>CM021103.1:606737714-607320639 GCA_007115665.2 Sequoiadendron giganteum
CCTCTCCCCTCTCCCTCTCCCCCTCTTCTCCCTCTCTCCCTCCCCCTCACCCTCTCTCTTCTCCCTCTCTCTCTTCCTCCCCTCCCCCCTCTATCTCTCTCTCTCCTTTCCCCCTCCCTCTCTTTCCTCCCTCTCTCCTCTCTCTCCCTCCCCTTCCCTTCCCCCCTCTCTCTCTCCTCTCTCCCCTCCCTCTTCTCCCCATCCTTCTCTCCCTCCTCCTCCCCCTCCCACTCTCCCTCTCCTCATGTCTCTTTGTCTCCCTCTCCCTCTGCCCTCCTTGTCTCTCCACTCACTCTCACCTCCACCTCTCCCTCCTTTCCTCCTTCTCCTTCTGTGTCTCTGTTTGTCTCTCCTCCTTCTCTCTCTCTCTGCTGTCTCCTTGGTCTTGTCTTTCCTTCTCTTCTCTCTGTCTGTCTGTCTGTCTCTTGGTCTCTTGGGTCTCGTGTCTCTCCATTCGTCTCTCTCTCCTTGTCCCTCTCTCCTGTCTCTCTCTCTCTCAGTCTCACCTCTCAGGTGTCTCTCTCTCTCCACTGTCTGTCTCACTGTCTCCTGTCTCCTCTCCTTCTGTCTCCTCTCCTCTCCTCTCTCCTGTCTTGTCTCCTCAGTCTTGTCTCTCTTTCCTCCTCCTCTCTCAGACTCTCCTCTCAGTCTTCCTCTCCTCCTCTGCCTCCATCCTTCCAGTCCTCTCCTTGATGTTTCTCTCTCTCTCTCTCCTTCTCTCTCTTCCTCCATCTCCTCCTGTCCCTCCCTCTCCGTTTCTCCTTTCTCAATCATCTCTCCACTCTCTCTCTCTCTCTCTCTCTCCCTCTGTCTCCCCGATCTCGCTCTCTCTCCTCTCCTATCCTCTCCCTCTCCTCCTCAAATCTCCTCCTCCCTCTCTCCTCTCCCTCCCTCTCTCCCTCCCACTCTCCATCTCTCTGTCTCTCCCTCTCCCTCTCTCAATATCCCACTCTCCCTCTCTCTATCAATCCTAAACCATCTCTCTCTCTCTCTCTCTCCCTCTCTCCCTCTCCCTCTCTCAATCTCCCACTCTCCCACTCTCTACCGTTAACCTTTAGGTCTATATGGCCACAAATCAGATATTTGATTTGTCAAACTCCGATGTGTAGAGCTAAAATTTTACCGATGCAAATTTTTTTAAATTTGTTTCCAAATCAAATATCCAATTATATCAGATATCGGATTTGTGGGACATTTTTGTGCATTCCAATAGACCCTACATTCTATTTGAAGCACTTTGCAGGAAAAATATGCGTGGTTTCAAATAGGAAGAGACAAAGATAAACTTTTTGGAACATCTTGTAATCAAATTTATCATAAGGAATGATTTTTTAGCATCTTTATGAGGTATAATGGGGAGAGAAAGTCCTCAGAAGAAAAAACATAAGAGAAAGCTCACAAAAGAAATAATTGAAAAATATGGACAAAGAGATAGAGAAGGTCCTAGGAAGAAAAGACACAGTATGTTAAATATTGGTGAACCTAAGCCCTATGGTCTTTCAAGTGAAGAGGAAATTGAATATGTTCAAGGTGAAAATGTAGAACATGATATTGAAATTAGGAATGAAAATGTTCAAATTGATATTGAAAATGTTCAAGGTGAAAATGTTGAAATTGAAGATGTTGAACATGATATTCAAATTGGGAATTAAAATATTAAAATTGATAATGAAAATGTTGGAAATGAAGATGTTGAACATGATATTCAATTTGGGAATGAAAATATTGAAATTGATAATGAAAATATTCAAGGTGAAAATGTTGGAATTGAAGATGTTGAACATGATATTCAAATTGGGATTGAAATTATTCAAATTGATATTGAAAATGTTCAAGGTGAAAATGTTGGAAATGAAGATGTTGAACATAATATTGAAGCAAGTGTAAATTATGTTTCACCATATTACATGAGAAATGAAGAACCTTGTGTGGAAGAAAGAAATTCCAAATTCAAGACCTTCAAGGAGCCCTAAATGGTTAGTTGAAATTGACGATAACATTATAAACAATTTTGAAGGCAAGAGGTCAACACGAATTGTTCGGTTGTGTGCTAGAATATTTTTCAACCAATATTTTAGTGATAAGACATTGACCGAGCAATGCCAAATTTTTGTACAATTGCTAATGGTGCAAAAGATGAGACCTTTGCTAGCCAAATTCAAGATTCATGTGAACAAGAAGACCGAAAGAAATTCTATTACTATCAAAAATATTTCTAATGCTCTCAAGTCTATTGGAAAAAATAACAAGGAAAAAGATAAGAGAGTTGCTCGAAGAGTCATTACAACCACCCTAGTAAGCCATCAATTCAAAAAGGCTTGCTTTATGAGACAAACTTATACTGCTTTTGACATAAATCGTAAAACATTCGATAGAGCACCTGCAAGAAGAGAAAGAATATATTATCCTCTTAAAAATGATACATGGGCTTTTGTCGGGAGGCTTCCATGTGTTGATAAGTAGCTAATTGATAATGTCAAGTAGGTAATTCAGTAACTTTGGCATGATAACTCTAGAGTATCACCCAATGCAAAGAATGTTTTGACGTTAAGAATTGGAAGTCGAGACCGTACACCGCATCCTAAAAATTTCTTCGAATCAAACCAAAAAATTTTGTTCAATAAATTTATTGAAACACATCCAAATATAGAAATATCACAAAGGAATTTTGAAGGTTTGAAGCCATTTTATTGTGTGCCTCTTAAGATTCATAGTACTTGTTGTTGCAAATACCATGTGGAATTTTCAATGTTCCATGAACTATTATGCTATATCCATTCTACTTTGCATACTAATGAAATGTTGCAGGAGTGTGGTGCAATGCATCTTTTGAAATCATCAAGGGACTTGCTAGATCTATTTTTATGTTCTAGAGATGATGGTTCCATTTTTCTATAGAAATGATTGTTTAAATGCGAAGTGCTCACAATGTGGTGGCTTTTCAAATTTTGTTCAATGTTTTCATGAGGGTTCAAAACATGAATTTGGAAAGAATCTTGTTGAGAAAAAGAGATGTGAGATAGTCAAATATACTTTGCAGAGTGGAGGTGAAGGTTCTAGATGCGAGTTGGTTATAAAAAAATGCAATGTTGCTGATTTTGTTTCAGATTTTAAGGACAATCTTTCTACAAATATGTAAGGCATAGCCATAGGTCTCAGTGGTTGGATCAACAATTTAGGATATGTAAGGACTCTTTTCCAATTGACACTATTATATCAATGGTTGATTTTGCAGAAAACTACACATTGCAACCACAAAACGAGGTACAATCTTAGTATTACAATTCCATTCAGATTGCTATTTTTGTCCACATAACGTTTAGACATGCACCTGATAGTACAAAGGAGGATTGAAAGATAATCATAGAGTATCATTTTTATATGAGTGGTGATAAATCTCACTCAACTAAGTATTTCCAACATTGTTTCAAGAATTTTTTTGAGTTCTTGCAAGAGCATGATATAGCACTGGGCTGATATCTCACTTGGTCAGATAACTACACAGGACAATTCAAGAATGCATGTAGAGAGGGGTGTACCTAATATTTGGATTTTTTTTGAAGCTGCACATGGGAAAGGGGAGAATGATGGATTAGGTGCATGTGTAAAGAGAGCTATAGTTAAGGATAAATTGAATATTTCAGGAGAAAAATTCAATGATGCACATTCTATTGTTGATTTGTGTAGTTCAGCATTGTCACAGGGAGGGACACTTGATTCAATAGTGCATAAATTATTTCGGAGGGTACAATGGGAGATAGATTGGATTGTCATACAATCAAAGATTCTTCAAAAATTCATTTGTTTCAAAGCTCAGATGCAAGCACATGGACCATTTGGACATGACAGTTGGCTTGTTTTCGTCAGAGTTGTTATCAGTGCGAGTGGGATCAATGCAAGTCAAGTGAGTGGGTGGATACATGGGTTCCATAGTATCTAACTCCTTTATCTCAAACTACATCCATGACAAATGACACAATGGAAAGTTCACTGATTACGACCACCTTTCAGATATACTATAGCCAGGAGATATTTTTGCAATTGTTGCACCGTAGGGGAATGAAGAGAGATCATAATATTGGTTGGCTTGATGTGTGTGGGTAAATAAAAAGCTAACACAATCAATGGAAGATGATGATGGGTTAGTGTATCCTACAGGTTCAGTTGTGGTTGCAGGAACTTGGTTGCAAACATATATGATTAGAAAGAATGGCATACGTGCATTTGAAGACTACGAGAAACACAAAATTATTACCATGTATTCACACCCTGTTATAAAAAAAATGTAAATTTGATGAAGCATCATGCCAAACCAAAGAAAAAACAACTATAGACACTTAGTAATGTTGATCATGAAGCAATATTGGATACTCTTAAGCAAAGAGATGACCCTTTAGGGACACTTGAAAAGGCATATTCAAGAATGGAAGGTACAATGCTTAGGTTCATTATGCTTAAGTTCATCAGTATTCTTTATTTAATACTAATATTTTGTATACTATTGAAATGAAAGTGTCTTTAATAGTGATATTTTGTATGTACTTTTGGGTTATTTTTGGCACAATTGATCATGGACCTACTGCAACAATAGCTAGCTCCGATCCTTTCAGAGAGGTATGCGATAGATTACAATAATATAGATTTGTTAATAAAAGTGTCTTTTTTAGTTTAAATTACCATCTCATCATCAATTAAGTCATTTAGAATAATATATATTGGTTATTCTAAGCATATTTTATAGTTTGCATTATCAATTCATCATCATTCAGGTTGTTTAGATTAATATAAAAATTTTAGTCTAAGCATCTTTTTTGTTGTGACAATATAGATTTATCATTTGAAATATTTTGCAACATTCCTCACATGATTGATCATGGACCTACCTCAAAAATAGGCAGCTCTGATCCTTTTGAAGAGGTATGTGACATATTACAATAATATAGATTGGTTATTCTAAGAATCTTTTCTATTGTATGTAGTTTAACTACTACCTTGATGGTTTGTACAGGTGCTTGTTACTCCAGAACGTCAACATACTACTCTTGTGGAAATTGTGCCCTAAATGCCTCCAATAGGAAATTTTTGTAAAATTTGAATTTTGAAATGTGAAACAACGTAAAAAGGTCATAGCTGTGTATAGGCATAATCTATATCCAGTGATGTTTTTTGAAATATGGGTCAAATGTTTGGCATTGTATAAAGGGTATGTTTAAAATGTAAAGAGATTTTTCTACTTAATTGAGCTACTATCGAAGGTTTTCTTCCCTATTCTTTCCTATTGGTATGCTCATTTGAACCAAATTTTGTAATATCTCCTATTTATATATAATTATAATTATAGATGATTTAAACTCCAATTTGATCGTCAAAACAAAAATTGGGTGCAACTTCACTCCCCAAACCTTGCCACACCCTATAAAATAATCAAACATGTCTATTAGGACTTGCAGAAGTTTGATCCAACCATAAATATTTCTGCCCCCACATTTGATTGACATTAGCATAATGTAACCATCATGGTTTCCAAGAAATAGCCCTTCAAAGATTGCTACCTTTTAGCACTTTGGACTCTTAAGGGAAATCGTCAGTCCAATGTAGCTCAGATTGATTCAACATATTTGAGTACAAAATAAAACCATACCTAGCATAAACATACCCATCCAGACGTGTTGGAACAATATGTCTAGTCGTACGGGTTGGAGAATGAAAGTTGCACCACTTTGCAACTTTTTCCTCAACTGAAAACCCATCACCATGGGAAAACACCTCTGAGATAGCAAAAAACGAGAGAGGTTATTATAGATGGTCCCAACAAAATCTCATAGTCTTAGACGAAGATTCTGTAAGCATCATGGTTTTTGAGTAGCAATCCGTCAAAGATTGCTTCCCTTCTACACTTTGGACTCTTAAAAGATTTCGTTGATTAATCGTAGCTCAGACTACTTCGGTCTATTTGGGTGCAAATGGAAACCATACCTAGCCTAAATCTACCCATCTAGACATGATGGAACAGTCGGTTTGGTCATACGAGTTGTAGAACAAGATTTATTGATGCCCTTACAAGTAGTTTTCAGCCTCCAATCGAACTCTTATGTTGTTTTTTGTGTGAAAAAAGCCATGAGACCATAGGTTATTGAAAAAAACTAGTCAAACACCTTTATTTCAACCCTACCACAACTTCTAGACTCCTATCTTGCACTTTCCTTTACAATTTTAATAGTTTTCCTTCAAAAGACTACATGGCAATTTTGATAATTTTGAAGCAAGAATGCATTTTTGGCATATTGGACCCCTAGACTCAAAAATTCAACTTAATACACCTTAAATGGTCTTCATTGACCATATTTAGCATAAATAGATCACACCTAATCTCTCAACCTTTAAATGTGTAATATTGCACATAGTAGATTAGGTGGGAAACTAGAGAGGAAGAGTTGATGATGAGTGGCCTAGTGAAGGCTAGAGAAGAAGAGTTTGAGGAATATGGTCTTAGGATAGGGGATTTTCTTTGGTTTTTATATTTGGTTTTGTGGAAAATGTATGCTACTATGGGGATGGTTCTAACCATAAAGAACCTGAGAAATATTGTGAGGAGAAGAGTTGAAGGGCATGGATACATGTCTAGTTGGAAAAAGCTTATGGAAGAGCATGAATAGAGATACTAATGTATGGATGTTTAGCTTTGTGTACTGAATTTTTGTGTGTAGGTGTCAAAGCTTTGGAAACACCATTTGTAGGTGTCAATGAAGATAAATAGCAGCAAGAATATCCATTTGAGAAGGATCAAGCATGGCAAGACCAAGACAACGCAAAGCATGAAGGGTACAAAATCCCTCGAATGAAGATTTCCATGGAAGTGACTTGGAGCGGGTTTGAAGGGATCATGAAGAAGATAGGATTAGACCTATGGAGTGATTTATGGGGCATAAATATTTTGTACCTGGGGAGTATGGTGTAGGAGCACCTAAAACATGTAAGATTTCATGAATTGACAAGGCCATTCCTCCTTCTATATAGGTTGTACCTTAGAGGAATGGGCATGAATTAAATAGGGGTATGTGTAGGAACAAAATTTTAAGGGGTGATAAAGGGATTAGAGTGGTCTGAGAAGGTTTCCTTGTTAAGAAACACAGATTTTTGTGCCTTTTGAGTAAGGCTAGAGAGTGATTTTTTGAGAAGTTGAATGAAAATAGGTTGGAACTTATTGGAAACTATTGGAACAGGTGTATTTAATGGTGTTTAAGAGCTCTGGGTGATTAAGAGTAACCTGAGAAGAGTAAAAGTGTGAAACCCTAGTTGGAAGGGGCAAAAACAAGGGGAAATTGGTGATTTTACAAAGAAAGTGTAAACCAAATTATGGGGCAGCATAATACAATAATTTTTTTAATTTTAAGAAAACAAAATTAAGAGGGAATGAAGTGGTTTTAGGATTGTGTGAGGTCAGAGCAAACAAGTTCCAATAAGCCCTACCAACAAGACAATGAACTATTAGATAAACATCTTTGGTAGACATGTATGAAAAATGTGGTAGCATAGATAAGGTAGTGGACTATTTGAAAAAAAAGCCTCAAAGAAATGTTGTCTCATAGAATTCCATGACAAGAAAATTCAATTGACAACTGTTAGACTAGTTTTTAGTTATGCAATGTGAAGTAATTGCATAACTGCTTAGGTTGAATTTGTAAAAACTATATTGTAATTAAATTTTTTTCATCTATCAACTTCTAGTTGTTAGTTATACGATGCAAAGTAATCCTTTGAGATTGAAAGATGTGCAATGCAATGTAATCAACGATATAAATATAAACTACATAATATAACCATTCTCTTTTATGCTATTGTACATTGATATTTAACCATTGCTCAAGATAAAATTTTCAAAGAGTATAATCATGCACATGAGGAACAAATTAAACTTTGATTGCCAACTTCTATATATCAAATTATCCAATAATCAAGTGTATGTCCATATACAAAAATGGCATCGATGCCAAATCAAACAAATTTTTAAAAAATGTGGCATATGCCATCTCAATATCTATTCAAAATTTACATGCCAAAATGTCTATCTCATCCTAAACTACTGGTAGATCATCAAAATGGAGCCTCTTTGAAGCACTCATTGGCTTTGAAGGTAGCTGCACAAGAAACCACAATTGAGATTAGCTATACTATATAATTTAAAATGGAATAATTAACATCAAAATCAATATACATTGAATTTTAATTGAACTCTAAAATTAAAATCTTGATTACTTGAAACATACATCTCTTCAAAGGGTCAAGAGTCCTAGAATATACCCAACCAACTTTTGAAATTCCAATCTATATATGTGAACAAAAACATAAAGTTGATCCAAGTTAGCATACGATTATTGGTAATAGGAACATATTTACCTAACACAAAATAAAATAGAGACATACCTCTTTAGGTTGATCTTTTTCTTTATCTCCTTTAGGTGTTTTGGCACCTCCTCATTGAGGGTATTCAACACCTACTCCTTGAAGTGTTCCAATACCTACTCCTTCAGGCGACGTGTCACTTGTGAACAACGATATATAGCTCATAATTGCCTATACATAAAAATGACAAGTACATATGAAACTACCGATCTATGTCGATGTATGTATAATCAGTATAAGATCTATAAAATCTTAATTCAATCCAATTTGAGTTCAATTACCTTCCCCTTATCCAACTTTGTACCTCCATAGTCTGGACGAGGCTGCACCTCACTTGCACTAGGTATTTCCTACAAGAGGAAAATAAGATAAACATATAAGTTATTATATAATTTCATTAATGATAATTCAAATGACAAGCAAGTATATAATAAAAATGTAAATGAGTGAGTGCAAAAATATATACTATGTGCATGTCGAAGCCAAATGAAATGGCCCTAAGGGTGCTATAAGTCACCCATTTAAGCTCCTCCTCAGACATCAACTATTAAATAGACCATGTAAATAAATATTAGTACTTGATACTATCTCTTATTAATATTCATATAGAAAAAAATGCAAGTTATGAATTTATAACTTAAATCTTACTCATGTCACTATTCCAATATCCCCCTCTCTAGTAGGAGAGGAATTTGTAGGGTGTGCTCCACTCCCTTACAACTAATCTATAATGTCCACATCATGGAGGTCATAATCACAAGTGTCCAAGGGATGCTCAACGGGTTGTACAAGAGGACCCAAGCATATCTGGTGGCACATAGTGCAAGTATGTGGCACACAAATATGTGGACCTAAGGAGGAGGATGCAACAACACTCAAGCCTTCACCAATATCACTAGAATGTGGTTGAGCTACTGTAGAAGCATGCAAAACCAAATGATCACTCAAAGAGTGAATAGGCTAAATAGTCTATGTGGCTGCATCGTGGATAATCTCTAGATGATATACTGGAGGTGGCAGAGGAAGGGGAGAAGGGGGAGCATATGGGTGAGGGACTACTCTAACTGCCCCTGGTCTATCCTAGGGCATACCTCCACTGACACCTTGGAAGGGTTTAATGCCAAAGTAATTGACATGATGCCCTAACACAAACTGAACATATAATTTTTTAATATAGTAAAATGGTATATTAGAATTGTTGTTTGGTGGTTTAACAAAAACCATACACCAATGATCCCAAAAGTTATCTACAATGTCCCTATTCATGCACCATTTTATAGAAAGTTCTGGTTTACTAACATTCATTGGAAAACTGGTGCGGGGGTTAGTGAATAAAGAGGCTATTTGGGCTTTGTTATTTGGAGATCTTTCACATCATCGTAAGACAATCCACAGGGATAATATTCCCTCCTATCTTCTTGCCATGAATGAAAGGCATTATGCTGGGTGGAGAGGGTTTCTATATTTCTAATTATTTCCTTCAATGTTTCTGTCATATCTCTCAATCGAGGGATTGTCTTATAAACTTCACAAATGCCCCTCAATTGCCCCAAATTTTCACCAATTAAGTCTTCAATTGGTGGTTGCAGAGGTGGTGGAGAATTTGGCTACGAAGGTGGTGGAGTGTTTGGCATTTGTGCATTTTCATTCTCAGCCATAATACCTGATTAAAGTTAAAAACTAATTAATCTAATTCAAATTACATAATATAAATGAAATGATTGTAAAAAACCCCTAGTTTTTAATAAAAATCCCAAAAAAACTCTACTTTTCACAAAAATCCATAACAAACTCTAGTTTTTGATAAAAATACATCAACACTAGTTTTTAATCAAAACCCATTTAAAAATATTAATTTTTAATAAAAATTCATTGTAAACTCTATTTTTTAATAAAAATCAATAAAAAACCCTACTTTTGAAAAAAATCATAAAAACTACTTAAAATTATAAGAATCTAATTGAAAAATTGATTACAACATTAAAAAAACCAAAAAATTACCTTTGAAATCAGATATCTAGTGAAAACAAATATCGCATTTCAACTTCTCCTTGTGCACTCACGTTCAAAGTGTGTAAAATGACTTTAATAGTCGGTTGTTTTTTATTTATATTGTTTGCACAAATCGGATATCCGATTTATAAAAATAGGTTTAGGCATTGATTTGGAGGAATGTACTAACACCCTAGCCTAAAAAAAGTCAACTTGGCATTTCTGCATTTTTGAGTCAATCCGAAACATAACTTCTTTCCCATTGCCACTTTTTGGCCCATCATGATCCTGTACATACCCTAGTTCATTATTCAATCTTCACTCATCTCTCCTCCTTCTCAAGCAACATAGGGTATGAGTATTCCAAGTCACCAAGACATCTTGCTAAAGAGTTCAATGGAAGAATCCTCCATTGATGCAACCCAAGATCTATCATAAGGTAAACTCCATTGTTTCATGCTTCATTAGTTTATTTCATATTTTTGGTTTGATTACTCAAAAGAGGTTTGACCAAGGCATACCCCCATGGCCTAACAATCAACAAGTTTGCCCTCTTAGTGTGATTTGCAGGTCTGGTATGTAGATTTGACAAAGAACCAAGGTGGAAGAACCTTCAACAACTTTTCAATGCTCTTCAAGGTTGAAGAAACTCTAGTTGAATCTTGGAGGACACTCACAGGCCATATTCTTCACTTTCAACACTGGATACCTAGAGGAGCAGAAAGTGTAGACTAAGGGCTTCCATTTCCACTCTTTTAGTTTAAAAAATTCAGAAGAGGACTAAGTCACCAACAATGGCGAGCTAATCCATCTGAACCTATCTTTCAAATATTTTGGTAGACTTGGATACCCTTTTGGTAGAGACAGGCTCCAAAGCAGTTTTCCAAAATTTTCCCTAAACTAGACTTGGTTGCCAAGAATGGCATAAGTGTCCTAGAAGGCCAAAATTCTAGTTTTAACAGCTTTTCTAGCCTCCAATCTAGTCTACAACTCATTCACAGGTGCACCTCTTTAGTTTCATCCATTTTTGTAATGGTTTGTTTAATGTTTCTTAGGTCATTTGCATATCATAATGTGTTTTCCAACATAGTTCATTTCCTATTTCTAGCATTATTAGTTAGCTTCTATTTTCCATTTCTAGCACTTAGACATCACAATCATCACACAATCCCCAATTCTTTGAATGAACTCACTCAAAAGCATAAAACCATTAGTGTGAAAGAGAGTCATTCCACAAACCAAGAGTTGCTAGGTGAAAAACCCTAGGAGCCTATTTGGGGAATCCTCTTTCCCTAATTGTGTTTGTTTTTGGTGATTCATTTTTGGTGAACCTGACCTTTGAATACCCTTCCTCTCTAATTTGGCATCCACCATTATCCTAGGATTGTATTGCATTGCATCTTGTATTAGTTAAATGGCATCCTAGGGTTTCAAAAAATTTCATTAGTGAAAGTGCATATAGGTTGCATTTTTGCATCTTAAAACATTAATCGTTTATAAAAAAAAAATCATTTTCAGCTTACATCTGCATTATACAATACAAAAACCACCTGCATCCATCAAAATATTATAGAAAATCTCACAAAAATCACTAGCATGACTAAGTCACCACCCTAGGCGACCTAGTCCCTTTAGGCCTCTAAAAATTCCCTTTACATAGCTGAATACTGTATTTTTAGGCTTCTTTTTTGTACCATTACCTATCTATATCAACTGGTTGTGTTTCTGTTACATTTTTTTTGTTAGATCTAGCTCAATTTAGCTCACTTCATGCATTTCTTAGTTTCAATTTTGCATATACACTATATTTATTTTTCAGATTATTGCATAGTGTAATAAAAAAATTACCTTGTTTCCCATTTGAAAAATTTCACTTCAACATTTTACTTTAAATTATTGCATTGCATTTTCTTTCCCTTCTCTTCATACCAGGTTTTCTTTCAAAAGATGTGGCTTTTATTTGGTTTCAAATGGATTGCATAAATACAACATTTTGTCTTATGAGTTTAATTTTCATTAAAGAACATGTTCATAACCAAACAATTGACACAATTCTTAACATTACATTACCCCTTGATGAGGATGTTAGTGTTGACAATCATAATGATCATACTTTTTCTTCTCCCTATACCTCTCATATTAGTGAGGAAGGTATCTTGGTGCAAGAAGCTACAAGTGTTGAGGGTCTTGATTGTCCCTCTCCTCTTTCCCCTTCCAAAGACACTAAACAACAAGATAATGAAATCATAAACACATTTCTAAACATTAACTTACCTAGTCTCCCTAATCATGACAATCAAAAGTGCCTTTCTCCTAATATCGCTCCTCGACACAAAGAGGATAGGTTGGTGTAAGAAGATACACCTTTTAAGAGTCATGAGAATCTTGACCCTTCCTTTCCCCATGCTCCTACCATTTGGGATAATCTATTTGAACATCCTAGTTTTCCTTCTCTTGATGCATCCCCTCCTTATGATGAATCTATTGACCATATTCCAAGCTCCCCTACTAAGGTAGATAGTATGGAACAAGAGAATGAGACCTTTGAAAAAAATGATAATCAAATAGAACTCTCTCCTAGTCATCCCATCATTGATCATTCCCCTAATAATATTATGCCCTTACAAGAAGATGTAGAGCCCATGTTAGACTCTCCTTCCCTAGGGGATATTAATATCATTCAACCTCAAATTATCCTTTACCCTCCTCCAAACAAACCCAAATCCGAATTCACCCATTACCCACCTACTCATAATATATCACAACAACCCATTCATAACAAAATTCCTCATACACATTACATAAGAAAAAACCCACTCTCATAACAACCAACTTCAAAATCCTTACCTTCATCCACTCCCATCTTACTTTCTACCCCTCGCTTGAATTCACTTTTTATGGAGTATGACCTTGTTGGCCAACTAAGGAATACTTGCACCAAAATATCACTATGGGATCTCATTCAAGTCTCCCCTCACTACCACAACATGATGCAAGAAACCTTACAAAAATTTCCTATCCCTTCTAATGTGCAACCCAATGACATAGAAGCTATTATTCATGAAATCAATGATAATATTGTTTTTCACCAAAGTGAGCTCCCTCCTTTGGAAGTGGAAAAACAAAATGAAGCTTTCGTAATAATCTCTCGATACAAAAAAAAAGGGATCAAGAAAAATATTGTAGACACCGGCTCTTCTCTTAATGTGTGTAGTGTGTGCCTTTTGGATAGGCTTGGCATTAATAGATCACACCTCAAATTTGATTCTCTATCTATCAAAGGATTAGACAATTTCAATAAGCAAACGCTCGGTGTGATCACTATACCTCTTATAGTTGGAATGGCCACACTGGACACTAAAATCCATGTTATGCCTCATGAGCTTCCATTCAATCTTCTCTTACATAGGTCATGGATTCATTCTATGAATGGAGTGCCTTCCACTCTTCATCGTAGGATGAAGTACATCTATAACAATAAATTTTACACACTTGTAGCTGACCCTGAACCCATCAGTTGCTAAACATTGAAAAATCTAGAGAGAATCATTTCAACCCCTTAACACCAACCACCCAAGTGGAACCCATATAACAAACATCCTTAGACAATGATTGGGGTTCCTTGGAATTCACACCTCCTTTACTATGAGAATCCATGATCACAAACAATAACTCTAAAAAAGGAAATGTAGTCTTGTCAACACAAGACTTGACCGATCCTTCGCAAGTATCCACATCGACTACTTTAGACAAACAAGCCAACAACAAACCCTTACCCAATCCAAAAAAGTTGAATAATATCCATGGAAAAGTTTGTGAGCTCATGAATCATCTTGGCTATAGTGGGAAAGGATGTGGCGCTAATGAACAAGGTATCTGCACCCCTATCGAGTCTCCTATGCAAACAACACATCATGGTCTTGGATTTTGTCCTTTAATCAAAATCCTCAAACCTTCACCTCACACCAAATATCTCCCAAATCATCCTTTGCAAAAATTGAAACCAACAAAGGACTCTTTTATTACAACTAATGTCATCTCACAACCCACTAATGATTCAGATTTTACACACTCCTCTAAGGGAGTATACAAAATCTCACAATCTACAGTGCATTGTGTAAGTATGAAAATTCTTTGTTACAAACCAAAGGATCACCTTCTCCCCTTGATCAACCGAGCATCTTGTTGAGACTCCTCCAAGATCACTTGATCTCCCTTCCTCCCCACACTCGAAAGAAATGTTCCAACAAAAAATCCTTTTTTGCCTATCATTGAGTCCATGATCATTCCACTAATGAATGTAGGGCCTTGAATAGAAAAATCCAAAATCTTAAGGATTTTGGTGTTCTCCCTTATGTGGGGGCATCTCATTCCTCTAATTGATATTGATTTTCACTCAACCATGCATTTCATTTAACTTTTCAGCTCACTCTTGTCCTACACTAAGTGGGGGAAAGGTTAGGCAACCTTCTCCCCGTATGTCACATGTCGTTGTCTCTTTTGACTAGTTGTTAATGTGTCATGAACATATAAGAGAAAGCTTGGGATTTGGATGACATGTCTTAAGTTGGATCGCATGTGACATACTCTCCTCTTCATGACACAACTTCTCAGAAACATATGACTTGGCATAGGGCTTTCTGAATAAGCTCTCATGTCTTGCTCTCCTTCTCTACTTTAAGGAAATTTCTCACAGTAATGGTGTTAGCGACCACTTTAAAGTGGGGGCATACATCACCACTCACATTTCATTGCATTATTTTCTCTTTCTTGTGGTTCCCTCTCTTGAAAAGCATTAGGTACAATGTTGCTCAAGATGAGACATTTCCATTCTTCCTCTCTTGGCGACATTACACATGATGTTCCTTAAGATGATACATTATAGAAACACAAGAAAAATCCCTTTGAATAATCCTTAGATCATCATTTCAAACATCATTTTCTTTTGTGGAACCTTATCAAACTTATCACGAGATATAACTTTGGTTTGGTTAAGAAGGAAGCCCAATCAACGGCACAAATTTCCCCATAGCCACCCTTGTGTGTGTGAGTGCATACCAACCATGTGTATGTCTCTCACATTTTGGGCCTATTGGAAAAGAAAGAAGAGATAACTGAGAGGGGGGTGAATCAATTATCATAGAATTAAAATTTATTCCGACTTTTTAACCTTTTAACTTAGATTTGATGAAAGTAATGAAAGCATAAATTAACAATACATTAGAGGCACATGAACACCAAGATTTTATACTTGGAAACCCTATTAGGGGAAAAAACATGGTGGATGTTAGTCCACAAGATTATAACCTGTTAGAAGTATAATGAGGTATAAAATAGGGAATGCACTTGCATTCAGGCACACTGCCTAGAGCTCACTTCTAAGAGGAAGGCTCACTTCCTTACAAAGACATTTAGATTAAAACTATTTGAGAATATGAATTAAGAAATTAGCTTCTACAAAAGCTTGATGATAGTTCCGGTTAGGCACAAAAAGATCCACACTCTGCTCAACCTTCTTCACACTCTGCAAAACTTCTTCCACACTCTACTCTACTCTTGAATGATTTGATCTTTATTTGCACATGTACACACCGAGCATACATTCAAACACACCCTATTTCTTCAAAATGAAGAAAACAATCGCTCTTATATATCCGCTACACGGATTTACATCAGCAACTCTCTCGTCCTAGAATAAAGAATGAATTACAACTGTTGGCCTTAATACATGAAAAAATCTTAATGTGCACCAACATAAGTCGATCACAACATAGTGAGGACCCAAAACAACCTCGAACATGCCAAAAAATAAAATATTAATCCATAGATATCCATGATACACTACCACCATCATGTCGACCAAGAACATGAAAACATCAAATGCATAAAGAGAAATCTTCAATCACGAACATGCCAGGAAATACAGACATGCCAAACTAATAGAGAACGATCTAGAAACATCTCTAATCATCACAACAACATACACAACAATTCAATTTACCAAACTTGCAATCTCATCTTCCAGAATTATCTGGTACAGTAGATGAATAACTATAGGAACACAGAACTTCATAACTTCTTCAATTCTTGATGCGTACCATTGAAACTTACAGAAAACATACTATATAGGCTCAAAAATAAACCATTTGATGCACACCTTTAGATATTCAACATAAAAAACTTTCCAAAAATCTAACCTTCTTAGCTTCACAGGTTGCCTGCAATATGTTTATTACAATTTTCTCAATCTCCTCGACATATACAGCCATAAGCATCACCAATGCTAATAGTGTTGACATCAATGACAACCACATATCAGCAATACAACCACAACATCCAACAATATCCCCCTTTAGCATTGATAGCAACACATGATGTGAAAATTAATACCATCAATCTAACTACCTCTTTCATCTCCTCCCTTAGCTTGATTGCATTTCTCCCCCTTTGTCCTACAAAGGTTTATTACACTTCTCTTGTGCTCAAATTTTTTCACATTGTACTTCTCTCCCCCTTTGAAATAAATGGAAAAGGTACACAGGTTCTGAACTCACATATTTAGCACATCTGACTACTCCCCTGAGTAGCAACCACCACAATATCAATCCAAAATAAGATATGGCTATGCATTCATGGACTGGTGCAATGACCTCCATCACTTAGTTTTGATCAGGAGGGGAAATCACCCCTAACTTTCCTCTGAGGTATTCAAAAGTATCCTTAGGCAATGTCCTAGTAAAGATATCTACAATTTTCTCCCTGGTAGGTACATACTCCAGTCTGACATCTTTGTCTCTCACTCTATCTCTCAAGAAGTGACATTTAATGGAAATATTCTTTGTCTTGGAGTGCAACATTGGATTTTATGAAATGTTTATTGCACTTGAGTTGTCACAGAATATAGCAATGGGTTCTTCATACTCAATTTGGACATCTCTCAGCATCTGCTTCATCTACATTACTTGAGTACAATTGTTAGCAACAACAATACATTTTGCCTCAGCAGTAGATAAGGAAATTGAATTCTTCTTTTTGCTAAGCCAAGATACCAACTTCTTCCTGAAGAAGAATGCACCACCACTAGTACTCTTCCTATCATCCACATCTCCTCCCCAATATTCATCAGTAAAAGCACTCAGTATAAGATCATCATCCTTAGGATACCATAGACCAAAATCAATTGTCCCTTTCAAGTATTTGAAGATTCCTTTCACAGCAGTTACATGTAATTCCTTTGGACCCGCTTGAAATCTAGCAACCATGCATACAACATTCATTATATCTAGTCTTGTTTGAGTCAAGTAGAGTAATCCACCAATCATTGACATGTATCTTGTTTGATTTTCCTTAGGATATCCATCCTTCTATTTGAGTTTCCATCTGGTCACCATAGGTGTACCAACTGGCTTTGAGTCTTCCATACCAAACTTTTTGAGTAACTCTTTTACATATTTGGACTGAGATATAAAGATTCCATCTTCTAACTGAGTAATATATAGTCCTAAGAATAATTTTAGCCCTCCAATCATTGACATTTCAAACTCACTTTTCATTTCATCAGAAAAATTCATACACAAATCATCATCACCTTCAAAAATAATAATATCAACAAATACTTCAATGATTAACTCTTTATTCTGATCTAACTTGAAATACAAATTGCTATCAATAGTACCCTTATTGAATCCAAGCTTCAATAAGTATTTATCCAATCTAGAATACCAAGCCCTAGGAGCTTGCTTAATCCCATATAGAGCTTTCTTCAATTGACATACCATATTTTCTTTGTTAGCCAGTTGAAATCCATCTGGTTTCTCAACATAAACTTCTTCTTCTAATTCACTATTTAGGAATGCTGACTTTACATCCATCTAATAGACTTTGTAATTCTTGAAAGCAACATAAGCAAGAAATAATCTTACAACTTCTATTCTAGCAACAAGGGAAAAGGTTTCTTCAAAATCAATACCTTCCATCTGTGAGTACCCTTTGCAGACCAATCTTGATTTATTTTTGACCACTTCACCTTGTTCATTCGGCATATTCTAAAACAACCTTTTTGTACCAATCACATTTTTGTTCTCAGGTCTAGGAACAATATCCCATGTCTCATTTTTTTGTATCTGCATTAGTTCTTCTTTCATGGCTTCCATCCAATATTCATCCTTGCATGCTCCATTGATATTTCTAGGCTCAGTTTTAGAAATTAGACAATATTGTTTTAAAATTCTCCTTCTAGTTTGCACACATTTATTCTTGTCTCCTATGATCTAACTATCAGGATGATTTCACCTCACATACCTTGGAGTTTTATTACTTTCTCTGACTCCTGGTTCTTCTGCTCTTTCTTTTGCACTTCTACTAGTTTCTGCTTCTTGATTCCCTTGGTTCACCAAAACAATTTGAAGTTGATTCTGTGTCTGTGCATTTTGTCCATTTTTAGTATTATCATGATAATCATCTGAATCATATCCACTACATCTAGATGGTCTAACAATATCTTCATCAACTTTGACATTAGCACTTTCAACCATTTTATTCAACCTCTTATTAAAACATCGATAATCTTTGCTCTTAGTAGAATAAACTAGAAAGATACCTTCATCGCTTCTAGGCTCCAATTTTCCTATATCATCATCTCTCTTGATGTACCATTTGCTTCCCAAAATTTTGAAATACTTAACTGTAGGCTTATAACCAAACCATAGCTTAAAAGGGGTCTTACCAGAATTATTGTTGACATTTACCCAGTTGATATTATACACTGTAGTGCTTATAGCTTCTCTCTAGTAGTTTCTAGAATGGTTATGTTCTTCCTTTCAACAACTCCATTATGTTGGAGTCCGGGGAGCTGATAGTTGTCTTTGGATTCCATGCTCTTCATAGAAATAATTAAATTCCTGGGAGGTAAACTCACCACCTCTGTCTGACCTTAATAATTTTACCTTCTAACTTGTTTCATTCTCTTCCATAGCTTTAAAGGATTTGAAATTTTCAAGTCCTTCATGTTTTTCTCTTAAGAAAGCAACACAAATAATTCTAGATTAATCATCAATGATCAACATGAAATACCATTCACCTTGAAGACTCTTGATTCTGGAGGGACCACATAGATCAGTATGTATCAATTCCAGCAATCCATTAGAGTTATATTGTTTTCTCTTAAAAGAGTTTCTATTATCCTTTTCCATCTGACATTCCTTGCACATAAGTGTTAGTAGGCTTTACTAACTTAGGCAAATCTTTGACTACTTGAGAAGAGCTTATCTTGACAATATTATCAAAGTTTACATGACATAACCTCTTATGCCATAACTAGCTTACATCAATCTGAGCAATCAAACAACTTTCACTTGCAGCACTCAAGTGAAATTTTTTACCTTTTGTCTTTATTCCTGAAGCAATCACATTTCCATAACTTCCCCTTATCCTACATTACCATTCTTGAACTGAATATTGTAACCCTTGTCTACCATTTTTCCAACACTCAATAAGTTATTCTTTAATCATTCTACATAAAGAACATCATCAGTATCATGCTTACCACCAAAATAAATAGTGCCTCTAATCACACTAGATGTGTTATCTCCAAATCTCACAACACCACCATCATAGTCTTCCAAGCTTATAAAATTTCTTTTATCACTAGTCATATGATGTGAGCATCCACTATCAATTACCCACTCATCCTTTTCTTCAATTTTTGTTGCAAGAGATTTCTTAGCATTCACATTACTAGTAGATTTAGTGGACACCTAGCCATTTTCTTTGATAGCAATGAATACCCATTCATCTTCATTTCCATTTTCTTTATTAGATTCTTCATCATTAACACCTTCTTCAGCATAATAGCATTTATTTTGAAATCTGGACTTATCAGGTTTGTACTTAGAAGTTATTTCAGGACACCTTGATGCAAAATGACCTATTTTACTCCAAACAAACATTTAATAGGTAAATTTTGTTTGTACTTACCATGAACTTTGGCTTCTCTTCTCACAATCAATGCTTCCATTTCTTCTAATTCCCTTTCTTCATCTTCAATCTACTTCATTTCATTTTCATACTTGAATGACTTCTTGGAATTATCTCCCGAATCATATATTTTCTTTCTTTTCCCAAATATAGTAGCTTTGAATGCAGCCTCTGTGTTAGGATTAGATTCACCAAATTCACTTAACTCAAAGGCTGCAAGTTTTCTAATCAGCATGTCTCTTGTTATATTTTTTACTGTCCTGAGTTCATCAATAGCATGATATTTTGATTTGAAGGAGGCACAGATCTAAGTATCTTAGTCGCAATCTCTTCTTCATCCAAGACTCCACCAACACATCTAATGTTCAACACCAGTTCATTTACCTTTTGAGAGAAAGAGTATATGTTCTCATCTTCACTCATCCTCATGTCCTCCCATTTTCCTTTTAGAATTTATAGCTTAGCACTCTTCACTACTGGATCTCCTTCATACAACATCTCCAACTTGTTATAGATCTCATGTGTAGTTTGTAGACCTATCACATTTGGCATTTCAGAATCTATCAAAGCACTCACCAATGCTTCAATAGTACTGGTATTTGTTTCAGCTTCATTGATCTCATTAGCAGTAGATGGAAAATTTTGAGGAATAGTATATGCACTCTTTGTAATCTTCCAGAAGGTCTCACTAATACACTTTAAGTGACATTCCATTCTGAACTTCCATAGAGAGTGATTTGTACCATCAAATCTAGGACTGTCCTTCTTGTAAGATGCTATCTCAGATCACCTCAAGCTATTAAAATTTCTCTTCAGAGGAACTAGCTCTGATACCAATTGTTGGAAAAATAAGAAGAGATAATTGAGAGGGGGGGTGAATCAGATATTACAAAATTAAAACTTATTCCAACTTTTTAACCTTTAAACTCAGATTTGGTGAAAGTAATGAAAGCATAAATTAACAATACATCGGAGACACATGAACACCAAGATTTTATATGTGGAAACCCTATTAGGGGAATGCACTTGCATTCAGGCACACTCCATTGAGCTCACTTCTCAAAGGAAGGCTCACTACCTTAAAAAGACATTCAAATTAAAACCATCTTAGAATATGAACTAAGAAATTAGCTTCTACAAAAGCTTGATGATAGTTCTGGTTAGGCAAAAAAAATCTCCACACACTCTACTCAACCTTCTTCACACTCTGCAAAACTTCTTCCACACTCTATTATACTCTTGAATGATTTGATCTTTATTCTCACATGTACACATCGAGCATACATCCACACACACACCATCTTTCTTCAAAATTAAGAAAACAATCGCTCTTATATATCTGCTACATGGATTTACATCAACAACTTTGTCAGCCTAAAATAAAGAATGAATAACAACTGTCGGCCTTAATACATGAAAAAATATTAATGTGCACCAACATAAGTCATTCAAAACATAGTGAAGACCCAAAACAACAACCTCAAACACACCAAAGAATAAAATATTAATCCATAGAGATCCACAACATGCTACCACCATCATATCGGCCAAGAACATGAAAACATCAAACACACTATGAGAAATCTGCAATTAGGAACATGTCAGCCAATGCAGACGTACCAAACTAATAGACCATACTCTAGAAACATCTCTGATCATCACAAAAACATACACAATAATTTAATTTACCAGACTTGCAATCTCATCTTCCAGAAACATCTGCTATAGTAGTTGAATAACTGTAGGAACACAAAACTTCATAACTTCTTCAATTCTTGATGCATACCACTGGAACTTGCAAAAAACATACTAGATAGGCTCAAAAATAAACGATTTGATGTGTGCCTTCTGATCTTCAACGTACAAAACTTTCCAACACTCTAACCTTCTTAGCTTCATAGGCTACCTACAATATGTTTATTATAATTTTCTCAATCTTGTCAACATATACAATCTTAAGCATCACCAATGCTAATAGTCTTGCTATCAATGACAACCACATATCAGCAATACAACCACAACATCTAATAGGGTCTTCTCACCTGATGGACAACCAATAGTCTCGTCACCCCAAAGTGAGTACACATCATTTATTTTTGGAAAAACAACCTAGATCTAATCCACAACTAGTTGGACAAATGGTCAAAGCTTGATCCAAATATTTTCTTTCATCCATCTCTTCCTTCTAGTTCTTGTTATCGTATGATCATGTATCTTTTTTTTCTGAAATTCATTCACCCTTGAATGTGTCTTCTTACATTGATGTCGACTTGACTTAGAATCTTGAAACCTTGGGGCTTTATCACCTTCTTCTTCTTCGTCATTCTTCACCATCTCCATGTGGCTACTTTAGTGTGAGTTTGAAGCAAGTTCATCCTCTCACTAAAGTGGGGGCTAAATGTATCACCAAAAAGTGTAGCCTTGAGACTTTTCACTCATTTGGACCCTTGCTTATGGATTTTGGACCTCTTTTTCCCCCTTTCCAAGCCTTGTGCCAAAGTGTTGTAAGGTGTTGTAAAAACATTTCACACTCTCCTAGACTTGTCATCACTAAATCAACCCTTTATCATGGCATAATGACCCCTTAATGCACCTATAAGTCTGAATTAAGTGTGTTTTGTGAGACAATCCCATCAAACATTATTAATCACATTTCAATCCTTAACCACCTCTTAAAAATTCCTAGGTGGACTAGGTCACCACCTCGGGCGACCTAGTCCCATGTGGCTTAAAAATCAAATTTAACTTAAATTTCTTTTGATATTTTGCCTCCAAAACCCTAAGGTCAACCTATGTGGTGTTATTTTAGGGAAATTAGGGCATAACCTATATAAATAATGGTTTTTCGCCTCATTTTGTACTTTTTCTTCTCATTTTTCTCCTCTTAGTTCATTATTCAATCTTCACTCATCTCTCCTCCTTCTCAAGCAAGCTAGGGTTTGAGTATTCCAAGTTACCAAGACATCTTGTTGAAGCATTCAAGGGCATAATCCTCCATTTCTGCAACTCAAGATCTATCATCAAGATAAATTAAACTCCATTATTTCATGCTTCATTACTTTATTTCATCTTTTTGGTTTGATTACTCAAAAGGGGTTTGACCAAGGCAAAGCCCCATGCCCTAGAAATCAACAAGTTTTCCCTCTTAGTGTGATTTGTAGGTCTTGTATGCAGATTTGATAAAGAACCAAGGTGGAAGAACCTTCAAAAACTTGTAAAATATCTTCAAGGTTGAAGAAACCCTAGTTTAATCTTGGAGGACACTCACATACCATATTCTTCACTTTCAGGACCAGATACCTAGAGGAGTAGAAAGTGCACAGTGAGGGCTTCCATTTCCACTCTTTGAGCTTCAAAAATTTAGAAGAGGACTAATTTTCCAAAAATGGTGACCTAGTCCCTCTAAACATTTCTTTCAAATATTTTAGTAGATCTAGACACCCTTTTGGTAGAAATAAGCTTCTGAGCAGTTTTGCAAAATTTTCCCTAAACTGGACTAGGTCACCCAGAATGGTGTAAGTGTCACAACATGCCAAAATTCTAGATTCAATAGAATTTCCAACCTCCAATATAGTCTAAAACTCATTCCTAGGTGCACCTCTTTAGTTTCATCCATTTTTGTAATGGTTTGTTTAATGTTTCTTAGGTCAATTGCATATCATAATGTGTTTTCCAACATAGTTCATTTCCTAGTTCTAGGATTATTAGTTAGCTTCTATTTTCCACTTCCAACACTTAGACATCACAATCATCACACCCCCCAAATATTTGAATGAACTCACCCAAACACACCAAACCATTAGTGTGAAAGAGAGTCATTCCACAAACCAAGAGGTCCTACGTGAAAAACCCTAGGAGCCTATTTTTGGAATCCTCTTTCCCTAATTGTGTTTGTTTTTGGTGGTTCAAAAGTAGACTAATTTTCCACTATTGGTGAATGAGTCCCACTGTACCTATCTGTGAGAGTTTTTTGCAGATTTGAGTACCCTTTTGTCTAAACCCTATTATGACACAGTTTTCTCGAAACTGAACTGATTAGCCCAGCTTGGAAAATGAGTCCTAGTTGGCTTCAACAATGAATTTTCTAAGATTTCAATCCTACATTGTGCCTTCTCCAGTTTCCCAGGTGAACATATCCATTTTCATAGTTTTTTGTTGTTGTTGTTGTTTGTTTATATTTCTAAGTCATTTTGCATACAACACTATGTTTTTGAAAATTTCCATTTCCAAGTCTAAACTCAAGGGTTGTTCTTGAGTGAAAGGAAGGAAATAACCTCTCTCCTTTTAGGTCCAAAACCCTAGAAGCGAAAAGAGACCCACACCATTTATTCTTTGTTTCATTTTGGTGAACCTACATTTAGAGCATCATAATTATGATTTGGAGTAAATTTACATTCTAGATTTACTTGCATTTAAGATTGCATTAAGTTTTGCATTCTAGGGTTTCAATTTTTGCATTAGTGAAAAGCTCATTTAGCTTGCATTATTGCACTTAATATCATTAAAAATTAGTAAAATTATGCATTTGCATCTTATATTTGCATCGAAAAACATAAAATATCATAAAATTCCTTTCAAAAATTGTGATTTAAAAAAAAAAAATCCATACCTGGACTCATTTGCCACCTTGGGAAAATCAATCCCTTTGCATATTTTTCATTGAATTTTTTGTCATTTACAGTCCATTTTTTGAGTTTATGCTAGTTTTTGTTACCCTTTTGTTTTGGTTTATATATTTTTTGTTTCATTCAACTCATTTCATTTCACTTGCATTCATTCATCTTGTGCATAGATCAAAAGTGCATTTATAACATTGTTGCATAGTCTAGAATCTAAATTTGTATCATGGATATGTGTTTTGGAAAATCTTGGATGTCCTTAAAATCCTTAGTAGATGTGTCAAGTTGTGCTTTTGGAAATGACCCTAATGACCTTGAACTCACCCATGCGCACTCAACTCCTAATTAATGTCCTCCTCATGATGTTGACATCATTGGATAAGATGATGGCAACATGAATAGGTTCTTAAATGATTGTCTTAACAACCTTGAGGCTAACACATCCTTTTATCCATCCATGAATGAACCAAAACCTCCTACAATACCACCTCTTGAGATTTTTGGTTATTTTCATCCTGAAACAAAATATGACCCTAAGTTCCCTACAATAGGTGTCTTTGGTTCCTCTAAGCAAATAAACACTCAACCCTTTTATGATAACAAGGTCACCAACACTACCATCAATATTCAAGAAACATATGGAAAATTATTCACAATCTTGAGCAAACAAGGGTGTGATACAATAAGTGAACACGAAATTCATCAACTCTTAGAACAAATACTAGCTGAGAAAAATACAAGGGGAATATGATACCAAGATCCCCCTCACAGCAAACATGTTCCTAAAGAATATCTAAGACTTCCTAGAGATGATATGGTTATCTTAAATCATCATCCTGATATGAATGTTCTTCTCCATAAAGAACACCCAATAATTCCTAACAGTGACAAGGATGAAAGGGTCTCTTTAGGTCCTCCTCCTTATTCCACTATAGAAGTTGGAGAATCTAGCCAAAGAAAAACATCTCATAAGATAAATAAACCCCAATACCCTTGTCTTCCATCTTCAACCAAGCAAACTTTACACATCGTTTTAAGTTAAGGACTTATTATATTACCACCCATACCTAAAAATTGATTTCAAAATCCTAACAACAAAAACACATCTTATTGCAAGTATTGTTGGGAATTATGCCTCAACTTTTTGGTGACCCCTTTGAAGACATAGGTGAATTCACTTGTTCCCTTGGCAAAGTCTTTTGTTTTGGCAGAGGCGGAATTGGGATGGAACCTGGCATTGCTCCATTTTCCTTGTTTCGGGCCTTGTTCCCATTCTATCTCCAGTGCCACTCCCCGCTTTCTTGGTTCTTCAAGTTTTGTTTTGGTGGAGGGGGATCTGGATTGGAACTTGGCATTGTTCCTTTTGTCATGTTCCGGGTTTGGCTCTGGATCCGGCTCCGGCTCCGGATCCAGCAGTCTGTTGCTCTTCGCTTGGTTCTGGCGGAGGCGAAACCAATTTTGGAAGTTGGCAATGTCTGTTTGCCATGTTCCTGTTCTGACTCCGGGTCCAACTCTTGCTTTTGTGATCTAGTTCTTCTGGATGTTTGGATTCTCCTTGGGAAGTTTTCCTCCACTTTGTCCATGTTCTGGATTGTTGTTTCTTGCAGTTGGTGGAGGTGGAACTGGAACCGGTTTGGTTCCTGATCTTGGAATTTTGGTTAAGTCCTATTTCTGTTCTTGTTCCATCCCTGAATCTGACTCTGATCCTTTGTGCTCCCATCTTGGTTTGACCTCGGGTTGACTTTACCCCATCAGTCCTATTTCTGATGTGTTCCTCTTTGCCGCGGGCGGACGTGGAACTGAATTGGTTCCTAAACCTGTAATTTTGGTGGAGTCATGTTTTGACTCTAGTTCCATCTTCGTCTCCGACTCCGACTCCGGTAGTGTGCTTTTTCGGTGGAGTCCTATTTTGACTCCTGTTCTGACTCTGGCTCCGACAGTGTTAGGTTTGGCTTGAAGCCTTGGACATGCCCGATGTCTGTTTGACCATTTTGGCTGCACTGTTAGCTGTGATTGCTGATGGGTCTAGGATGCGTGGCACCTAGTTGAATAGTGATTGGATGGTTATCTAACTTGTTGTGCTACATGTTTAGTCAATGAAGGTTGGTAGAGCTGAACCCTTTTTTGGAATGGCATTGAATGCTTGGGTGGCTTGTTGCAGGGAGATCTATCAGATCCAACCAGATGTGTGATTTGCGGATGGTCTTCTTTGCTCTTGTTGTGTTGGTTACATATTGGATGAGAGATGTATTATTTCTTAAGCAAGCAGGCAAGTAAGTTTCATGAGTCTGCAAGAGTCGTGGGTTGCAGAGCAAGTGTGAGATGTGCAAGCTGAATGCGCAACCATGAGACTGCGAGCAGGATGTGCGGGCATGTGAATGCATGTGCATGGGGCTGCAAGCATAATGCATGATGCATGATGTGAGATTATAGATGTTGGACTTGCAGGTTGGCGAGCCGAAGGTGTGAAGAGATTTGTAGAGAGATGGAGAGGGTGTTCAAGTAGTTTGCTTAAGTAATGTAACTGTGAACACTCTATCTCTTGGATCTGGGCATGGGAATCATTGGAGGCTGAATGACTGGGATGGCCATGAGGTTGGCTATGACAGTCATCTGAGGAGCTGAGAGGAATCTTGTGAGTACTTGTTACTTCTCCAGTAGAACAAGATGTAACTCCTGTATTGGCTTTGAGCTTGATATTGTATTGTAACTAGTTTTGTTGTTGAATAATACAATGGCTCAAAATTTTGGAGTGTGGGGTTTTTACCTGAAAGGGTTTTCCCCATGTATATCTTTGTGTCTTCCTTTTTTTCTTTCATGGTATCTGGTTATGTTGAATCTATTTCTTGTTGCATTCATTTCTCTTAGAGGATCAATGGGGGATCAACTGTGCTTGTTTCTGCTTTATAGCATAGTTGGTTGTGTCTTTGTTGTGATTTTGAATTGAAATCACTAAGGCACTATTGTCTTAGATGCCTATCTTGATGATAGACCGAATCTGTATCCCCAACAAGTGGTATCAGAGCTGGTAGCTTGTTTCTCGTGATACCAACAAGTGGTATCAGAGCATGTTTAAGGGAGGTTGTGGCTTGATGATACCGACAGTGGTATCAGAGCCTTCTCCTAGTTGCTAAAGTTCTGGGTTTTCTCTTGTGGTGATTTCTTAGCTTGGCAAGCTTGAGGAAGTTTGGAGAAATTGGTTGGTGATTGGTCCTTTGGTGAGTGGAAGTGTGTGCTTCATTGATTCAACATACAGTTTGAAAGGCGCTGGGAAAGTATGGAGTGGGTCATGTTGTGGCAACATGATCTAGAGCTCCTGACTAGTAACATTGTTCCTAATGCAAAGGGCATCAGATGTGTTCATGGTTGTGTTGCACCAAAGTGTGGTGTTCATACTGGATGTCTATGTGAGAGGCTCCTTGGTGGTATGGACTAGCTTGTGTCGTTGTTCAGCTATGGATTGTTGTGCTTGTGTTGGGTGTTTCTGACTTAGCACTGAAGGCATTTTCTCTGGTGCTTTAATTGCATGGAGGCTATGAGGTGACCTTGGTGGTCTGCAACTTCTGAATAGCTTGGCTCTTCCTTATGTTTGTGCATGAATTTGGCATTCGAACTGGTCTGAAACGAACCTATTGTTCCTGTGTGCCTCTTTCTTGCACTTGCATGGTTCAGATTCATGTCTTTGGCTTTGAAGGTTTTGTGTATATTTTCCTAAAAAGTCTACGGTGCATTCTCCTATTCTTTCATTGTTCTGATTTACTATGATGGTTGTGTGAAGACTCCTAAGTTGTCCAGATGAGCAGTGAATATGGAGGTGCGTGGGTGTTTTGGAAACACTGTGGTTTTTTGTAGTTTTGCACAATCAAGAAAAACTTGTGTTTTGTGGAACTGTTGTTTGTTATTTTTCTAGATCCTAGTTTCTGGGGTGTGACTGGATGAGATAGCTACAGTTCGACTGGTTTTGAGGAGTGGTGTCTTCTCTTCATGGGAGTGTTGGTATGTTTCTCCTTTAGCATTCTTGTGGTATGCTTTGATGGTTTTCTAGACTTTGGTGCTTGGGTTGTGGATGTGACTGGCAAATCAGATTTGTTGTTCATCTGGTGTTTGAGTCATGATTGTCTGCTTTGGCTGTTCTCTTTGATTATCTCAGTTTTGCAGTTTTCAGTGCAATGATAGATTTGCAGGTTTACTTTTGGTTGCATCCATGGGTTGTGCAATATTGTAGGTTGTCCTTACCTACATGCTTGTTGTGAGACAACTTGGAAGTGGACTGTCTATATCCACGAGGGTGTAACCATGTTGTGCAGATCTATTAGCTGACCTTGTCTATGGTCACTTGTGCATTGGTGTGGTTGTTTTGAGATGAGAAGAGGAATGGCATTTGAGTACCTAAATAGTCAGCGATGGGGACCTGAAGCATGTGGATCATGATGTCATGGAGAGCTGGGTACACTGGCATAGTGTAAGTTTTTGACAGTGATGGTGTGGTCAGTCATGGTGCTTGGAAAGCTCAATGTCATGTTTCAGTGGGAGCTTTAGCAATGATTGGTGTCTTCTTTGGTGTTGCAGAATTTACATCTGCATGTTCACTATTTGAAGATGTGCAGCACTTTGGGGCCATGAAGGACTTTGGTAGTCTTTGGCTGAGTTGCTAGTGGTGCTTGACAGGTGATGTTGGTTTAGAGTTGTTTGCTTTATGTCATGGTATACTCTTGCTTGTGCATTAGAGTTTTGGCATGTTGTTTTTCTCTTGAAGACCATGGACAATTCATTTGAAGCATGGTATCTCCCTTGGAGATGTGTAGATCATGGTGTCATGATAAGTTCCTGTTCTAGGTTATGGAACTTTGACAGTGGTCTGGGGGTTCTCTTTACTTTGAGTACAATGGTCATATGCTAGAGGACTTCTGGTTATTGCAGTGCTGTAGTTTGGAGTTAGCATGAGATGACAGGTGTTGATACTCATGGATGCATGGAGAATAAAGGTGAGGCTTGAATTCTTAAGTGAATGTTGTTGTTACAATTGAAAGTCTGAGAAGCCTACACTTTGGTTGAATGTAAATTCAACAGAGATCTTGAAGGAGAATGCTCTTAGGTTAGCCATGGTGGTTTGTAGATCTTGGATGAGCATGTTTCTTTTTTCTTCTTGATCTGCTCGGAAGTGGTGTCATTGTGAAAGGTATTTACCCATTATACTTTTCAAGTGCTTTATGTTTTATCTTTCATGATATGAATCTTGAGCTAGTTTATATTCTGGGGGATTCATAATGAAAGGTTGGAAAACATAGTTTATCTCCTTGTGCTTTTGAGGACTGAAAGGAGATGGTTATATGGGTAGGTCTGATCTTCTTTGAAGAGCTTACATCCATGTTTTGTTGGATGTTGTCAAGGCTTTTCCTTTGGGATATAAAGAAGATCATTCTTGGCATAGCTGGCATTTAGAAGTGTTTGTAGAAGGACATGTTTCTTGTTGATTTGTTGTTTCTCTCTTATCTGGTCTTGTTCTTCCTGATTTCTCTTGTGACTTTAGATGTGAGTTGCCTTTGTGGTACCGGGTTGGTCACTATTTGTGGTCATGTGTTTTCACCTGGGTGATGACACGAAGGTGCCTGTGCTTCTTTCTTCAGTCAACTTTGGAGGTGTTTAGAAGAATTATGGAAGATAATTGAGAGAAATATTTCTTGCAGCAGGTGGTTGTAGATGTTGCAGATCAGTATGGATGTTCCTTGGAACTACATGGTTACATTTCTTTATGTTGGGTTTGGTGGACTTGGTATGCCTAGATCATTTGTGATGGTGCTCTGTTTGCACTCATCTAGATAGTGCCCTTGCAGTGGGAGTACTTGGATGTGTTTCATCTATGATTGGTTGACACAACATGCTTGTTTGTTGTTGAGATGGGTGGGTTTCTTTTGATGGCATGAGTTCACTTTTAGGTCATACCTTTAAGGTATGGGTGGTTGGATGTTTCAGCATGAGCTGTGGGTACTGGTTTTCAGTCACGTGGGTTTGATCAGTTGGATGAGGGTAGTCTATTCGTGGTTGCCTTTCTAGCTGGTTAGTTTTTCTTGTTCTGGAGTTTTGGTTGAAGTGGTGCTTTGCTAGTTTTTGCCTTTGCCGTCTAGAGGATTTTTTTCTTTCATTCTTGAGACTGTTGTTGTTTCACTTTGGTGTGTTCTTGTGTTTGGAGCTATTGCTTAAGGTGTTGGATATCTTTCTGATGTTGTTGCAGTGGTCTTGATTGGAGTGTGAGAGCATGTGTTGGTCCTGGTTCGGGTTGGTTTAGAGGATGCCTGAAAGTCTTTGGCAAGTGGGAGAGTGTTGAGAATTATGCCTCAACTTTTTGGTGACCCCCTTTGAAGACTTAGGCAAATTCTCTTGTTCCTTTGGCAAAGTCTTTTGTTTTGGCAGAGGTAGAATTGGGATGGAAATTGGCATTGTTCTGTTTGCCTTGTTCCGGGTCTTGTTCCCGTTCCGTCTCCAGCTCCGCTCCCCGCTTTCTTGGTTCTTAGAGTTTTGTTCTGGTGGAGGGGGATCCGGATTAGAACTTGGCATTGTTCCTTTTGTCATGTTCCGAGTTTGGCTCTGGATCCAGCTCTGGCTCCAGCTCCGGCAGTCCGTTGCTCTTTGCTTGGTTCTGGCGAAGGCAGAACCAGTTTTGGAAGTTGGAAATGTTTGTTTGCCATGTTCCTGTTCCTGTTCCTGTTTCGACTCCGGGTCCGACTCCTGCTTTTGTGATCTAGTTCCTCTAGATGTTTGGATTCTCCTTGGGGAGTTTTCCTCCGCTTTTTCCATGTTCTGGATTATTGTTTCTTGTAGTTGGCGGAGGCGGAACCGAAACCGATTTGGTTCCTGATCTTGGACTTTTGGTTAAGTCCTATTTTTGTTCCTGTTCTATCCCCGACTCCAACTCCAATCCTTTGTACTCCCATCTTGGTTTGACCCTGGGTTGACTTTACCCAGTCAGTCTTGTTTCTGATGTGTTCCTCTTTGCCATGGGCAAACGCGGAACCGAATTGGTTCCTCAACCTGTAATTTCAGTGGAGTCATGTTTCGACTCTAGTTTCATCTTCGTCTCTAACTCCGACTCTGGTAGTGTGCTTTTTCGGTGGAGTCCTGTTTCGACTCCTGTTCCGACTCCGACTCCGACAGTGTTAGGTTTGGCTTGAAGCCTTGGATGCACCCGATGTCTATTTGACCGTTTTGGTTGCTTTGTCAGCTACGATTGTTGATGGGTCTTAGATGCATGGCACCTGGTTGAATAGTGATTGGATGGTTACCTAACTTGTTGTGTTGCATGTTTAGTCAATGAAGGTTGGCAGAGCTAAACTCATTTTTGGAATGGCATTGAATGCCTGGGTGGCTCGTTGTAGGGAGATCTATCAGATCCGACCAAATGCGTGATTTGCAGATGGTCTTCTTTGCTCTTGTTGTGTCGGTTACATATTGGATGAGAGATGTATTATTTCTTAAGCAAGTAGGCAAGTAAGTTCGACGAGTCTGCAAGAGTCGTGGGTTACAGAGCAAGTGCGAGATGTGTGAGCTGAATGCACGACCATGAGACTGTGAGCAGGATGCGCGGGCATGTGAATGCGTGTGCATGGGGCTACAAGCATAATGCATGATGCATGATGCAAGATTGCAAATGTTGGACTTGCAGGCTGGAGAGCCGAAGGTGTGAAGAGATTTGTAGAGAGATGGAGAGGGTGTTCAAGTAGTTTGCCTAGGCAATGTAACTGTGAACACTCTATCTCTCAGATCTGGGCATGGGAATCATTGGACCTGAATAACTAGGCTGGCCATGAGGCTGGCTATGATAGTCATCTGAGGAGCTAAGAGGAATCTTGCGGGTACCTGTTACTTCTCCAGTAGAACAAGATGTAACTCTTGTATTGGCTTTGAGCTTGATATTGTATTGTAACTATTTTTGTTGCTGAATAATACAATGGCTCAAAATTTTGGAGTGTGGGGTTTTTACCTGAAAGGGTTTTCCCCACGTATATCTTTGTGTCTTCCTTTTTGTCTTTCATGGTATCTAGTTATGTTGAATTTGTTTCTTGTTACATTCATTTCTCTCAGAGGATCAATGGGGGATCAAGTATGCTTGTTTCCACTTTATAGCATAGTTGGTTGTGTCTTTGTTTTGATTTTGAATTGAAATCACTAAGGCACTACTTTCTTAGATGCCTATCTTGATGACAGACCGAATCTGTATCCCCAAAAAGTATCATAGAATCTTTGGTCACCATACTGATACATGTCACATATTAAAAAATAATTTCAAAGGCTTTGTTGGCAGATGGTCAAAACTCCCCTCAAGATTTGTGACATGGACTAACCCCCTCCCATGGATCCGTTAACTCTGACAGTTGTATCAAACATTAATAGGTCAATGTTTTGGTGCAGCGAAAATTGTGGGGCCAATAATTGGTATCAGACCCAAAGGTGCCAGGTTCGAATCCCCTTGGGTAACGCTGAGGGGGAGTTTGTTGGTAGATGGTCACCGCTCTCCTCAGGCTTCATGACATGGACTAGCCACCTCCCATGGATACATTAACTCTGAAATTTGTATCGAGCATTAACAAGTCGATCTTTTGGTGCAACGACAACTATGGGGCCAAGAGGCTTTACATCATAGAAATTGTTCCTTAACATGAGACCCCTTTTTTAATGTAATTGTTATAGAATCTTGTAATTCTCACCATTACATGACCCTTCTCATCACCTACCTTAGCTCATTCCTATCTCACACTTAGTGGGGGAAATAAGTTGTTAGCCTTGTCCTAGTAATGCATTTGTCATTGTCCCTTATGTTTGTCATTTCCCTTCCGCTTATGCAAATTAAGATTGGGAGGTGGATGAATTGCTCATAGGTTGACTCACATTTTCCCTACTACTCATTTACATTATTTATTTTTCTTTTTTCTTTTGTGTGATTGCATGTGTGTGATGTGATCCCCTATAACTTTCTTTTTTCTCTCTCTTTGTGACATTCCTCTATCTATACCTTGATTCTTCTCTATGTCACTTTCTATTTCGCTTCTTTATTCTTTTTCTTGTGTTTTCCTTTTGGGGATGACACAAGGCATCAAGACATTCATGTCTCCTTCATGTTGACCCAAAAGTCTTTCTTTTTCTTTTTCCTTTTCATTTCATATTTATCTTTTTCTTTTGTTTTCCTTTTAGAGATGATGCAAGCCATCGAGACATTCATGTCTCCTTCATGTTGACCCATAAGGCTTTCTTTTTCTTTTTCCTTTTCATTTCATCTTTCTCTTTTTCTTGTGTTTTCCTTTTGGGGATGACGTAGGGTGTCAAGACACCCTATGTCTCTTCCATGTTGACCTAAGAGTATTTTATTTTATTTTTTCTTTCTTTGTGTCATTCTTCCAGTTCTATGTGTATTTGGGGGATGATGACAGTTTCAAGCTCCTTAAAATCATTGTAGAAAATAACATTCTGACCTAGAATCCATAGATCCCTTATGTGTTTGGTGTCTTTTTTTTTGGGAAAACCCCTCTTCTTCCTTTTCTCTCACATGACGTAGCCTTACTCAGAAACATATAACTTGGCATAGGGCTTTCCATGTTGGCTCTCATGTCTTTCTTCTTGAACTAGAATTTTTCATTTGTTACTTTAAAATAATTGCTCATAGCATGGTGTTTAGCAATTCCTTTAAAGTGGGGCATACATTGGCATTATTTCTTTTGTATTTTTTCCTTTTCATGGTTCTTAGTGTAGGCTTCTTGTTTCATACAATGCATTTTTCTCTTTGTGGATGACATTGGGTGTGATGTTTTTAATGAGAGTGATCTCTCTTAGCATATACTATATTCCTCTTAGTGGCCTGATGTGACACATTAAATCCCCTGAGTTACAAATCTTATATTCTTTGATTGGTCCTCTCTTGGAGACATTAGACATGATGTTCCCTAAGTTAAAGACCTTGCCTAAACTAAGCAAGACTCCTTTGAAAATTTCTGCATGTTGCATTTATGACCACCTTGCATGCCCATGGACCCATCCTGTTTGTTCATGAGCTCCAAGCATATGAATTTGTGCTTGTCTCATGAAGCTCAAAAACCAAATCACTTCCTTTTGTGTGGCACCTTATTAAACCCATCAAGAGATATAACTTTGGTATGGTTTGAACAAAAAGTCTAACCAATGGCATGACTTTCCCCATAGCCACTTGTGTGTATGTGAGTACATACCACCCATGAGTGTATGTTTATCGCCCTTTTTGGACTTCTCACTCGACAGACAACCATGAGTTTCATCGCCTTAGAGTGAGTATGCATCTTTCTCAGAAAAAAAACCTAGATTTGATCCACATCACGTTGGAAAAATGTTTGAAGCTTGTTCTAGCTTTCTCCTTTATTTTCTCTCTCATCTTTGGCATTGTATGATTGGCCTTGTAGCTTCTCTTTATATCATTTTCATGTGTGTTTCTTTGTGTTTACGTTATTTTTCCATGGGATCTTGATCCTGTGGGCTTGATCATCCCTCTTGATTGTTTTCATCTCATCTTACTAGAATGACTACATTGGAACCCCCCTTGATGCGTGTTTGTCTACTTCAGTGTGAGTTTGAAATAGGTTCATCCTCTCATTAATGTGGGGGCTAAATGTAACATTGAAAAAAGGGTCCTTAGCCTTTTTCGCGCTTGTTTATCTCCTTCTTGTGGATTTTGGCTTAGTCTGGCCTTGATTTAGTGTTTTAATGTGGATAACACATTCACATTAGGTCTTGGGCCCTTGTGAATGAATGTACTTTAATGATGCCTTGTAAAGGTGTTGTAAAGTAATGTAACACACTTTCACATCTTTCTAGGATTTCTAAGCATAATTCACTTTATTTCAATCATAACTTCTCTTAGCCTTGCTTTATTTGGTGTGTTGTAAAGTTTTGTAACACACATTCACATTATTCTAGGCTTGTCATTAATAATTGGGCTCTCTTATACTTTAATTGGCCCCCTTTTGCATCCACAAGCTTTATTTTGGTGTATTTTTATAGGATAATTCCGATAAATGGAATTTAAAACATCAAATCCCCGAAAACCCACCTCAAATTCCTAAGGTGGGACTCATTCAACCAAGGTGGAAAATGAGTCCCCCTCAACTAAAAAATCAAATATAATTTAAATTTTTGACTGGATTTTATTCTCCAAGATCCAATGTTGGCTTTTAGTGTTGTAATTTCAAGAATTCTTGCATAATTGAGTATAAATACAAGGTTCTTTCGCTCATTTTAATCCTAGCAATTATATCATTTTGGCACTCCTAAATCATTCAAGAATTCATTTGAGCAAAAGAATTCAAGGCTTTCAAGGGCATATTATCAAGTATTCAAGAGCATTCTTCAAGCATCAATCATCATGACAAAGATCATATTCTTCATGTTTTTTATTGTGCTTGCAATTGTGGTGTAGAGTTCATGATCCAAGTAAGCTTTTCATTCAAGGTCTATCTTCATCAAGAAAGAATCAAGAACCACATCCATTTTGGTCATTTCAAGCATATTTATAACACTTCATTGCAAGGGTTTGGTGAGTTTTAAATTTTCTTTCTATTTCAAGGTTTAATTACCAACAAGGGGTTTGACTAAGGAAAACTCCCATTCTCTAACCACACAACCATTTTCCCCTCTCTTTGCATGTGATTTACAGGTCTAGGTTGTAGATTTATCAAAGAGAAAGATTGGAAAAATTGTCATCCAGTTGTCAAAGCAAGTCAAAGTTGTCAAAATTGTGAACAAACCTTGGGGGAGCTTGGAGAAGACCTATAGGTTGAATTTGGCAGTTTTAGACCCACATCTAGATCAAGAACAATAGAGAAAACCAAGGTCTACAAAATCCAACTTTGAGTTTCTAGAAATCCAAAAGTGTCTAACTGATTCACCACTATTGGTGAATGAGTCCCACTGTACCTATCTATTAGAGGTTTTTGCAGATCTGAGTACCCTTTTGTCTGAGACCTATTTTGGCATGCAGTTTTCTCGAAGCTAGACTTATTAATCCAGCTTGGTGAATGAGTCCTAGTTGGCTTCAATAGTGAATTTTCTAGGATTTCAAGCCTCCATCCTACCTTCTCTAGTTTACTAGGTGCACATCTCCAATTTCATTGTTTTTTTTTGTTGTTTGTTTATATTTCTAAGTCATTTTACATACTACACCGTGTTTTCAAAAATTTCCTTTTCCAAGTCTAAACTTCATGGTGAACCCTCATTTTATACCATTCCATTCCCTAGAATAAACCCTTTGTCAGATTTCAATCTCCTTTGCATTGAAATCTCAAGGGTTGTTCTTGACTGAAAGGAAGAAAATACCCTCTCTCCTTTTAGGTCCAAAACCCTAGAAGAAAAAAGAGACCCACACCATTTTCTTTGTTTCAAAAGTATTTTGGAAAGGTGAAATTTAATTTCAAGAGGCTTCATCAGTTATTTTTGAGGTTTCAATATAATTTGGTTTATTTTTGCTTGATTTTGGTGCATATTTTTGTCATGGATACCCCTAATTTAGTTGAAATCATAAACCCCCATAAATATCATACTTGGAATATTAAAATGCATAGGTTGCTCCAATCTAAGGGTTTGTGGTCCATATTGAATGATAAAAAACCCACTTTTACTAGGGATTATGAAACATTTGCTTAGAGAAACAAGTGTGACAAAGTTATAGGTTTCATAGCTTCCACATTGAAGCTCGTGTAATACACCAAAAGAGGTATCGAATGAGTTCCTAAACCTATTTGATCAGATCAATGAGTTTCATTCTTTGCAACTAGAGGCAAAATTAAATTGTCTTTCCCTTGATGAATTTTCTTCCATTGATGATTTATTAGTCAAGTTCAAATCTGTGAGGTCATAATTGGTAGGATGTGGGAAGGATAAAACTAATAAGAAGTAAATTTTTTTATTTTGTCTAAGATGAGAGGTCCATTTGCAGTTTCTTTTCTACCTTCTACTCCACCATGGATGCTTTGGGAAATGCATTCAAAATGCCTTCTTTTGAGACATTTTGTGACTATTTAATGAGGGAGCAAGCCAAACTTTCCCAGTTAGATGGGGCCTCTACAAATCGTGCATTAGTTGAATAAGCATCTCAGAGAAAAGGGAAGAAGAAGCCTAAGGCTAAGATGAAATCTAATGAGTCCTCCACCTCTTCAAAAGAGGATAAACCTAAGAAGGAGAAGTTTAGTTGTGTATTAGAAGAAGAAAGGTCATGATAAGCACCATTTTTATATGAAGAAGATTGATGAACTTTCACATCTTCTTCAGAAGAACAATATTCCACGTCCCTCATCTATGAATCCTTCTTCTATAGCCTCTCCATTTGCATCACCTTCACCTTCATCCAAACCTACACAGTTAGGGAATGCAAGATTTGCAAGTGGAATGAAAGGTAAAGAAGATAAACTCAAAGGACATGCATTGGATACTTATAAATTTCATTCTGATCATGATAGATGGTTTTTGGATTCATGAGCATCTCATCACATGGATTTTACTCTCTATCCTTTTTTGGGTCTTCATCCTACTGATACTTCTAAGATTTTGTCAGGAGATAGTAAGTTTTTGGATGTTACGGGATAGGAAATGTTGAGATTGGTGATGGTTTTTTTAGATATGTAATGTGTATTATTGATTTGCACAAAAATCTACCTTCCATCTATCATATTACTCATGGTGAGGTACCTAAGACTATAGAGCTCATTGCAGATTCTATTTTCATTCTATAGAGGTTGATACTAGCAAAGTCATATTTGTTAGTGAAGCTAATCATGAGTCTCGTCTCTATGCCTTTTCTCATTTTTTTGATGATGATGATTATGAGCCTCACACCCCTCTTGTTAGTGTTGATATAATTCCTTAGGAGAGATTAGTCATTTAAACTTTGGAGCTCTTCAAACCTATGCTGATTCATCTCCTATTGCTTCAGAGGTTAATTCTTCAGTACAATAGAATGTTTTTGATCCATCAGATCATTCTTTGTGGGATAGTCACTTGACAGGTCTTATAGAGTTATTTTGTGAATCTCCAATTTTTTATTTGGATGATGCATTTTAGGGTATATCCCTTCTTTTTGATGATAGTATCTGCATTTTTTCCACACCATCTCTATCTTTGGAGATTGTTTCTTTAGAGTTTCCACATGGTCTTGTTGATCCACCTTCTTCAATTGAGTTTTCACCTGATCATGATGTGACATTTGGTTATGTGGAGGCATCGAGATGGTTTTCAAAGGCATATTTCATTTTGATACTTCCTCTCCCTTCTCTTGTTTGAGAATTTGAATTTCTCTTGCATCAGTGGTTGTTTCTCCCTAAAGGGAGGCATTTTTTTTACAGACATTGAATATTCTTTAGACTTCCAAGATAAGCACAGGATTTTCTTCATCATGGGGGGGATCTTCGGTATTTCTACTCTTTTCTATGGGGGGGTACATAGTCTCTCTCATGTATTTTTATAATATCAAGGATTAGAGTTGTCCTTGGGGGCTCTTGTGAAGTCCTCCTTTCACCTTTTTAGCCTTATTTTCTCTCTTTTGGAGAGGATTTTTATCCTTTTCTCTATTTGTGAGAGATTGCATTGCATAGAAATTGTGCATGGGTACTTAACATGGCCTTGTCTATAGGACCCATCTTTCATTTTATATTGCATAATAATCTCCCTAAGTTTGCATTTAAGGGGGGATGTTATTGTTAATTTCTAACTTCAAGATAATTATTTAGGTAGTTTTCGAAGGTTAAAGATTCTAGGAATGAGCTATCATCTTCTACAAATCCAATCATTGACCATCATGAGAATATTTTGTATTTCTCTCCCCTTATCTCTCCTACTTTGGAATATATTGTTGGAAAAAAGGAGGAAATTTATGGTAACGAAAAAAGTAAGCCTTTTCCCTTACTTGATTTGATAATTGACCTTAAGATTGAACTAATGATGTCTTGGAGTGGTGTTGTAATGTTTTGTACACATTCACACCATTCTAGGACCTTTATTTGACTAAAACATGCCTTAATTGATCCTTTGCAAAGGTCTTGTAAAGTGTTGTATCACACTTTCACACTTTTCTAGGATTTATTTAATTAAGTAAGCCTAGTGGGCCACTTTTAATAAAATATATTTAACTTGTACCTTATTCAGATGCTGTAAAGTGTTGTAACACACTTTCAAATTTATCTAATGTCCCCTTAATTAATGGTGGTTAATTGAGTTTAATTGGCCCCTTTAATTCAAATTCAAGCCCTCTTTTCAAGGATCTATCCCAACACCCAATAATAATATTGTATGACATTTAATTTGGAAACTTTGGTGTCCTAAAGAATTTTTCTAGAACCCATTCACTTTTAGTGGCAAATGAGTCATCTCCACATAAGACACCCCTTGCTTTAGATTTTTGACATGGATTTTTTATGTTATTTCACCTCGCCAAAGCTTGGTCCTAGAAACTATACGAAGACCCCTTTGCCTTTAGTGGCGAATGAGTCCTCCATTAATAGGAACCCTCTTTTTTAATTTAATTGTGGTGGGATCCTTATAATTTTAATACCCAAATCTGAGGTCGACTTGAATTCTTTAAATTTTGGGGTTTATCTCTCAATTTAGTATAAATAAGGGGTTAATTCACATTGTTTCACCTAGAAAATTTAAGAGAGAATCTTGATAGAAAATTTGAGTTTACAAGAGCATTTCAAGAGCATTTACAAGGCATTTCAAGGTAGATTAGAGGATTTTATTACAGCAATTCAAGATCATTTTATCATGTCAAGGGTTTTATGTATTCATGCATGTGGTTGAGCTAAGATAGTTGATGTTGCATTGAGGATCCATTTACAAGCATCATTTCACATCTAAGATATACATTCTTCATGGCCACTACATGTTAGTTTACAAATTTGTACTCCAAGACAGCATCCAAGGTATCATCAATTGCATATTTCATGTTTCATGCTTCTATTTAATTATTTAATCAATTTGTTTAATTACGTAAAAAAATTTTGACCGAGGTAAACCCATATCCCATAACAATCAACATTTTTCTCCTCTTGCATGTGTGATTGCAAGTTTTAGGTTAAAGAGCAAGATCTGGAGAAAATTTGCAAAAAATTTCAAGTTGCAAAGTTGTCATTTATAGTGAAATAATAAGGAAATAGGGCTACAAAATTTATTTCAAACTTTTGAGAGCTGATAATTGAGGATCTGGAAGTACAAACATCAAGGACTAGAACCCAGAAGTCAGTTTTCCAAAACCCTAAAAGGACCCATTCACCACTAAAGATGAATGAGTCCTAAGTAGGTCTTGAAGAAGTGAAAACCTGAGATCATAGAGTGTAGGCTGAGAGGAATCAAACCTCAAAGTTAGTTTCCAGAACCCTCACAAGGACTCATTCACCACTAAAGTCGAATGAGTCCTCAGTAGCCTAAAAACAACAAGTTTTTTACAAGGTACACAACTTTTTATGCTCTAAAAACATCCCCCATAGTTCCTATAATAGTTAAGGATTTTTTTTTGATTGTTCTTTGCACGTTTTGACCCTCATAATTGAATTTTTTAATAAGGAAAAGATCTTGTGGTTTATCATCTTATTCATTCATGTAGGTAAACCCTACTTTTTCTATTAAACAAAATTATTGATACATTGATGGACTACATTGAAATGAAGATGCTAAGGCAACACTAGATTCCCCCTTGATACAAGATCATCAACAAGAAGTCAAATCCGTTGAGGTTATAAATGCACAACTGGTTATTAGATATCCTCTCATTATTGGACCTCCTAAAACTCCTTTCATACCTTCTAAAATCCCTCTAATTGTTCGTCCTCCTCTCATTATAGGACCTCCTAAATCTCATGGACATATCCCAAGGTTTGAAAAAAACTTACTAGTAATCATGTGTTGAAGAAACCATGTTATCATAATATAGCTCACATATCTAAAACTAGAAACAATTTAAGCAACCAAAAAAAAACTCCAAATTTCATTCCATTACCTCAACCATACCTCCCAATTACACCTAAAATTCTACAGTGTAGTGGAAAATAATTTGATCTTGTTGAGAAACTTTGTAAAAATCTTGCTAAGATATATCCTTATGGGATTTTATTCAAACATCACTTGTTTATCATGTCATGCTTCAAAATTATTTGTAAAAATTTGTCCCTCCTAGTGTTCAACCAAATGATGATGCAACCTTAATTAAGGCTATGAAATTGGGTAATGTGGATATTGTATTTCATGAAAGTGAATTACCCCCTTGGAAATACAAAAATAAAATGATGCTTTGATGATAATGACTATTATTAGCAGGGTTGGGATTAGGCGTACCCTTATTGAAAATTAGGGCTTAATGTTTGTAGTGTGAACCTTTTGGATAGAAATGGAGTAGATAAGACCAAAATACAACTAGTTGATTTATCCATCTGTGGTTTTGATAATGTGGGAAAATAATCTCTTGGTCTGATAACATTAACTATAAAAGTTGGTAAGGTTGTATTGAAAACTCCTATCCATGTCATGCCTCATGATCTTTCATATAATCTTCTCTTGGGTAGACCATAGATTCATGAAATGAAATGAGTGCCTTCAATGTTTCACCATTCAATAAAATACATATACAACAATAGGGTTTACATGATAAAAGCTGATCCAAAATCTGAAAATTGTTTACAAACTGAAATGGGAATGAATAATCCTCTTAGAAAATTGACACCAACTAAAAAAGTCAAACCTTTGCAAAGCGAAGATAAAGATTAGTGTCTTTCATTGGTAAAACAATTGTTGGATGATGGTTGGGCATCATTAGATTTCACACCTACATTCATGGGGGAGTACAAGATTACACAATCATAATCAAAGAAAGAGAAAGAAGCCACAATGATTTCAACACAATCTATAACCGAGTCAATCATAAATTCTATCAAAGAGGAAAAAACAAAACAAACATCCACATATGATGAAAGATATATAAAGCACCACCTTCTTTCAAAGAAATGGAAGCTATTTATGGAAGAGGTTATGAAATTTTAAAACAACTTGGCTATAACGGAAAAGGATGTGGTGTAAAAGAACAAGGTATTCATGTTCCCATAAACACTAACACTTAAGAAACAACAAAATTTATTGGCTATTATCCTTGAAAAATAACGAAAACATCAAAAATATCTTCACTCAGTCATGAAAAATAGTATTAGTTGTTGCTCCTTTCCATGTGGTAGTTGTAGTATCGTAACATGCTCACTATCATAAATGGGGGTATAAACTAGGCTTTATGCAATCATATTTTATTTTCTCAAGGAGCAACATATCATCACCATCTTTGGCTCACCTTTGGTCCTTACACTTGGGGGGAAAGGGATTCAGTGTGTTAGGTGCATTTCTTCTAGCAAGGGATCCCTTAGTATATCCTTAAAACATTAGTGTAGCAAGTACACTAACATTTTAAGGGGGGGCATATAGTCCCCTACTCATTATTTGCATATGAAATGACCCCTTTTTAGTGATGATGGCATGTGTCTCTTAGGAAGTGTGACCTTGGAATTCAAAGTGTGGCCTTCTCAATCTATGTTGTGTCTCCGTTTTGGAGATATTAGGCTTGATATCCCCCAAGTGTGTAAATTTTATTGGTAAATGATGTTCCCCTTTGTGGTAATACTATGGCTAGTATTCCCTAAGGTGTGATCATTTTATTCCTTGAGTTGTCCTCTCTTCGTGATGATGTTCCCTAAGGTGTGACCTTTCATATTTTGAGAAAAGTCCCTTAGTTATTTTTTGTAAATCACCTATTGCAATGGTGTTGTTATAACACCCCTTGAGGTTTTTGCATTATCTTGTTGTTGTTTATGCCCTTCCTAAGGTGAGTTTTTGCACCTTCTTAGGCGAGTTTGGCATTTTTTCTTCACTTAGTTCATAGGCATTGAATTTAGTGTTACATTGGCATATCATCTTGAAAATTTTGTAGCACCCTATCAGAGTTATCAGGAAGTATAATTCTTGGTATGGTTGACATGGGTACACACCTAGTGAATAGCAGACTTCACTAGACCTAGTTTGTTTCTCTTTTTCATATCTTATCTTGAGGGCTCACCTAGTGAATATAAAACTTCACTAGCCTATGTGCCTTCCAATTTATGATTCACCTATAAAATATCAGAATTCACTATGGTGTGAGTTATGAATGCCTTAACATGGTTTTCAGGCATAACACAACTTTTTTGCCAATAGAGTCATATTTCATGAGTGTCTAGAGCATAATGCAACTTGCTAGCTTTGTGGAACCCATCATAATGTATGTGTACCTAGCATAACTCAACTTGTTAGCCAATAGATCCATGAATCTCGTGAGTGATGTATCATAACAGAGCTTGCTAACCCTTATGGGAGATTTTCTTTGACTAAGATTTATTCGATGGATGACATTTGGTAGACAATCTAAGACTCGGGTCTTTTTTCCTTATTGAATCGAATCTTTTTAGTACTAACCTTGTGATTTTTTGTGTTCTTTCTCTGTGTATTCTTTTTTTGTGCATCATGTTTTTATTCATTTTTTTTTCATTACATGTTATGTTAGATCATCTGTTTTTGTCGTGTATGCTTTGTGGTTTTTTGACATGTATGTTTTTGTATGTTGTCATGTTAAAATTCATACATGTGTGTTCCTTTGTGCTTATGTAGGTTTTCCATGGGATCTTGGATCCTAGGGGATTGTGCACCCCCCCTTGATCCTTCATCTTCCTATTTCTTCAACATTTGGACAATCGAACCCCTCTTGACGTAGATTTTATATTTTAATGTGAGTGTGAGCATAAGTTCATACTTTTAGTAAAGTGGGGGTTAAATGTAACATCATAAATTGTCACCCTTAACAATTTCATAATGTGTTCTGTCCCCCTTAAATTATTGAGTCTAATTAGGTCCTTAATTTCTTAAATTATGCATTTTATCTAGCCCATTTATACCACCTTTCGAGAAAATCCAAGCATTGAACAAATGGATCCAATTTTTATTTTTCCCCTGACACTTCATGTCTTGGAAAATAAGACGAAGATCCACTCACCCTAGGGTGTATGGGTAACTCTATTTTTTCGGGGATCAATTTTAAATATGTTGACGTTAGTATTTTAACATTGAAAATTCAAATTGTAAATGTTGGCTATTAGGATTTAATCTTCGAGAAATTAGAGAAATGTCTATAAATGCCTAGCTATTGCATCATTTGAAATCTATGTGAAATTATCCAAAAAGAGGTGAATGTTAAGATAATTCAAGAGGAAGTCAAGAGCAACATTTTAGTGACTTATTAGAGAAATTCAAGATCCAAGCATCACATCAAAGTGTATGTGAGTTCATGTTGTCATATTATCATTTTTTGTGAAGGTGAAACCTTTTTATAGGTCTCCAAAAAATTCATGCATCCAATAAAACAAGATCCAAGACCTTGAGGTGATGTGTAAGAAACCAGTTCTTCAAAGAATCCATTACAGGGTGCTAAGTTGTAGCAGCACAAGTGATTTCATCATTCCTTCCTATCGTTTACGCATTTATCATTGACATTGCCATTATGGAAGTGAAAACACTTACAAAGAGTTTGACTAAGGGAAGCCCCTAAATGGAACAAAATCTCTTCTCTTTGTGAATGTGCAAATCTTAGATTTGAAGAATCTTGAAGACAATTTTTTTATTGTTGCATTTGAAGCCCTACATCTTGTCAACTCATAGAGACTCACTTATAAAATTATCCAACAGTGTTCTGACAACTATGTAAGTTGAAATAAAGATCTTAGATATTTCATCAAAGGACCCCCAAAACAAAGAATAGGTAGCATACAAAGACCCATATGCTTTAGGGCACCTATTTCCTCCTACAGTGGTTGAAACTAGATTTTTAGGTAGGTACACAATCCTCTGCACTTCCCAGATCTACTTGTAAACTATTGATTCAATAGATACATTATCAAGATATTGCATTTTTCATATTAGGGCACATAGTCTAATTAGGTTAATCATTGCAAATCAATTCCAATCCATCCTAATCTTCAATAGGGTGGAGATCCACGTCGAATTTTCTCACCTTCATGGTCAAAATTTAATCTACTCACCTTGTTGATCTCTATGTCGATGAAATGATAGGAAAAGGCCTTGAATCCTATTGTTCTAAGCACTTCATACTTAGGATCGCCTTTTTCTATGTTTCAGTAGTATTATTGATATATTATAATTCATTCCTATGCTATGAAGAAAATTGTATTATGTCATTGAAACTATGAATTCAATAATTGAAATTCATGAAATGTTTAATATGGAAATATTTATTTAAGTTAAAAAAGTTTTCTCTTATGCATCTTCTATTTATGGGTTTATAAAAAAAATTAAATGAAATTATCTAATGAAGAAATATGGGTTAATGATTAAAGGAATTTATTTAATCTTCTATATTCTTGTAGTTTAAAGAAAAAAATTGAGTACTTTATGTCAAAAAAAATATGGTGTTTTTCATTTAATAGACGAATTGGGTTCATTACAAAATGTTTCGTAGACTAAGTTTAGCTAGTTAGAGATAGTATTCTTACACCCAATTACAATTTTCATAAAAACCTATCATAGAATATTTAAAAATAAAGATTATTTCTCCAAATAAGCTTCTTTTAACTCATTAATTCCTCTTATTTACAAAAAAAATAGTTGTAACTCCTCATTTATGAACTATCATACAACATGTCAACATCAATCCTACCAAAGAAACTATCATAAAAGAAGATGTCAAACAATTTGAGAGTTAAAATTATTCCACATTCATGGACTATCATGTTATTCCTTCAGAAAATACACAATAATAATAATATTTTATTAATTATTTGGTCCCTTTTATAAAAATGATAAATAATAATTAATTTGGGTCCAAATAATCAATTTTAATTAGATTTATTTCCCTGTAAATGTATCCTTAACCCATGGGAAATATAAGAAGAATGAATTCGACCAAAAAAATAATTAAAGATGGGACATTACATCTTCTAGATTTGTTTTTTCATAGAACCTTGTCAAAGTATTGCCCTTCTCAATTCTCTTCTCACTGATAATTCATTTCCTACTCTCCTTCATGATGAGAAAAATTTCAAACAAGAATTCAATGCTTAGATATCTTTGTCTTAGCCATTCATTCTAGTGGAAGTTTCAAGCTAAAAAACTTGATAGGAACAAGTACTCACTTAAGAATCTCAGGTCCCTAAGATTAAACATGCAACCAATCAAAATAGGTACCCCTTATGAACTAATAAAAACATAGTTGGTATATATTTAATTAGTGATCCTATTTAATTTTTAATTAGTGAGTATATATTTCAAAAAACATATTTAAAATAGTAGATTAATTTAGTAGAGTATTTTAAAGTTGAAGTGTAAGTGAAGAAGAAAGTGAATTTATACAAGCAAATATATCATTTTTTTAATTTTTACATTTATTTTAAAAATCAATTATTAAACAAAGATTTTTAATTTTGGAAGGGCTTGAAATAAACAAATAAAGAACTCTATAAACCACTATAGTTTACAAGCATTTTAAATAAAATTGAACAATACCATAAAACGATAAGCCAACAATTACATAAGATCTTACTATAATAATGCAATATATATTTGGTTTTTCAATTATTAATGGGTATGCCTAAAGAATAGCCCATGTCAACTTTCTCTCCTTCATGCATTTGGGTAGATAACCTCATCTATTATCTCTTGATTTGTAAAGGAGGAAGTTCGAGCCACCATGTTTTGGTTTCCATCATCCATAACAATTACATCTAATTCATAATGTTCACTTGAGCTCTCCTTTGTATTAGAAGAATTGTTGTTCTCCTTTAGCATTTCCACTGAGAAAACCTGGGATGAAACTCGCTCTTGATATATATACTTTGCAAAATATTTGATATATTTGCACACACTATTCTTTTTCCTTGAATAATTGGGACCTTTAATGAAACTGTGTAAGGCTTGTGAAATAAAAATGATTAAAGTCATAGATGATATTGTTCCAGTAATGAGATACAATCTCCAAAATCTTTCCACATCTAACCTTCTTAAATCTTGTGATGAATCATAACACTTATTGATAGTATCATTAAAATACACAGCTTTTATCTTTTCAAACTCACCACTTTCTTTAAGATTTAAAATCACCTTAGAAAAAATCCTCTATTAAAGAAAAACCTTTCTGAAAAACGTAAAGAAAAAAAATCACAAACAATTAACACTTAATACTAATTCAAACTAAATAAATTATACGATGTGAACCCAAATTAAAATTAAACTTGTTATGATCAATAATGTGCAAAAATATGTATGAAAAGAACTTACAAAACCAAAGCCCCCACTTTGATATGTCGTCCCCACCATTGAATAGACGCATTCACCAGAAAGGAAGGCATGAACAAATGGGACTTCATCTAAAATGGCGTCCATGCCTCCGTTCTTTGCACCTTTTGACAAAGCCTCCTTTTATGCCTTTCGTGATGAAAGTGGTTCCAAATATAGATTGGAAATTGTCGAATCGTGAGTTAAAAATCTCCCAATATATCAACTGTGATACCCCAATTTATAGTTACCAAAAACCTGTTTCTATGTATGGTTGTGTGAAATCCACTATTTCACTTCAGTTTGCTGTAATTGTAATGTACCCTACAACTATGTCATATTTCTACCAAAGCAAAGCAAAAAAACTTCTTAAAATTGTGTAATTATCTACCTAATGCTCTTTCGGAATGATTAAAAAAAAAGAAAAAAATAGAAAGACCACCTTTGGATTCACTTTCTTGACGAGTTCCTCATAAGAATAATTGCCAAAATATGTGCCACTCTCAGGGTACAGAATGAAATCAAACTACAGTTGAGGGTCAACACTGTTAGAAATGTGGCCAACTCATGAGTCAACGGTTCAGTCAACCCCAACACTCTTTGTCAACACTCACCGCCCAACCGCGTTGACCAAGTCTTCCTCCTACGGTATCGTGGTATCCACCGCTCTACCGCGGTCTCCTTCTAGCTTGACCAAGGTATCGCAGTTAACTACCAGGAGATTGTTACCACTCTACCGCAGTGACTCTCCTGACCCCGTGTGGTACCGCGGTAAGCGTCAACGATTCTCTCCCCGTCTGTCTGTGCAGTTACTGCTCTACCACGGTCAGTTCGCTTGCCTCCTATGGTAGCACGTTGCATGTCATCTAACACTTCGTTGACTATCTGTGAATGGTTACCACGACCACCGCGGTCTATTTCTTAAACTGCGGTAGTAGCGCGGTAAACTCTTTCCTTGTTGTGCACACGGTTACTGCAGCCACCACGGTCTCTTCGTAAACCGTGGCAGTAGCATGGTAGTCAACCTGTTTGAATTTTTGACTTTTCCATGGCGACTGTTAGTGGGCTCCTCGTTGGCATAAAAGGACGTTTTTGATTGGACTATCTTCTCTATGCCTAGGACATTATTTAAATCGATTTGACCTTGTTTAGGACTGTTTACTGCTAGCATTTTTATGACATTAAAGTTTGTATTAATTTTTGTCTGGGATAAAATCTTTTATATACTGGATCATATTTTTTATTTGATAGTGAGAGGATAATATAATATAAATTTTTGCTTTGAAGTAGCAAAAGTGGTTAAAGGTTGTTCTGTGTTAAATTTTTGTGTGTTTGTTTTTTTTATCTCTGCTATTTCCTTCACGTGGTATAAGAGCCTAAGGTTAGTTGTAGAGAGTCTCTAAATCATGGCAGCAAGCACAAGCTTGAGTAATCATCAAATTCCATAGTTGAATGGAAAGAATTATGACTACTGGTCTATAACAATGAGAGCATTATTATGTTCACAAGGTTTATGGGATTATGTAGAGAATGGGTTTCCAGAACCGGCAGATGCAGTAGCATATAATGCCTTGACATAAGCAGAGAAAGATTTGTTGAAGGATAACAAAAAGAAGGATTCTGAGGCTCACTTCTTCATCCTACAAGGTGTACATAAAAATATATTTCCTAGAATATCAGCCACTACCAAGTCTAAGCAAGCATGGGACATATTACATATAGCATATCAAGGAATGGACAAAGTCAAAACTGCAAAGTTGCAAATACTAAGAAGAGAGTTTGAGACTCTGTTTATGAAAGAAAATGAGTCTGTAGATTCATATTTTACTCAAATAACGGGACTGGTAAACCAGATGAGAACACATGGACAGACACTAGAATATGTCAAAGTTATAGAAAATATTCAGAGAAGCTTACCCACAAGATTTGAGTCAATTGTAGTCACAAAAGAAGAGACAAAGGATCTCACACAATATTCAGTTGATGAGCTCTATGCTTCACTAATTTCTCATGAGCAAAAACTTAGCAGAACAACAAATATGTCATTGGAGCATGCATTCAAGTCACAACCTTCAATCAACCAAGGAAGAAGTAGAGGTAGATCAAATTTTAGAGCAAGAGGAAGAGGTTACAACAGAGGTGGAAGAAATAACCAATCAAGTACAAGTGGAAGAGGCAGCAGCCAAAACTCATCTCAAAACTTTCCTCAAAGACAAATGTATGATAAATCTTAGGTCCAATGTCATTACTGTAAAAATTTTGGCCATTACATGAATGAGTGTAGAAAGAAACAGTATGAAATGAGTACACAAAATGCAAACTTTTCTAGAGAGAGTCAAGAAAATAGACATGATAAGAGCACAATGTTTTTAGCCTGTAATGTAGCTCAAGCTAGTGAGAAAGAAGTTTGGTTTTTAGATTTAGGCTGTAGTAATCATATGACACGAAATTTAGAGTTGTTCACAAGTTTAGATGAGAATGTTAAGTCAGATCTCACCCTAGGTAATGACAACAAAGTGTTAGTTAAAGGAAAAGGGAATGTTAATATTCTAATCAAGCAGGGGGAGCAAAAATACATTTCTGATGTTTATTTTGTGTCTGACCTTAAACACAATTTGATGAGTGTAGGACAGTTAATTCAAAAAGGTTATAGAGTGCCTTTCAAGAATGGGTTATGCACTATTTTAGACAAATACCCAAGTGGCCAGTTGATTGCAAAAATTCACATGACAAACAATAGAATGTTTCCTTTGAGAATTCAACCAGATTTCAGCACAAACTTTGCACAAGCACAAGAGGTATCAACTATTATACAAACTATCTTTCAGGTAGAGGTAAAGGATGAGAACTGGCTTTGGCATTTAAGATTCGGTCATTTAAATTTTGAAGGTCTGAATTTGCTTCATAGGAAAAACATGGTAAAGGGAATTCCATTAATTCAAAAACCATAAAAAGTTTGTGAAGGTTGCATACTTGGAAAGCAACATAGAGAGTCTTTCCCAGCAAGGAAATCCACTAGAGCAAAAGCCCCATTGGAAATAGTTCATTCAGATTTATGGGGTCCAATGCAGACACCTTCAATAGGTCGTAGTTTCTATTTTCTGACTTTTATAGATGATTATTCAAGGAAGACATGGGTGTATTTTCTGAAACAGAAAAGTGAAGTGTTTAATTACTTTTGTCAATTTAAATCTTTAGCTGAAAAATAGAGTGGTTATTTCATCAAAGTGCTAAGAACAGATAGAGGAGGTGAATACATATCAAGAGAGTTCTTAAATTTCTACAAAGAACATGGAATATACAAACAATTCACAACAAGATACACACCTCAATAGAATGGTGTAGTTGAAAGGAAAAACAAAACCATAATGGAGATAGCTAGAAGTATGTTAAAAGCCAAACACTTAACAAATAAATTTTGGGTTGAAGTTGTATCTTGTGCAACATATATTATGAACAGATGCCCTACAAAAAGTGTAATGAATATAATCCCTGAGGAAGCATGGACAGGTAAAAAGCACAATGTGTCTCACATGAGAGTTTTTGGTTGTGTTTCATATGCACATGTTCCTGAATAGTTGAGAAGAAAACTTGATAACAAAGGAGAAAAATGCATCTTTGTTGGATATAGCGAAGAATCCAAAGCATACAAACTATTTAATCCCTCAACCAAGAAAGTAATAATCAGCAGGGATGTCCAATTTGTTGAAGATGAAGCATGGGATGGAAGCAAAGAAAATATAATCAATGTTACAGTTAATATCCCTCAAGATGAGAATGAAAATATAGTTCAAACTAATGTACATGTTGTTCCTAATCAACCTCAAGCAAGTGGTCAACAACTGACACTTGCTAGTAATACAAGAGCGGCAACAAAAGGACTGCAGACACCAACCACAACAAGAATTTCTAGCGCAGGACCTTCAAGTCCACATTCTGCAAATTCAAATGACTTATCAAATCCAACTTTGGCTAGTATGAGAAGACAAAAAATCAGAAGCATGACTGATATTTATAATCAAAATGAAGATGAGAACAATTATCAACAATTTACACTATTTTCCTTTTATTCACAAGCTGAAGATCCTATTCATTATGAAGATGCAATCAAGAAAAGTGGTTAACAACAATGATGATGAGATAGATTCAATAGAAAACAATTAGACATGGGAGTTGCAAAGTCTTCCAAAAGACAAAGAAGTAATAGGTGTAAAATGGATTTATAAGACTAAGTTGAATGCAAATGGAGAAGTGTAGAAGCACAAAACAAGATTAATGGTAAAATGTTATGCACAACAACCTGGAATAGATTACAATGAAACTTTTGCACTAGTTGCATGACTAGACACAGTCGGAATGCTATTGGCTTTAGTAGTACAAAATAGATGGCTAGTTCACCAGAAAAATGTGAAGTCAACATTTCTCAATGGTTATCTGGAAGAGGAAGTCTACATTGATCAACCACCAGGATATGAAATATAAGGACAAGAGGACAAAGTCTATAAACTAAAAAAGTCACTGTATGGTTTGAAACAAGCCCCAAGAGTTTGGTATAGTAGAATTGATAGTTATTTCACAAATAATGGATTTACTAGAAGTGACAGTGACCAACACTGTATAGGGTGTTGGCAAGAAGTTGAGTCCACTTTTTGGTCAAAAAGTGGAAGTGTTTTCCTTGATTTTCAGAATTTGACACTTTGACCTTAAAATTTGAAGCACTTAGAGATGGAATCTTCAAAAAAGTCACTAATCATAAAATGTAGTACTCGGAGTCTAGTTTCCAAATATGTAATTTATTTCAATACCCAGATTGTACAAATTGAGTTTTAATAGGCATTTGTAAAAACTACTGTTTAAAAGTCATTTTTTTTACCATACCATGCACATGTATGACATCCATATTTTGACTTAAATTATCATATTTTTCTAAATCCTTTCGGGAAAAGATTTGTGACTCACTGAAGTTTTCCCTGGATATTTTTTTGTAATTTTTTATTGAATTATTATTTTTTTGTTAATTTTTTATCAGACATATTTGTCGCTTAGAAAAATCGCCATGTACAACACGCATAAGATGACCTAAAGTTATATTTTTTGCAATTCTTTTTTTTAAATTGAAAAGAATTGTCTGAAGTTTGCCCTTGTGCAATCCATTTGTCAAAATGTTATGTTGATCAGAAGTTATTAAAATAGTAAAAAACTCTGATATTTAATGTTTATGGACCAATTTCATCAAAAATTAATTGAAAAATAGAAAAAATAATACAATTGTAAAAAGAATTACATATTTGGAATCTACATTGTCTCATCTAAAATGGGTTTTAATTTCGTTGAAAAATTCTACAAAAAAAGTCGTTAGCCATATGTCCAAACTCAATATTTTTCTCTGAGATTGTTAGAACCTTCAACTTGCAGGTCAAACCAGGTTGAAGGCCTAGGTTCGGATTCTGAATGCTTCTCCAAAACCAAAATCCAAGGCAAAAACTCGACCACAAAGCAAAACCAATTTGAAATTTTAAAAATTTATTAAAAAATTAATTTTTATGCTTTTACAAAACGGGAAACGGGATCCTGTTTTGTAAATTGCCAAAAATGGGAAAAATTCAAAAATGGACAGTTTCAAAAGCGAAACTTTTCCAAAAGCGGATCCCATTTTGAAAAGTTGCCAAAAATGGAAATTTTTAAAAGCGGGATCTTGTTTGAAATGAGATCCCGTTTTTTAATAAATGGGATCCCATTTTTTAATTTTAGGCTAGGGATCCCAAACCTAAACGGGAACTTGTTTTTGCAATGCCGATTTCACGTTTTTGCAATGCCGATTTCATTTTTTTGGCTAAGGCAAAAACTTCCACGTTTTGTGGACTCAACTTCTTGCACTTACCCTATACTAAAGTGAATGATGAAGCTAAAATTCTGATCATATGCCTATATGTTGATAATTTGATCTTAACTGGAAATCTATCAATTGAAATGTTCAAAACAGAAATGATGAAAGCGTTTGAGATGACAGACATGGGAATGATGAAGTATTTTTTGGGTATTGAGGTAACACAAAATAAAGATGGTATTTTTATTTCACAATCTAAATATGCAAAGGATGTTTTAAAGAGATTCAATATGTTAAACTGTAAGTTAGCACCTACTCCAATGATGACTAGACTGAAATTGAGCAAAGAAGACAAAGGTTCTGAGGTGAATTCAACCTTGTACAAACAACTGGTTGGGAGCTTAATGTATTCTGTCAGTTTGATTTCTAGATTCATGGAAACACCAAAGGAGAATCACTAGAGAGCTGGAAAGTGAATTCTAAGGTATATCAGTGGAACCAAAAATTTTGGAATCCAATATTCCAGATCAGATGATTTCAGATTAACAGGTTATATAGATAGTGACTGTGCTAGGAGCATAGATGATAGAAAAAGCACCTCTGGTTATGTCTTTCGTTTTGGAAGTGGTGTTGTTGCATGGGCTTCAAAGAAATAGCTTATTGTCACCTTATCTTCAACTAAAGCTGAATATGTTGCAGCCACTAGTGCATCATGTCAAGCAGTGTGGATGAGGCGAGTTCTAAAAGAAATTCAAAATGAACAGTTTGATGCTACAAAATTTTTATGTGACAACAATTCAGCCATTGCATTGTCAAAGAATCCTGTATTTCACAAAAGGAGCAAGCATATAGATACTCGGTTTCACTTCATCAGGGAGTTGATTAACAATGAAGAAATTACTTTGGAATTTTGTAGATCAGATGAACAGTAGGTGGATATATTTACAAAGGCACTGAGCATAGAGAGCTTCAACTTTCAAAGAGACTGGTTGGGAATAACAAATGGCACAAGTTGTGCTCAAGAGGGAGTGTTTGAAATGCTCCCAACTCGCGAGTCAACGGTTCAATCAACCTCGGTAGTCTTCGTCAACACTTACCACCCAACCGCACTGACCAAGTCTTCCTCCTACGGTATCGTGGTATCCACCACTCTATCGTGGTCTCCTTTTGGCTTGACTGAGGTATTGCGGTTAACTGCTAGGATATTGTTACCACTCTACCATGGTGACTCTCCTGACCCCATGTGGTACCGTGGTAAGAGTCAGCGGTTCTCTCCCCGTCCATCAATGCAGTTACTGCTCTACCACGGTCGGTTCACTTGCCTCCTACGGTAGCGCGGTGCCTGTCATCTAGCAGTTCATTGACCGTTTGTGAACGGTTACCACGGCCACCGCGGTCTATTTCTTAAACTGCAGTGGTAGCGCAGTAAACACTTTCCTTGTTGTGCACACGGTTACCGTGGCCACCGCACTCTCTTTGTAAACCGTGGCGGTAGCGCGGTAGTCAACTCGTATGACTTTTTGACTTTTTCGTGGGCTCCTCATTGGCATAAAAGGACGTTTTTTATTGGACTATCTTCTTTATGAATAGGACATTATTTAAATCAATTTGCCCTTGTTTAGGACTATTTACTGTTGGCATTTTTATGACATTAAAGTTTGTATTAATTTTTGTCTGGGCCGAAATCTTTTATATACTGGATCATATTTTGTATTTGATAGAGACAGGATAATATAATATTATTTTTTGCTCTAAAGTAGCAAAGGTGGTTAAAGGCTATTCTGTGTTAAATTTTTGTGTGTTTGTTTTTTTTATTTCTGCTATTTCCTTCAAACAATTCTCACAACAGCGCGAAATACATCAATGGAGAACCCGATGATTTTAGGTTCATTACTTCCTAGCTCCAACGAGACACTCACAAATTCCTTCCAACGAGCTTTTCTAGGAAAGGCAGTCTTCAGCCTAGTTGGTATTGCCCAACCACGAGGAACTGTGACAGACCCACCTGGCCAAATCACGGATAGAAGCCCCTCGTCACCAAAAGATGGAGTTTTGAGCAACTTAGAGGAATTATATGGCCAATACCCAACAACCTGATAGCTTTTTCCCACCACATTTACTACCTCATAATTGCAGCTGCATATGTCCCCATCATGGAACTTAACAGACCTGCTTAAACCAGCAAAATTTCCTATTACTAGTCCAAGACTGGTTGAGGGTGTAAGAAAACTTAAACTAGTATTTATTGCAATCATTCCAATTGCTTGAGCTATCATGAGCACCGTATCATAGGCCAATAAACCATATGCATTCAGCTCTAAAGGATTAGGCAGAGAGCATAATTTTTTTGATATATTATACTCATAAAACATTAACCCAGAACAACATAAAATATTTGCTACTTCAGAGCAATCTTAATATTAATTTTCTGTCACTGTGAAATTACAAACATCCCAAGATATATAACCAAAGCTTATGGCTACAAATAAATACAATATTAAAGGCTATATGACAAGCCACCAAAATCACATCCAACCAAAATAACTACATAGTCCTTAAGCATAATAAACACTTGTCCCATTGAATTAACTGATACTAGCTCAGATGTCACATCAACCACCGTAAAAAATGAGCAAACTGCATCACCGCGGAGGAGAGAGAAAGTCCTCATGGTAACATGGTGAACACCACAAACCAAAGCAAAAGAACCGCTATACCATAGTGAGGGAATAGTTTGCTAGTGGTACCGTGATGGGTCACCGCCCAACCAAGAGAGGAGCAGAAGAGGATGTGGTGGCCATGGTGACCGAGCTCAAATAGTTCGCCCACATTACTATGGTCTGGAAGACAGACGGCCATGGTGTGGCAGTGGTTACCTTGCCACGGCGAGCAGTTAGCAATGAGATGGCCATAGTGCGGCAGTGGTTACCTCACCACGGCGAGCAGTTAGCAATGAGATCGCAGGACAAGGGTAACAGCTTCCTGGCGCTTAACAAACAGATTGAGCAAAGAGCGACGGAGGACACCTCGCCATTGCACGCGGTGAGGAGAGTAATCGCGGGACGGCGGTAACATCAGTCTGGCAGTTAACCACATTGAGGCATCATGCGGTTAGACCACGGTAACCCGATAGACACCTCTGAACCGCGAATTGGTCAGTTTGCAGGGGTGATTGCACGGTGAGAGCAGATGGAGACCCCCTCGATTGATAGAAATGTAGGCACAGGACTTAGGGTAATTCCCAACAAGCCTGGTGTTTCTCATGTTGGGGTTGTCAAGCCTAAATTGTTGTTCCCACCTTTCAGTGAAATCGTTCAGCTGTTTAGAGTCTGAGATGTGTGCTTTAACTCCAAGCAGGCCTTGCATGGATGACATTGTAGAAGCATTAGCGCATAATCCCATAGACTGGTAAACCTTTGGGTTGTTATCCACACGTAACCAGCCTCCATGATTCCCATCTCCTCTGCCTCCATGAATAGATTCTTGCCTAGACCAAAAGGCGTGTGAACTACATAGACTTGATTCTATTGACTTGAGTTTATAAAGCTCCTCTCTTATTGTTTTCTTCTGTGCACTTGAAAAAAATATTGATGTGTATACAATTTCAAAGTCCAGATCTCGAAGGGCATCACACAACGAGGGCATGGCTCCAGAGCCAAAATCATCATCTGAGTGAACAAATGCAATGCTTCTCCAGCCGTAATTCTTAACTAGGGCGGTGACTGCTTTCATCTGAATGCTATCACTGTGTGCCATGCAAACAAAATATGGGAATCTCTGGTTGCAGTGTGCGGGACTTGTGACAGACAGTGACAAAATTGGAACATTAGCAGCCTATCCGAGATATGATAGAAAGGGCTCGGTCTTAGATGATTGTGCTTCTATTAATGTCACTACTTCTGGGTTGGCCAAAAGATCAACCGTTGCAATCACCCATAAAACTATATCTCAAAGGGTCCACTATGTTGGGATGTGAAGTCCGGTAAATGAAATAAATGCAACAGAAATTTGTTCCAACGTAATCCAAATTCTGGTGATGCATCAGTTAAAAAAACTCCTAATTCAGTCCACTTGTTATTAAATAGTTTCAATGTTCTTAAAATAGGATGATTCTCCTTCCCGTGCTCCAACAAGAAATACTCAATTAGTCTATTGAAGAATCCAATATATATTGGATTGTTTGTAATGAAAAGAATAGTATGTGCTGTGAATAATAAAGAAAAGTCTTCTCCTGCTTTCCTATGGACGTAGGCATATTGCCGAACCACGATAAATTTCTATATTGTCTTTTGTTTATGCTTTTCTGTCTTTAATTTCCAAAAGTTATTTTGTTATGAAAAAATTTGTTTATGTTAGCAGCGTGTTTAACAACTGGTATCAGAGCACAGGAAAGAAAATTGAATACTATGTGGCAATTGTAGGCACCATCATTCAGTAGAGGCATTTGAGGAGCTTGCAGACAAAGGAGGGCTTAGCAGATCTGAAATAAAGCTGAGTTGTTTGAAATTCAAGATCTGAATTGCTTGAAATATTGATGAAGTAGCTATGTGTGTTGCAATTGTGCAGACAAAAAAAAAATTAAAAAATCTGAGCAGTGAGAGTATTCATGTTGATCATCTAGTCATCCAAATTGTTGAGCCATTTTTTTTTTCTTTTTCTGTTTAAGCATTGTTTGGTGATGCCTGAAGGTACATATCTATGCTGCTGCATGGTCAGATTTGTGTGGTAATCTGAAATATAATTGAAGTATCTTATTGCAAACATTGGAATTTTTTTTTAAATTTGATTTGTTGGTTGAAATTTGATTAAGAAAATTAACACAAAGGTTGTAAGAAATGGAGGAGATAGACAAATGGAGAATTGAAAAATTCTCAGGCCAAAATTTTGGAATGTGGAAATTGCAACTCAAAGCTCTCCTCATTCAGAAGGATTTTTCGATTACATTGGAAGGAAAATCTAAAAAACCAACTAGCATGAAAGATGAAGATTGGGATAAACTGGATCAGAATGCTGTGGCCACAATCATTCTTTCATTATCCAGTAATGTTTTGTTCAATGTATCAACACAAACGATAGCACAAGGACTTTGGGATCGTCTATCAGAGTTGTATGAGAGACCTTCTGCATCAAACAAGGTATTTTTAATGAAGAAATTGTATAATTTAAAAATGTTAGAAGGTGGTTCTGTCACAAATCATTTAAATGAGTTTAATACTTTGGTTAGTCAATTGTCTTCAATAAATATTATAGTAGAGGATGAGATAAAATCCATCTTGTTATTGTGTTCATTGCCTGATAGCTAGGAAGGAGTTGTTATGGCTGTTAGTAATTCCGCAGCTAGCCCAAAAGGCATGCTAAAATTTGATGATGTTGTAGGAGTTCTTCTCAGTGAGGATATGAGAAGAAAAAATCAAATTAATTCATCAGGTGGTGCTTTAATAACTGGCAACAGAGGAAGAACACAACAATGAGGCAAGGATAACCAAAGGAAAAGATCAAAATCTACTAAGAGATCCCAATCTAGAGGCAGAAAAGGTGTTTGTTGGCATTGTGGCAAAGAGGGCCACATGAAGAAAAATTGTTGGACCCTCCAAAACAAAAAGAAGGCTGAAAATCAATCTAAAGATAATGAGGTAAATACAACTTCTGAAGAAGATGTTGATGCTCTTATTTTATCTTCAAGTAATGTTGTTGCAGATGTTTGGATACTTGACTCAGGAGCATCATTTCATGCAACATTTTCAAGAGATTGTTTTAGAAATTACCAAGCTGGTAATTTTGGTAAGGTTTATCTCGGTGATGATGAACCTTGTAGTATCATTGGAAAAGGAGATGTTCTATTGAAGATGAAGAATGGTAACAGTTGGTTGCTGAAAGATGTTAGACATGTTCCTCAACTCAGAAGGAACCTAATTTTAGCCGGACAATTAGATTCTCTTGGATATAATGTTATGTTTGGAGCAGGAGCATGGAAGGTAACAAAAGGATCGTTGGTCATAGAAAGAGGAAGCAAATCTGGTACATTGTATGTACTAGAGGGTCAGATTGAAGTGGGAGCTACATTGGCAGTAGCAAATAGCGCAACAGAGCTTTGGCATAAAAGGCTCAGACACATGAACCAAAAGGGACTTGAGATTTTGAAGAACCAACTTCCTGGTTTGAAAGAAGTGGATATGGAGCTATGTGAACATTGCATCTACAGCAAGCAGAAGAGGACAATATTCTCTAAAAAGGAACACAAGATGAAGACATGACCATTGGAGCTAGTGCATTCAGATGTCTTCGGCCCCACAGAGGTAGCATCTATTGGAGGTTCTATTTATTTTGTTACTTTTTTGGATGATTGCACTAGGAAGGTTTGGGTTTATATGATGAAAAAGAAGTCTAAAGTTTTTGGTATATTTAAAACCTTCAAAGCACTTGTTGAAAACCAAACTAGTTATAAGATTAAAAGTTTTAAAACTGACAATGGAGGTGAGTATTGTTCGAAAGAATTCGATCAATACTGTGCAGAGAAAGGTATTCAGAGAATCAAGATTGTTCCTCTTACACCACAAGAGAACGGTGCTGCAGAAAGGTTAAATAGAACCATTATGGAATGAGCACGAAGCATGCTCTCAAATGCAGGACTAGGAAAAGAGTTCTAGGTAGAAGCAGTAAATACATCAGTGTACCTAATTAATAGAGCACCATCCACTCGGCTTGAATTTGGAATTCCAGAAGAAAAATGGTTAGGTAAGAAAATTTCTTATGATCATTTGCGTGTGTTTGGATGTGAAGCTTTTGTTCATATTCCAAAAGAGAAACGAACTAAGCTTGACATGAAATCTAAAAGGTGTATCTTTATTGGATATGGAGAAAAAACATATGGTTATAGGTTGTGGGATCCAGTTACTAAGTGTGTTACACGAAGTAGAGATGTGATATTTAATGAAAAAGTAATGCCAGGTTTACAAGAAGTTAAATCACCTAAAGAGTATATTCCATTAGAAGATATCACAAATGGTAATGATATGTTTAAACAAAAGGTAATTGTAAACCAACCACAACCACCAGTACAAGTTCAAACACATGACCAACCACAAGATTTCCAAGATAATGAAGAACGTGTTAATCTAGATGGTAATGCACAAGAGTTGATTCCTCCAGTTAGGAGGTCCACTAGAGAGCATAGGCCTTCAACCAGGTATAAAGATTTTATTCAATATTTATTGCTTTCTGATGAATCTGAACCTACTTCGTTTAAAGAAGCATGTGTTGATAAAGATAGCAATAAATGGATGGAAGCCATGAGAGATGAGATGGAATCTCTTAAAGGAAATCACACATGGGATCTAGTTACACTTCCACCCAATCGGAAAGCATTACAAAACAAGTGGGTGTATAGGGTGAAGGAAGAAGCAGATGGAAAGAAGAGATTTAAAGCCAGATTGGTGTTCAAGGGATATGCTCAACAAAAGGGCATTGATTTTATAGAGATATTTTCACCAGTTGTGAAAATGACCTCTATTAGGGTGGTGTTGGGTTTAGTAGCTGTTCAGGATCTAGAGTTGGAACAACTTGATGTCAAGACAACTTTTCTTCATGGTGACTTAGAAGAAGAGTTGTACATGAAGCAACCAGAAGGTTTTGAGAAAAAAGGTAAAGAAGCACTAGTTTGCAAACTAAATCACAGTTTATATGGGTTGAAACAAGCTCCTAGACAATGGTATCTAAAATTTGATTCTTTCATGTCTCAGCAAAAATTTTCTAGATGTGAATTTGACCATTGTGTCTATTTTAAGTTCTTTGATAATGGAGAATTTGTATTGCTATTGGTGTATGTTGATGATATGCTAGTTGCAGGATCTAGCATGGTTGTTGTTAACAGGTTGAAACAACAATTAGCTAAGAAATTTTCAATGAAGGATTTGGGAGCTGCAAAGCAAATCCTTGGAATGAGAATTACCAGAGACAAGAAGAAAAGGGAACTTATCTTGTCACAGGAGAAATACATTGAAAAAGTACTAGAAAGGTTTAGCATGAAGGATGCCAAGGCAGTAAGCACACCCCTAGCAGAGCATTTCAAATTATCCTCTGAGATGTGTCCCAAGACACTTGAAGAAAAAGAATACATGGCAATAGTGCCATATTCATCTGCAATTGGGAGTTTATTGTATGCTATGGTCTCTACAAGACTAGATATTGCCCAAGCAGTGGGAGTGGTCAGTAGATACATGAGTAATCCAGGAAAAGTTCATTGGCAAGCAGTGAAATGGATTCTGAGATATCTTAAAGGCACTTCAGAAAATGTTTTGAGGTTTGGAGGTGAAGATGCACAATTGCATGGATATGTTGATTCAGACATGGCTGGAGATTTAGATAGAAGACGATCTACAATAGGATATGTGTTCACATTGGCAAGAGCAGCAGTTAGCTGGATTTCCAGATTGCAGAAAGTAGTGGCTCTTTCAACTACTGAAGCAGAGTATATTGCAATGACAGAAGGAGCAAAGGAGATGTTGTGGTTGCAGAGGTTACTATTTGAATTGGGTAATAGATAGAAGGAATTCGTATTGTATAGTGATAGTAAAAGTGCCATCCACTTGGCCAAAAATGCAGCATTTCATTCACGAACGAAGCACATAGAGATTTGATATCACTATATTCGAAGTGTTCTTGAGGAGGGTAAGCTCAAGTTGGAAAAGATACATACGAATTTGAATCCTGCAGATGCATTTACAAAGGTTGTTTCAAAAGAGAAGCTAGAGTTCTGTAAAGCTTCTCTTGGATTGGTAAGCCTATGACAGTAGGCCTTGGAAAGTAGGAGATTTCTTGAAGCATGGTTGTTCACAATATTGTTTGGACTTCAAGTGGGAGATTGTTGGGATGTGAAGTCCGGTAAATGAAATAAATGCAACAGAAATTTGTTCCAACGTAATCCAAATTCTGGTGATGCATCAGTTAAACAAACTCCTAATTCAGTCCACTTGTTATTAAACAGTTTCAATGTTCTTAAAATAGGATGATTCTCCTTCTCGTGCTCCAACAAGAAATACTCAATTAGTCTATTGAAGAATCCATTATATATTGGATTGTTTGTAATGAAAAGAATAGTATGTGCTGTGAATAATAAAGAAAAGTCTTCTCCTGCTTTCCTGTGGACGTAGGCATATTGCCGAACCACGATAAATTTCTGTATTGTCTTTTGTTTATGCTTTTCTGTCTTTAATTTCTAGAAGTTATTTTGTTATGCCAAATTTGTTTATGTTAGCAGCGTGTTTAACACACTAAGTAATTTTTAATGAAACTGAAAAAGGATTGGATTGGATTTTTCACCATCACTATATCATAGTGTTAAGTAAATGGAGCAAATTGAAGGTTTAATAACACCTTAATAACACCAAAACAACGATTGAAAAAGACACAATAAATATAAATCAACGTGGTTCATCAATTAATGGTTACATGCACGAGAAAAGCAGAGTATCTATCTCTTATTGTTATCAGCAACGAATATATGAAGTTTTGTATATCTTACAAATGATTCATTTCTTAAATATGTAGACAAAGCCTTCAAGACAGACAAAGAGACAAGGAGCAGATAAATAAATAAATAGTTTTTGTGTGAAGTGATGGTTGGTCCTCACAACCAACACTTCCAACATTTCAAGAAGCAATTTGGCTCTTCACAAAATTATCAATTTTCTTTTACCGTTAAAGCTAAATATTGGAAAGATATTAGTTTTTAAAAGATTTTTTATTAGTGTAGATTTCTAGACTAAAATTCTTTGCAATTTTTTACATATGTTATACAGATAGACACAAGAATCTACACAACTCATGATGATGGATCATTGAATATGATCCAAAACATTATGTAAATGTTTTTACATAATTTCAATCCAAAAATCTGCACTAATTTATCATGGATTGTGGAAACTTCATGCTATAAATTTTTTATTTTACTTTAAAAATTGTTTATTTTATTTTTATAATATACTAATAATTTATTTTTATTTTTGTAAGAATGGAATTTGAAAGTTTGTATACATAAAATCAAAAAACAAAAACAAAATAAGATAATCATATAATAAAAATATAATTATGTATATAACTAATATAATATAATAAATATTTATGTAATACAATAATATTTTAAAATATAGATCTCCAAATAATATTTCTAATATATATATATATATATATATATATATTTTATTTATTTTTATATAAAATTAAATAAATATAATAAAAGATTGAGAGTCATAACTTGAAATATCTCCAATCCCTTGCTTGCCTTCTCTTCTGCACCACACTCTATCAATCATATCTATAAATAGATATATTTCAAGCTTCTTCGGAGTCTTGCAATACCTACTTCCCCGAAGGAACGTTGAAATTTTCTGGAAATAAGTACACTTGACTCTAACAATAAGGAATCAATATTATTCTGACCAAACTCATTAAGTAACTAGTTGTTGTAGTCAGGACTTGAATTTGATGGCTGTGTGGTCGTAGTTAACAATTTTTTATGAGCCTTCTTATCTGTTCTTACAATTAATATTCAAATCTTCAAAAAAAGTCTTAGTACAAATAGACAAATTCTACGACCCGAAGAATGGATGGAAGGATAAAGTGCCCTCTCCTGTGCATCACACTTTATCTATCATACCTATAAAATATATCTATGTAAAAATTCTTCAGTCTTACAATGCCTACTTCACAGAAGGGATATCGAAATGTCTTGGAAATTGAGTTAAGTCGTCCACAACAATAAAGAATTATTTGCAGGTTCCCACAGAGTTTTGATTATTCCGACCAATCTTATATTAATATTATTCTGACCAAACTCATTAAGTAACTAGCTGTTGCAGTCAGGACTTGAATTTGATGGCTGTGTGGGATATTGAAATGTCTTGAAAATTGAGTTAAGTCGTCCACAACAATAAAGAATTATTTACAGGTTCCCACAGAGTTTTGATTATTCCGACCAATCTTATATTAATATTATTCTGACCAAACTCATTAAGTAACCAGCTGTTGCAGTCAGGACTTGAATTTGATGGCTGTGTGGGATATTGAAATGTCTTGAAAATTGAGTTAAGTCGTCCACAACAATAAAGAATTATTTGCAGGTTCCCACAGAGTTTTGATTATTCCGACCAATCAAAATCAGAGCATCACGCATGCAGAGGAGATACTGCCATGGGTAACATAACAAAATGACTTGTAGCAAAAGAAAAAAATATGACTGGAACTAAACATGTGTTTAGTCAATGCCCCCACTATTTACTCTTCCTTTTGTTTCATATGTGTGGCAGTAGCAACATTTACAAGGAGCCTATAAATGTGGAGAAATCCTACTTGGTGGAAAGTGCGCATATCTACAGAATAGGGTTAGATGATTCTTGGTTTTTTATGAGTTAGTTGTTTAGTCGGACAATTGATATTTTCATGAATATGTCTATATATTTGTTTGTATAAATTGGCTAAGGCTATTTGAGAATATGAATTTACTGTATGGATATAAAAGACAGTCGTGTAAACACTTGAGTGATTGTAAAAGAAGGATATGTTATAGATTGAGATTTCATAAAAAAAAAATATAGAGGTCTTGTTGAATTGAATCAGTATTCGATTTCGAATAATGCAATTGTGAACATCTTTTGCTGGTGACTTTTCTCTTTTAAGGATTTTCTACATAATATCTTTTTGTCTCACATTATCTTGTGACTACATACTATTCCATTACTTCCATGTTTTTATTTTTAGATTGGGTACATGTTGATTGTTTACTAAACACATAATCTTCAAAATTTATTATTTCAATTTCTCACTCAAACCGTAAATGTAAGTGTGTGTTAAAGTGTATTGACACAAATATTTTGAGTATAACATATGAGATTATCTTATTTGGTTGTGGAATTTTAAAGTATTTTCTTACATGAATATTTTGGGTGCACAGATGTGTATACACTTATTAGTCATAGAGCAATCCTTATTAGTTTTAGTAGTATACCTAATTCTCATATACAATTCTTGCGAGTGTGAGTTTGTTTGTGTTGAGGTTTGTATTTGACTTAATTTCTTGTATAATCATGGCATTCATCTTTAATAGCGTGTCCCCTTACCACACCACTAAAAAATATTTTAAAGAACATCTTCATTTTCAATTTTATTTTATTTCTTTGTTTTTGTGTCATTTTTCTTTGGATCAGTACCTTAAGAATTTTTAGCCTGGCCAAAGCGAGATGATGCCACAAATGGGGGATCTTGTCCTTGGCAAGAACACACTCATTTAACACAAATAGTCCAAACCCACAAGCCTAGTAGCTTAGAAGGGGCACAAATCCTATGAGCACACCAACCCAATGAGGGTTTGGAGCATAAACACAAGGGCATGAACACCCATAACTTTAACACTAAGGTTGAATCCTATAAGCATATTAGATCAGCAAGGGAATAATACCCATGATCACAATGGTTGAGTGGATTTTTAAACCTTGGTGGAAACACCAAAATTCCATAATTTAACCATTGCAGTATATCATGAATGTCTTGTCTTGTGCCTCTTAATAACTATTTGAACATTAAAATAAGTATATTTGAGTGGTTTCTAGATTGCACATGTTTAAGCTAATGGAGATGGATTTATTTTTAGTGATATAACTCTATTTAGATATTTGCGGTTCATGTCTAAATTTCCTTCTCAACTACTTAATGTAAGGTTTTTATGATTTATTCATGGCTACCACTAAGGCATGGTTATTCAAGTCCCAAGATTCAATATTTTAGTTCTCTTTAAATGTCATGTTGAGACCTTAGGAAACATCCTCCTAAGTTTAGTAGAGTTTGAAGAAGAAGAAGAAGATGTTACCTCTCCAATCAACTAGTTTCAAAATTTGCATTCTTTATAGATGAGTCCTCCCTCTTTACCTAGTATATTCCTATTCACTAATCCTAGTTTTTGATTTTTAGTTCTAGGAGAGTAGTGTTGATTGGGAAATATAGTAGGGTAAGATGAAGACACCAAGATCACTCTACCTTCTTATGAAAAGTAGTTTGACATATGCAAGAAATCAAATTACTCCAAGGTCTATGTTGTTAGGTCATGGCAATGCAAGATAACTCAATGAATTATGTAGTTATCCCTTTTATTTAGCTGAAAATTTAAACCTCATTGTTAGCAACTTGGAAATAGAGATCTAATTTGTGCATGAATAGGCTTTTTAGACCAAAATCTTGGATCTATGAAAATTAAACATTTTATATGTAAATCTAAAAATGAATTCATTATTTTTTTATGAAGCATTATAATTTAGCTACTCAAGTCAAGAACCCAACAATTGATTAAAATTTTATTTTATTTTTATATTGTTAATTTGTTCATTTTCAAAATAAGGGTTAAAGTTAGAAAAATAAAATAAAAGTGAATCTACTTTTTTTACTTGATTAGTATCACACACAATCATTAACACAAAGTAGTTCAATCATCTATGTATTTCTTTCAAAATGAAATAAAATATTTAAAATTCTTGTAAATTCTACATGCAAATTTCACACATCATCTTCCACAATTAAGCACTAGTTGAAAATAGGACTTCTAATATGCACAAACTTCCAACCTTCTAATTCAATTTTTTAAACATAATATTATAGGATAATCGAATTTGGGAATTTGAGATTATAAAATTTACTGCTTGTATTCTAACTTTCCTTAGCTTTTTCTTCTCAAAATTACCAACCTTTGGTTTTCACATTTGTACCCAAGTTTAGTTGCCCAAAAAAAATCCTTTGAGTACTAGATTTAGCATGGACAAAACAAGTTACATTTGATACTTTATATAATTCATAAGCTCAAAAGTAAATTATATTCTTTTATTTATTTTTTATGGTCATAAAAGGATTAAATTACAACTATCTATACTTCTCAATTAGAGAGTGGTTTTAGTAAAATTATTAAAAGAATAAAGAAAGAAGAAAAAAAATTGAGCATCCAACACCTCACTTTCTCACTACTACTTCTTAATCACCATGTTGCTATTGTTGTTTTGCATAGCGTGTCTTGAATTTATCCATTACTTACAAGACTAGATTCATGTTAAGAGCACTTGAGAGTAAAAAGTGGACCTCCTTGGAGAAGAGTATCTTTTTAATGAGATATAATAACCCTAGCAAAAAAATTTGGTCAAATAAATTTTAGATTTAAAAAATTTAACAACTTGTAAAACTTAGGTTTCTTCCCAAATTTTTATTTAATATTGATAACTCATACTTTAAAATAGGGCAAGTAAATGATAGATAAACTATGAAATATTTTTTAATTTACATTTTTTTTTAAATGCATTAAAGTATGCTATACAAAAATAGAACAACAACTACCACAACATCAATACAAACCTTGGGAGTAGCTATTAGACTATGAGGATCTCCCTTTTTGGTGTAGGATATATTTCTTTGTGGGTCATTTGGCCTTTGGTTGTCCACTTACCCACCGCAAGGGTGTTGCTACTTGGTGGAAGGATGTTCTTTTGGATCATCTCATGATAGGTTCTCCTCCTTTAGAAGTTTCTTTTGCGAAGGATGACCCTCTTGAGTCTTCTCGTGAACTTCTTCTGATTATCCCTTTCGTAGAGCCATTGTTGGCTCGATCTACTAACGTTATCCTGTCTGAGCCTGCTCAAACCTTGTTGGATGCCTTTGCTAGTCTTTCGATCAATCATGTCTCCTCTCCTACATCGTCATCTCCCCCATGTGATGGCTCTTTTCCCGTGGTGGATATTGTGGATCTGCTTTTCTCACCCCACTCAATGGACGATTTTGGGCCTTCCTGGTCCATGGTGCTGAGAAAGAAGAAGGGACTCTCTTGCTTTGTCACTGCTTTGCGGCCTTGGGTTTAGCCCCATCAATTTTTGGGGTTGTTTAGTGTTGTTCGATAGTTGTTTGTCAATTTTTTCTGTGTGTTGGCTCCTCTCTTCTAGTTCATTCTTGTTGTGAACTAGCGACTTTTTGGCCCTCTGGGCTCTTTGTGTAAGGGTACAACACCCTATAAATACTGCTTATCTTATCAAAACATCAATACAAACAAAAAATAGTATGCTCAAACTCACAACAAAGTGCAAATTTCAACAAACTTGGAATAGTTGATATTTGTAACCACAAAATTCATTCACAACCTTTCATTGAGATTCTCCTACAAGTGAAAAGAATTTCATCATTTGATCTTTCAAATCAGAAGTTTTTAATCCTCTAATCTCTAGCAAACTCGAGGATTTTTTTCTCTTAGATTTGATTGCTTGAACATAAAAATTGAATATAAGCTTTATAAAAAATTATTTTTAGAATAATTCATTTTTCAGATGAATACATTCACCTTTTTAAATCACGAAAATCTATAATTGAAAATGAATCCACACGAATGAAAGGACTGGATCATACATGCATGCACATAATACATTAATTGATACTCCTTTTCCCACTTATAATTGAGTTAAAATGTTCCTTTACCATGTAAAAATGTTAAAATGTTTTGAAATAAGTAAACTTGACTCTAACAACAAAGACTTCTATTATTCTGACAAAGCTTGTATTAATATTATTCTGACCAAGCTTGTATTAATATTATTCTGACCGAGCTCATTAAGTAACTAGCTGTTGCAGTCAATGTCTTCACCGTTTACTCTTTGTTGTGTCGTATGACCATGTCAAGACTTGAATTTGATGGCTGTCTAGCCCAAGTTATTAATTTTTTATGTGTTTTCTTATTTGTTCTTACAACTAGTTTTCAAATTTTAAATAAGATTCGATTGGTTTTTGGTTGCTGGCTCGATGGTGCATGAGCTCTACTAGGGTTTTGTGCTTTCTGTGGTCATTTGTGGCCCCTCTTGTGCCATACTGTGCTTCTTGCATAGGAAATTATTTCCTTCATTGTGTACGACCGCATTTACTGCGGTTTTAGGGGTTTATTATGCCTTCAATCGGCTCTAACCCGATAATTTTTGTTGGTGTTAGCGGTTTGTTGGCACAACTTAATGGCTCCCCCATTGAACAAACACCCTTGGAAATTTGTTCTGAAAGTCTTTCATGAGGTAAGCATTCTGACGCCCCTGTTGATGTACTTTTACCTTTACCTGATTTTGATTTTGCATGCCAATGGCTTGAACAACACACCCTTGTGGGTTATTTTGTTGGGAGGACTCCCCCTGAAAGTGTACTAAAAGACTGGGTTAACAAGGCTCGGGTCCCTCATGGGGTCCGCCTTGATATGGTCCAAAATCTGACCAAGGGTTTTTCCTTGTTCCACTTTGCGGAAGTCAATCATGTCCAAGCTATTCTGGGTCACGGACCCTAGTATGTCCGTTCTTCCTTGTTGGTTTTCTAGTCTTGGACCCAGGATTTTGCTATCTCAGAGGACACCAAAATGCGTGTTTTGGTCTAGATTGAGTTTCCTAGGTTGCCCTTGTCATGTGTGCCCTTCTTACACCATATTGCTTCCTCTCTGGGGAAGGTTGTTTGCATTGAACTTGATAAGTTCTTTCAAGCCCATCCTCATAAGAGGGTTTGTGTGGAAGTTGATTTATCCAAGGATTTGAAAGAGTCTATAGACATTCAAATCGGGGATATTCACCACTCCCAAAAAATCACATATTTTAACCTAACCAACACGTGCTACCAGTGCCAATCAGTTGATCACAAGATCAAGGACTACCCTTTGTCAGTTCCTCGTACTGTCTCTCAACCACGGGGTGCTGAAAAGCCTCGTCCGATAGAGCCTTCAACTAAGGCAGACACAAAGTGGACTACGGTCACAAATCAAAAAAATAAGTCATCTGGTTCTGGGTCGGCTCCCAAAGCCTCAGAACATACCTAGCAGGTTTCAAACCCTTCAGAGAAGGGGACCGCTACTCCCTCAGGAGTGGCTTCTATTGTTTTACATCCCAGGTCGAAGGCTACGCCCCAGCCTGCTACTGTTTTATGTGCTCAACCGGCTTTGTCCGCCGCTGTGGGGACCCAACGACGTTCTTGTAGCCAGTCTCCTCCACTGGAAGAAGGTGAATATGTGCCAGAAAAGCAGAGATTTTCCCCCTCTATTCAATTGGGTTTAGTTCCGCAAGAGTTTTTGAAGAATAGCTTCTCTTCCCTAGGTGAAGAGGACCGAGATTCTGCAAGCATGGAAGATTTTCCATGAATTTTCTCTCATGGAATGTTCGAGGTCTCACAGACCTCTCAAGGAAGTATTCTATTAGGAATACTTTGAAGAATTATCCAAAGATTGAAGTGCTTTGTCTCCAGGAAGTTAAAATTTTAGGTTTTTTGCTTGCTTCAACTTGTTGCTCCATTTGGCCAGCCAGTACTATGTTTTGTACCCTGTATGAGGCTGGTCATGGTGGAGTTGCTACTTTTTTGGCTCTATGGTTGCTTCCTTATGTGGTTGAACATGGGGTGGACCCCTCCCAGCGGGCTGTCTGGATTCTTCTCAATATTGAGAACCATTCCTTCGAGATTATTAATATTTATGCCTCTAATGATGCTATGGAACATTGTTTGCTTTGGCATTGGATTGTTGACTCTTTGCCAATTGCCACTTGGTTGCTCTGTGGGGATTTTAACATGGTTGAAATGGCGTATGATAAGAATGGCACTGTGCCTTTTTGTTGGGCTACGGGCGAAAGGGAGGCGTGGTTTTATATGCACAATAAATTGGGGCTTTTTGATACCAATCTTACCGCCATTCTCATTCCCTCTGGTACACTTGTTGTAATTACAGGGCTAGTTCTAACAAAGTCTTTAAGCGCCTTGATCATGCCATGATCTTGGCACAATCCTTTTTTTTTTAGGAGCTCTGCCTTGCCTGTGAAGCCGTTAGTGGATGTGACCCTTTCGGATCACTTCCCAATTCAATTTCACATTGAGTGGGCATCTTGTCAACCTCGCACGTGTAAGACTCAATTCTTCTTGAACACTTCTCTGCTCTGTCACAAGCCCACCCTGGCCCACATTCTTCGAGTGTGGAATTTAGAGTGTCGTCCTTCTGGCAGTACGGGCTGGATTATTTAGTGGAATAATGCTATTATTCGTACTGCACGCTTCCTGCGCATTTATGGGAAACAACTTGCTATCTTCTGCTAGTGCTCTTACGAGGCCACCACTGCTAACTTGTGTGCTGCTATGGAGGCCTTAGCGGCTTGTCCTTTTTCCCTGTCACATAAAGTCCGGGTGGCGGACTTAAGACACCAGAAGCAAGTGGCAAATAGCTATTCTACTAGGGGCGCTCAAATCAAGGCTCGGCTCCATTGGCTCAAAATTGGTGACTGTGCCTCCAAAGAGTTTTTTTTGGCTCTTCATGCTAGGCACTCTTCCCCAGGCATTAAATCTATCAAAGATGGTAATCAAGTGCTCTCTGAGCTACCTGACATTCTCTAGGCTTTTGTGCGTCACTATGAGCATGTTTTCATGGCTCAGGACCCCACGCCTGTACACCAGTAAGCCCTTCAGAGCTGCCTTGTTGTTGTGCCACATAGGCTTTCTTCAGCCCAGATTAATTTCTGTAATCAATTATTAACAATTGATGATCTCAAGGAAGTTGTTTCCTCCATGGCCGATGACAAGGCTCCTGGGATTGATGGCTTTCCTTGTGAATTTCATAAAGCGCTCTAGGACTGTATTGGGAGTGACCTACATCATGTTTATCTTGAAGCCTTTCACAACAGTTCTCTAGGTAATTTAATAAATAAAGGCAATATTAAATTCATACCTAAGCCTGGAGATCCGAAGGATATTTGTAACTGGCGGCGCATCATGCTTCTTAATATTTCTTATAAAATCATTGCCAAAGCCTTGGCTCTAAAAATTCGCCACCTCTTACCTCAGATTGTGTGTCCCGAGCAGACTGAATTCATTAGATCTAGGTTCATTCTTGATAACATTATTACTGTTTGGGAAGGCATGGAGTGGGCCCGACGTTCGAACCAGAAAGTTGTGTTCATTAAAATTGATTTTGCCAAAGCATATGACCGTATTGAATGGCCTTTCATTCTTGCGATGTTACAAACATTGGGTTTTGGGCCCCATTTTTTACAGTCTATTCGTATGATTTTTTTCAATGCCTCAGCTTGCATCTCCATTAATGGCCGCTAGTCCTCTGCTTTTGTCCTTTTTTGTTCTATTCGCTAGGGATGCCCTCTTGCCTCTGCTTTGTATGTTCTAGCTACTGAGGGCTTTGGATATCTCCTGGCCAATGCTATCTCCTAGCAATGTGTTAAAGGAATCACTCTCCTAGACTCTTAAGAGTAGCTTGTCAATGGGCACTTCACAGATGACTCCTTTCTCACTCTTTTAGAGGATGAAGGATCAATCGTTGTTGTCCTTGAATGCCTTGATACTTTTTGTCTTGCGTCTGGTTCTGCAATTCAATGGCACAAAACCTTGTGCTACAGACAGTTGGTGCTCCCCACTCCTGCATGACTTCAACCCTATAACTGGAAATGGATTGGTCAGGGTGAAATCTTTTGATTCTTGGGTATTCCTTTTGCCTTTTAGGCTTCCCCTCGGGAGCTCTAGCAAGCCGTGCTCTCCAGAGTTGAGTAAAAGCTAGCCTATTGGGTTACCAAGCCTCTCTCATTAGTTGGAAAATTTCAGGTGTGCTCTAAAATCTTGGCTGCCACTCACATCTACTATTCTTCCTGTTGGGCTCCTTCTAAAGCAGCCTACAGTAGGCTTGAGAAGTTGCTCCGTGATTTTCTTTGGGCTTCTACTGAGACCCATAAGGGCTTTCATCGGGTTGCTTGGGAATTTTGCTGTCTCCCCAAGGATTTGGGAGGGCTCGGCTTGCTTTTCACTCAATGACAAGGGACTGCTCTCTGTTTCAAATGGATCATCCATGTACTTACTGGGGATGAAGCCTAGAAAATTCTCCTTAGGCATTATATCCAGTCTGGGTTTCCTATTCACAGACCTGCTTGGAAAGGAATCAACTTCCAAACCCTTCCGGTGATGAGGGAGCCGGTTCAAATTATGGGCTCCTTTATGGATAAAAGCATTTGGCGCTCTTGGGAAACTATCAAGCCTTGGCTCTATTGGGCTGGGGCTGGGTTTCGTGATGGGCTTTCCATCAACCAACATAATCTCTGGTGGTCTCCCCTTTTGGCTCAAAATGGTCAACCCCTGGCCAAGTCGCCTTGGCTCAAAGCTCTCCGATTTCATAAGAAGGGCATTCAGACTTTGAACCAGCTCTTCCACTGGCCTACCATAAGTATTTTGTAGTGGGATGCTTTTAAAACTCATTACAACCTTCAAAACTAGGATCGTCCTACTTTTGACTGGCTAGTGAATGCCATTCTGATGAAAATTCTTCACAAAGTTGGCATTCGTGGGCACAAGCCTTGGTGAAAAGATTGGAAATGGTTTCTAGATACTCCTCTAAGGAGCTACAAGCCGCGGCTTGGTTACAGGTGGCTTTCACCCCATTTCCCTATGCTCAGTTCTTTGAACCAATGGTGGCTTCTTAACTCCTCGGCCTTTACTTGGCGTAGGAGGTTTGATGCCATTTGGTCTGCAATTGTTAATCCGAAGCTGGCCCACTTTGCTTGGTGTATTCTTTTCCAAGGCTTGCCTATGGGTTCTCGGCTAGTTCATTTGGGGGTCTCTGACCCTCGCTACCCATTTTGTGGGCAGCCTGAAAGCTTCAAGCACCTTTTTTGGTTTTGTCCCAGAGCTCAGTAGTTTTGGACTTGGATTCATGATTTCTTTCGGTCTTTTAGGCCTGAACCCTTTTCGTGGCATATGATTCTACTGGGGGACCCACCTGGAACCTCGACTAAGTTCACCCAGCTTTGGCACACTTTCAGAGTGGAAATCCTCTTCAATATCTGGAAAGACATAAATCCTTGTATTTTTGCTCATTCACATTTAGATACTAATGTGTCTCTTTATGCTAAAGCAGTTATATGTTCTAATGTAATGTTACAGATTCAAGTGCAAGCCAACAAGGTTGCACTGGAAGTGGCTCACCTGCAAGTTCTCCTGGACCATTGGGGAAATGCCCCTTGTACTGTGGCTCAGATTCCTGACTCGCCCTCCTCCTCTTGCGGTCGGTCGCCCTCTCGGGGCCGAAAGTAGAGTGATTCCATGCGGGCTCGCTCCCAGCCTCCTGCTCAGAGGTATTCTCGGCCTCCCAGGTGGACTCATTCTCCTTTGTCATGTCCTGGTCAAGGCTGGCACTCTAGTGGTGCATCGAGGAATAGTGGTGGTGGTTCAGGGTGGCCTTCGGATGCTCCTCCTGTTTCTGGCTCTGGTTGGCCCTCCACTGGCAAAAGCTTTTCGTGGCTTGCTCTCGCAATCTCACCTCAACGTGAGGATAAGGATAAAGAAGAAGAAAATAATGATGATGGTTGGGGTGCTCCTCCTGACGTCACTCCTAACCCCGCTGATGTATGGGGGAAACATCTGGATGACCAGGATCCCCCAGGATCTACTGGCACTGCTTTAGCTGCTTAGTTTTCATTTTGTTGTTTAATTTCTGGGCTAGCCCCATTTGATATTTTGGTTTTTCTGGGCTGGGCCCATGTGACTTTCGGGGTGTGCCTTCTTACCACCTACCCCTTTTTTGTGAATTTGTAATTTTATCTCTTTTAATATAGATAACTGGAAAATTCATCAAAAAAAAAAATCTTAAATAAATTCTTACTACAAATAAGACAAATTCTACAACCCTAAGAATGGGAGAAGGATGAATTGCCCTGTCCTGTGCACCACACTTTATCGATCATACTAATAAATATATCTGTGTCAAGTTGCTTAGAGTCTTGCAATACCTACTTCACCAAAGGGATATTGAAAGTCCTGGAAATTAAGTTAAGTCTTCCACAACAATAAAGAATTATTTGCAGGTTCCCACAAGAATTTTGATTATTCCGACCAATCAAAATCAGAGCATCATGCACGCAGAGGAGATACTGCCATGGGTAACACGACAAAATGGCTCCTAGCAAAAGAAAAATAAAATGATTGGAACTAAACAAGTGTTCAACCAATGCCCCCACTATTTACTCTTCCTTTTGTTTCATATGTGTGGCAACAGGAATGTTTACAAGGAGCCTACAAATATGGAGAAATCCTACTTGGTGGAAAGTGCAGTATGTTAACATCACATATGTACAGAATATGGTTAAATTACATGATTCTTGGTATTCTGTGAATTAGTTGTTTAGACGGACAAATGATATTTTCATGAATATGTCTATATATATGTTTGTGTAAATGGGCCAAGGTCATTTGAGATTATTAATTCACTGTATAGACTTGGAAGAAAATCATGTATATTGTTGTCGTGTAAACATTTGAGTGATTACAAAAGAACGGTATGTTATAGATTGAGATTTTATAAAATTTTGTCTAAAGATCTTGTTGAATTGAATTACTACTAATTCTGAATAATACAATTGCAAACATTTTTTTTTTGTGGCTCTTCTTCTTTGAGAGTTTTCTACATAAAATCTTTGTGTCTCACGTTATCTTGTGACTACATACTATTTCATTACTTTCATATGTGTTGATGTTTAGATTTGATACAAGTTGACTCTTAACTGAACACATAATCTTAAAAATTTATTATTCTGGTTTGTCCATCAAAATGTAAATGTAAATGTGTGTTAAAGCGTATTTCTAGAAATATTTTTAGTATAATATATGAGATTATTTATTTGGTTGTGGACATTTAAAGTGTTTTCATATATAAATATTTTGGGTTTATATATGGATCTACACTTATTAGTCATAGAGAAATGCTTATCAGTTTTAATAGTATACCTAACTCTCATATATAATTTGTCATGTATAGATTTCATTTGATTTATTAAATACAATTATTAATCATTATGTCGCTATTTAAATTGAAGTTAAATGATTATTTTAATGAAAGTTAAATTGAAATGCAATTAGCATGATTTGAAATGCATTTATATTTAATTTCGAGGTTTGTCATTGCTAATGTGAAATCGAGTGCAAATGAACGTAGGAACAGGTGAACGTGATTGAAGGCAAGAACAATGATCAGGTAGAATCGTTTAGTTGATTGAAGTTTATGAGTAGATGGAATCTCACACACTCACTTAGATAATATTTTTAATGCATTTTGTGATTTCGTGTTTGCAAGTTTTAAATCAAGTTTTAACTTAATTTCTCAAAAATTGTGAAAAATGCATGTCGTTTTAAAAACAATGATTTGATTAAATTTGATGAAATTGATTTAAATTAAATGATTGAATTTCTTGTTTGAAAATAATATGCTTGTATTTCGAAACTTAAATTGAATTGGCCTTATTTCAGAATTTAATAAAATTTAAATGCATAAAGTTGTGTTTTATAAATTTAATTATTTTTAAATTGAAAATTATGAAAGAGAAAAAGATTTAAACTTTGAAATTAACAAATATCTTAAATTATGTTATTGAAAACAAAATTGAAAAGAAATAGAAAAACAAGCATCTGTTCAAATTGAAATTGGCATTCAAAACTTTGGTTTAAAAAGTTGAAGAAAAATATCTTCAATTAATTAAGAAGCAATCAAAAATTTGAACTGAGATTTATAGAATTGATCTGGAGATCAATCTAAAAGAGTGGATTTCAATTCTTGAGTAAATCAATGCATGAGAAAGAAAGAAGAATCATATACTGAAGAATTTTGAATTTGAGAGAAAAGACTCAAAATCCTTTTTTTTTTTTGCTTCTGAGAAAAAGAGAGACACAAAATTTACGATTTTGTCAGGGAGTTGTTTATTTCTGAGGGAGATAGAGGGAGATTGAATTCCTCTTGGAACCATATGCGGCCAGAATGAGAGATTCCCTCTTATTCTTGTTGAACTGACACCATACTCCATGCGGCCAAGCACCCACGCAATTGGTAAAGGAGGAGTTACTGTCCAACAAGGAAGCATGCATAGAGAGGAGAGAACTCCTTCCATGCAGCAGGAGAAGGGTCCTCCAAACTTGTGTGGCCCAAGGTACTTGTTCCCTTTTCACATGCTCCCTTCACCCACACACATGAGAAGGTAGGAAGAGGGTGCATCCAGGAAGAAGGCATGTGCATCCCTCACCACTTTCATCCACACAGTGGCCAAACACAGAGGGTGTGGCCTATTTGGAAAGCAAAGCAGGGACTACTAAAGCATTTAAAGTCCTCCACTTTCATCCCTCCATTCACCATGCACAGTAACAACAAGCAACAGTAAGGAGAATGGTGATAGGCGAATGAAGAAAATAGAAAAAAAATACAGAGATTTGAGGAAAAAGAAACATAAAGCAACAATATACAAAGAGAGCACACATTCTACAACTTCCAGAATTTGAGAATTTACGAGGTAACACTTGAAAATTAATTCATAAATTTTACAATAAGTCTTACAACTATTTTTCTAAATTTTGTTATTTAGCTTTTAAAATTGAAAAGAGAACTTCTGATTTTAGCAATTCAAGAAAAGAATAACCTACAGATTGATATGGAAAATCAATTAAAGAAACTTTGTTTTAGTAAATCAAACTGTAAATTTTCCTGATTATTAAACAATTTAGTAACAAAAGATTTTTAGGAAAATCCGAATTGGAATCACAAATAAGATAGTTGATTAAATTTAGGGAGAATTTCAAAATAGAAAACAACTTTTAAATTTAAATCCAAAAATGATCTTAAATAAAAAAATTTATTACTTTTGTTGACAGAAAATTGTAGTTTAAATTGTTTTGACAAGAATTCAGACATAAAATATATGATAGAATAACTTCAAAATTTCAACACTAGTTTCGAAACATAGGTATTTAAACATTGAATTTTCGCCGTTGAAACAAAACAGTCAAAACAAAAATAAAAAAGAGTTATTTAAATCTGTTTGAATAATAATTTATTTATTTTATGAAAGTATGTTAAACAAAAACTAAATCATTAAAATTTTAATATGATTTATTTAGAAATGGCTAAAATGAACTTGAACAGTGTTAAATAAATGAGTACAATAATGAATGAACGTGTGCTCTTGTGTGACTGTTTTATATGTATTTAATTGCATACTGGAGATACACCTTCATTATTTCTTGATTATTTAATTTATTCAATTTAATTATTAATTTTATATCTTTTATGGATTTAAACAATGAAAAGAAATGACTTTTTACACTGCTTTCGCTTCAAACAAGTTTTCACTTTTAATGTTTTGTTTTAAAATATTGTATTTGACATTTTAGACCATGCATGCTTGATAAATGACTGTGCATGTTATGTTTTTTGGCAAGTTACCTTCCGGGACGGGTGCCGAATATGGTTAAATAGAGAGTGTAGTTTTGCTTTTCCAAAACTGCTTTATTTGTCGTGCATGACATTTTACTTGGCCAAGTAACTTAAGGACCATTTAAATAGATGGATTTATTGAAATCTCTATGATATCTTAGTATCGAACTTGCTTATTTCTTAAATGATTTAGAAAAATAAAAATGCTTGTGGTTTTACTAGCTATACTAGGCACGCACTAGATTCCATCTTGCTCGTAGACTGCTTCTTGCTAAGCGATGCATGCAGGGTCGGGTATTTCTTGATTGACTAAGGAATTCAGAGGAAGCGTAAGCTTTGAGGTTGGGTGGAAAAAGCACCTGATCCTTGTTCTCGTCTTCTTTATTGAAGATTTGCTTTTGGATGGAAGATCAACGAATGACATCTTCTTTTATGCTTTATGTATTCTTTATTATGTATTGAAGAGCTTAAGGCAACTGAATGCCTAAGTCTCAATTTGTAACTGATATTATTATCATCTACTGTAATTATAAGCCCAATTGTGTAATATGACACTTGTATGTATTTAGACTGGAAATGTACATATGAATTTATCTTATCGACTTTATGTCGTTGTTTTGTAATCGACTGGTTTATTTGATGTCTAAATGAATGAGATGATGACTATATTTTGAATATAGTTGATTTTATTTAAAGTATTTCTCGATGTTGTTTTAAAGAGTTCTACTCTTTACATTTTGGTATCAGAGCCCTAGGTTTGAATACTAGAGTCCTTTGTCCATTACACTAAGCAAGCATTCCTTGATGCAGGAACTGTGATACATAATGGGTACAAGAGGTAAATGAGTTGTTGCAAGTAATGAGAATGATAGATTGGATCAGATTCTCAGTCTCTTGAATCAACAGGGTTCCAGAATGGATAACTAGGAATAGGAAGTTCGAGGTGTCAAAGAGGGACAAAACCCTAAGACCGAAATTCCCCCAAATCAGGAACAACCTAATAATGAGAATCCAAGGGTTGAAGTACCAAATCCTCAAGAAAGGATTGAAGGGGAGTTAGCTAAATATTTGAAAAGGGTAGCACCTCCCAATTTTGATGGTAAGAAAATAGGTGATGGAGCTGAAGCCTAAGTAATTGAGATGGAAAAATACTTCGAGCTTAGGAATATGTCCAATGAGACCAAGTCAGTTTGGGCTGCATACTAGCTTATTGGAGAAGATGCTACTTGGTGGGATAACAAGAAGACTGAGAAGAAGTTACTACCAGGTGGGACTACATGGGAAGTGTTCTTGCAACTTTTTAGGAAGAGGTGGCTTCCACAACTGTTCTTTGATAGGAAGATGATAGAGTTCCAAAATCTGACACAGGGTGGTCTGAAAGTTACTCAGTACTAGGATAGGTTCACTAATCTCCTGAAGTACGTACCACAGTATTAGATGGATTAACGATTCCGTATTCAGAAATTCATCCTAGGGTTGAGGCCATAGATTGGAGCTAATGTGGACATTCATAATCCATTGATGATGGATGAGGTCTTTGAGAAGGCCATAAAATAGGAACAAAAGCTGCAACAGGTGGTGAACTATAGGAAAAGTGTTAATGCAAAATCAAGTTTTGGAAACAGGAAGTTCCAAAACAATAACAACAATAACGAGAGGGGTAACAACAATAATCAACATATCAGGAATTTGAAGAGGGGAACAAACACCTAGGATAAAGGAGAAGGTAGCTTTGGTGGAAAGAAGAAGGTGAACAATAATAACACCAACTTCTCCAATATCAAGAACAAGACAGGTGGTCATCCATGGCCACCAGGTGGATGCTATAATTGTGGAGGAGATCACTATGCCTCCAATTGCACTCAATGTACATGAGGTCAGCGAGGTGGTAATGATCAGTGAGCACCACAACACCAGATACATGCAGCAGTCGATAACCGTCAAGTAGACTTTCAGTCTACACCGATCCAGATGTCAGGTAAGCTTTTTGGACAATATGTTTCTATTTTGATAGATATAGGAGCTACTGAATGCTTTATTTATCCTAAATTAGTTGCAAAATTACCTATTAGACCTGGTTTTATATCACATTCATGGATGGTTCAGTATGGAAATCGAGCACAGAAGAGGGTAGATTCATGTTTTATCATGCAGCGATTTAGAGTTACCTAACTTCCAAACCCAAGTTAACCTTTATGTAGCACCGTTGGGTTCCTATGATGTGATCTTAGGGATCAATTGGCTAAGTGAGCGTAAAGCCATAGTGAACTGTGAGGATAAGGTTGTGAGTTGTTTGGATGATTTTGGACATCCAGTTGAGATTTTAGGATCTCGAGAGCCTCTAGAGTTGAGACATATCTAAGCTATGCAACTAAAGAAAGCACATCGGAAAGGATGTTCCTTAATTTCTATTTTGGTGAGTGACATGGATAATGTCCAACATAGACCAGAGAACTATGCAGTTCTCAAGGAGTTCTTGGATATTTTTCCAGAAGAACTTATTGAGTTACCACTGAAGAGAGAATTTGATTTCTCAATTGAACTATTACCTAGAACGGAGCCTCAATCTAAAGCTCCTTACATAATGACTACTACAGAGTTGTATGAACTAAAGGTTCAATTGCAGGAGTTGTTGAAACAATGGGTTTATTAGACCGAGTGTATCACCATGGGGTGCACTGGTAATCTTCGTTAAGAAGAAGGATGGAACCTTGTGACTATGTATTTATTACAGGATGCTTAACAAGGTTACCATTAAGAACGGGTATCCTTTACCCAGGATAGATGAACTATTTGATCAAATGAAAGGGGCCACAGTGTTTTCTAAGATTGATCTTAGATCAGGTTACCACCAGTTAAGGATTAAGGATGAGGATATTCTAAAGACAACTTTTAGAACTCAGTATGGACAATACGAGTTCACTGCGATACTTTTTGGCCTAACAAATGCTCCAATGGCATTCATGAACCTTATAAATAGTATCTTCAGAGACTGTTTAGATGATTTTGTGCTTATATTCATTGATGACATTCTGATTTAAACTCTAAAAAAAAAGAGGAACATGAGAAGCACTTGAGAATAGTCTTGCAACGAGTAAGAGATCGAAAGCTTTTTGGTAAGTTTTTAAAGTGTACTTTCTTTTAGAAGAAGGTTCACTATTTGGGGCATGTCATATCTGTTGAGGGAATCTCAGTTGATTTCGCTAAGATAGAGGCAATTGTAGATTGGCCAACACCACGAAGTGTTATAGAAGTTTGTAGTTTCATGGGACTTGCAGGATACTATAGGAAATATGTGGAAGGGTTTTCTATAATTGCAACACCTATTACTTCAATTCAGAAGAAGGGAAAGAAATATGAGTGGACAGAGAAGTGCAAGGAAGAATTTCAGATTCTTAAACAGAAGTTGACATCAGCACTAGTGTTGACTCTACTAGATCCTAATGGGTACTTCATAGTGATTATAGATGCATCAGGTGAAGGTGTAGGAGTTGTGCTAATGCAGGAAGGGAAAGTGGTTGCATATGAGTCCAGGAAACTAAAATAGTATGAGTTGAATTATGCACCACATGATCTTGAGCTTATAGCTATTGTGCATGCATTGCAGATGTGGAGACATTATCTCCTAGGGAAGCCATTTGAGCTTAAGACAGATCATTTAGGACTTAAGTACATCTTCACACAGTTGAACCTCAACGCAAGAAAGAGGAGGTGGCTTGAGTTCCTGAGTGAGTATGATTTTGGTATTGAGTATATCAAGGGTATGGAAAATAGGGTTGCAGATGCTCTTAGCAAGAGAAGACATCTCTCTGCTATGTTGACCACAAGGTCAAGTTTGAGGTAACAAGTGTTGCAGTATCTTCCAAGAGATGAGCATTATGATAGGGCTACGCAAGCCTTAGAGGTGGATCCTTTAGATCATAGATTTGATGGATATGTGATGGATTTTGATGGTATTGTCATATATCATGGAAGGATGTATATCCCTAAGGGTGGAGATTTGAGGAAGTTGATTCTTGAGGAAGTTCATGATGCACCTTATTCAGGGCATCTAGGAGTTACAAAGATGGTAGCTGAGTTGAAGGCTTTGTATTTTTGGCCTAAGCTTAAGAAATATGTCATGGAGTACGTGGCTAGATGTTTGGAATGCCAGTGAGTCAAGGTTGAGCATGTGCATCCAGCAGGAATTTTGTATCCCCATGATATACCTAAGGATAAGTGGCAAGTAATCAGTATGGATTTCATCCAAGGATTACCTTTGAGCAGGAATAGGCATGATACCATCTTAGTAGTTGTTGATAAGCTGACGAAGGTTTCACATTTCATACCTAGAAATTTGAAGGATGGATCATTGACTCTTGCAAAGAAATTTGTGAAAGAGATATTCAGATTGCATGGTGTACCAGAGACCATTATTTCTGATAGAGACACCAGGATGACATCTAGGTTTTGGACTACATTGAATGCAGTTTTGGGAACTCAATTGAATTTTAGTTTTGCATATCACCCACAAACCGATGGCCAAACTGAAAGGGTCAATTAGGTTGTGGAGGACTTACTAAGGATGTACTGCATGGATCAGTAGTACAAGTGGGAGGAATATTTTCCATTGGTTGAGTTTGCCTACAAGAACTCATTTCATGCATCATTGGGTATGGAACCTTTTGAGGCACTTTATGGATGGAAATGTCGCACACCCATCAGTTGGGATAGGATGGAAGAGATGATCATTAATTTTCCAAATATGCTCAAGGAAATGGATGAGAAAATGAAGTTGATCAAGGGTAGATTGAAGGAATTAGCCGATAGACAAAAGAGCTATGCTGATAGGAAGAGGACTTTCAGACAGTTTGCTACAAGAGATAAAGTCTTCTTGAGGGTTAAGCCTCATAAGAGCTCTATCTCATTTGGGAAATCATCAAAGTTGGCACCGAGATTTGTGGGACCCTTTGATGTACTAAAACTTATTAATCCAATTGCATATAGACTAGCATTAACACCTGCTCTAGCTCAACTCCATAATGTTTTTCGTGTTTCTTTGTTGAAACCATATCATCATGATGCATCTCATATTCTTGATTGGTGTTCATTACATGTACAAGATCCAGGGGTGGTGCTATTGGAGCCCATCTGAATCCTAGACAAACGTAGTATTAAGCTGTGTAACAAAGACAATACTCAATACAAGGTCCAGTGGGACTAGTATACTGAGGATAGTGCTACATGGGAGGATTATGAGACGATAGACAGTCATTTTCCTCATTTGCTTTCATAGATTAGCATTTGTTTTGTGTAGAGATACTTGATACTCTAGTTTTTGATTCACATGTTGTGAATTTCGATAGCATGGATACTACTGTTATTGTTTATGCTTATGTTTGAGAACTATACTGTTAGTTACTATTTCATTATGATTGAGATACTATGCTTTACCTATTGAGATACTATGTTTACAGATTGAGATAATATGTTTTATTGATGATGATATTATGCTTATTGAATGACTAATAAGACATCGAGACAATGTCTCTTCCAAGAGGGGAAGGATGTCACATATAGATTTCATTTGATTTATTAAATGCAGTTATTAATCATTATGTCACTATTTAAATTGAAGTTAAATGATTATTTTTATGAAAGTTAAATTCAAATTCAAATTTAAATGCAATTACCATGATTTGAAATGCATTTATATTTAATTTCGGGGTTTGTCATTGCTAATGTAAAATCAAGTGCAAATGAACACAGGAACAGGTGGGTGTGATTGAAGGCGAGAACAATGATCAGGTAGAGTCATTTAGCCGATTCACGTTTATGAGTAGATGGAATCTCACACACTCACTTAGATAATATTTTTAATGCATTTTGTGATTTCGTGTTTGCAAGTTTTAAATCAAGTTTTAACTTAATTTCTCAAAAATTATGAAAAATGCATGTTGATTTAAAAACGAAGATTTGATTAAATTTGATGAAATTGATTTAAATTAAATGATTGGATTCTTGTTTAAATATTTTATTATTGTTTGAAAATAATATGCTTGTATTTCAAAATTTAAATTGAATTGGCCTTATTCAGAATTTAATAAAATTTAAATGAATAAAGTTGTGTTTGATAAATTTAATTGTTTTTAAATTGAAAATTATGAAAGAGAAAAAGATTTGAACTTTGAAATTAACAAATATCTTAGATTGTTTTATTGAAAACAAAATTGAAAAGAAATAGAAAAACAAACATCCATTCAAATTGAAATTGGCATTCAAAAGTTCGGTTTAAAAAGTTGAAGAAAAATATCTTCAATTAATTAAGAAGCAATCAAAAATCTGAACTGAGAGTTATAGAATTGATCTGGAGATCAATCTAAAAGAGTGGATCTCAATTCTTGATTAAATCAATGCATGAGAAAGAAAGAAGAATCATATACTAAAGAATTTTGAAATTGAGAGAAAAGACTCAAAATCCATTTTTTTTGTTTGCTTCTGAGAAAAAGAGAGACACATAATTTACGATATTGTTAGGGAATTGTTTATTTCTGAGGGAGACAAAGGGAGATTGAATTCCTCTTGGAATCATACATGGCCAGAATGGGAGATTCCCTCTTACTCTTGTTGAACTGACACCATACTCCATGCGGCCAGGCACCCATGCAACTGGCAAAGGAGGAGTTACTGCCCAACAGGGAAGCACGCACAAAGAGGAGAGAACTCCTTCCATGCAGTAGGAGAAGGGTCCTCCAAACCCTCATGGCCCAAGGGACTGGTTCCCCTTTCACATGCTCCCTTCACCCATGCGCATGAGAAGGTAGGAAGAGGGTGCATCCAAGGAGAAGGCACGCGCAACCCTCACCACTTTCACCCACACAGTGACCAAACATAGAGGGCGAGACATGTTTGGAAAGCAAAGTAGGGACTGCTAAAGCATGTGCAGGTCCTCCACTTTCATCCCTCCATTCACCATGCGCAATAAGGAGAATGGTGATAGGCAAATGAAGGCCTGCAATAGAAAAAAAAATACAGAGATCTCAAGAAAAAGTAATAGAAAGCAACAATATACAGAATGAGCACACATTCTACAACTTCTAGAATCTGAGAATTTTACCAGGTAACACTTGAAAATTAATTCATAAATTTTACAATAAGTCTTACAACTGTTTTTCTAAATTTTGTTATTTAGCAAGTTTAAAATTGAAAAGAGAAATTCTAATTTTAGCAATTCAAGAAAAGAATAACCTACAGATTGATATGGAAAATCAATTAAAGAATCTTTGTTTTAGTAAATTAAACTGTAAATTTTCCAGATTATTAAACAATTTAGGAACAAAATATTTTTAGGAAAATTCTGATTGGAATCACAAATAAGACAATTGATTAAATTTAGGGAGAATTTCAAAACAGAAAACAACTTTTAAATTTAGATTCAAAAATGATCTTAAACAAAAAATTAATTACTTTTGTTGACAAAAAATTGTAGTTGAAATTGTTTTGACAAGAATTCAGACAAAAAATATATAATAGAATAACTTCAAAAATTCAACACTATTTTCGAAACAGAGGTATTTAAACATTGAATATTCGCCATTGAAACAAAATAGTCAAAACAAAAATAAAAATGAGTTATTTAAATCTGTTTGAATAATTATTTATTTATTTTATGAAAGTATGTTAAATAGAAACTAAATCATTAAAATTTTAATACGATTTATTTAGAAACGACTAAAATGAACTTGAACAGTGTTAAATAAATGAGTACAATAATGAATGAACATGTGCTCTTGTGTGACTGCTTTATATGTATTTAATTGCATACTAGAGATACACCTTCATTATTTCCTGATTATTTAATTTATTCAATTTAATTATTAATTTTATGTCTTTTATGGATTTAAACAATGAAAATAAACGACTTTTTAAACTGTTTTGGCTTCAAACAAGTTTTCACTTTTAATGTTTTATTTTAAAAGATTGTATTTGACTGTTTATACCATGCATGCTTGATAAATGACTGTGCATGTTATGTTTTTTGGAAAGTTACCTTCCGAGACGGGTGTCGAATATGGGTAAATAGAGAGTGTAGTTTTTCTTATCCAAAACTACTTTATTTGTCATGCATGACATTTTACTTGGCCAAGTAACTTAAGGACCATTGAAATAGATGGATTTATTGAACTCTCTACCATATCCTAGTATTGAACTTGCTTATTTCTTAAATGATTTAGAAAAATGAAAATGCTTGTGGTTTTACTAGTTATACTAGGCACGCACCAGATTCCATCTTGCTCGTAGACCGCTTCTTGCTAAATGATTCATGTAGGGTCGGGTATTTTTTGATTGACTAAGGAATTCCGAGGAAGCATAAGCTTCAAGGTTGGGCGGAAAAAGCGCCTAATCCTTGTTCTCGTCTTCTTTATTGAAGATTTGCTTTTGGATGGAAGATCAACGGATGGCATCTTCTTTTATGCTTTATGTATTGAAGAGCTTAAGGTGACAAAATGCCTAAGTCTCGATTTGTAACTAATATTATTATCATCTACTATAATTATAATCCAAATTGTGTAATATGACACTTGTATGTATTTAGACTGGAAATGTATATGAATTTATCTTATCGACTTTATGTCATTGTTTTGTAATCGACTGGTCTATTTGATGTCTAAATGAATGAGATGATGACTATATTTTGAATAAAATTGAATTTATTTAAAGTATTTGTCGATGTTGTTTTAAAGAGTTCTGCTCTTTACATAATTCTTGTGAGTTTGTTTGTGTTGAGTTTCTTATTTGAAATAATTTCTTGTATAATCATATGGCATGGATCTTCAACAACTTGTCCCCTTACCACACCACTAAAAAATGTTTTTTAAAATTTCTTCATTTTTAATTTTAGTCTATTTATGTCTATGTCTCTTAATAATTATCTTAACATTTAAAGAAGTATATTGAAGAATGTATTGATTGCATATGTTTAAGCTAATGTAGATGGATTTATTTTTATTGACATAAATCTATTTAGATCTATGTGGTCCATGTCTAAATCTCCTTCTCATCTACTTAATGTAAGTGTTTTATTATCTATTCATGGCTACCACTAAGGCATGATTATTCAACTCCCAAGATTTAATATTGTATTTCTCTTTAATTATCATTTTGAGACCTTAAGAAACACCCTCTCAAGTTTACTAGATTTTAAAAAGAAGAGGATTTTACCTCTCCTATCAGGGATGTGCATGGAAATAGGGGACCAAAATGGTGTCTTAAGTGGCCTTTTTTCTTCTTCTGAAATCAAGAAGAAATGATCTTGGATGAGAAATTGAAGATAGATACACATAAAATTTGAAGACACGATAAGAAAAAGAGTTGTATTGCTCTAAATCTACTTTCTAAACTACTATTTTTTCAAATATCGGAGATTAAGGAGTTCAAATAGGGGGGGCACATTAAGAGCTCATATTTTTATCAAAAAATATAACATAGTGGTAGGTGTGATGCCCCTAAAATGTCAACATTTTTTAGTATTTCAAAAATCATTTATGTGAAAAATTAGCTAACACTTACATTCTCCATCACATTGGCATAAATTCAACAAATTCTAGAAAACTATTCATTGCTAAACCTATTTGCAAGCAGACCCAAAATCCTTCAGCAATGCCTTAAACAGTCAAACTTTGAAATTTCAAACACCCTATCTATGACTCAAACACCCTTGGGAACCTTTGCCCTGCTACTAGTGGCTCAAAAAAATCTTCCACAAATCTTTGTCTTTATATTTTCATTTTGTTTTTGCTTGCAAATGTTTGATTTGAAATTTTGAAAAGGTGTTATTGCATGTGCAAGAAAGGTGTCATTTTTCTTAATTTGTAGCAAATTTGGGAAATATTGTTGCATTTCAGTACGACAATTATTTGCATCATGTTCTCATTACAAAAATCTTGTCCTATGATAATTCATGTTCTATTGTCAGATCTTGTTAAGAATTTCAAATAATTTTTGTTACAAGCATGTACCAATGAGTTTATTTCTCCTCTTTTGTTGTTTTTCATTGATCCCTTTCCCACTATCTCTCATATGTGTGAGGTTAGCTTGGTGAAAGAGAATACAATATTTGGAAATCATTAAAATCATGTTTATTCTTCTCCTAATACCTTGCCTACTTGGAAAGAAGGTATCTTGGTGTTAGAAGATCTTGTTAGTGTTAAGTTTTAACTTCGACATAATTATTTAGGTAGTTTTCACTTGTCTCATTTCTCACACCTTTAAAAGGCCTATACACTATGTATTTTATCATCTCATCTCATTTTTCTAAATATCATCTTGGTATTTTGGTAGAATAGTGTTTGTGGTTCTCTCGTGTATTTGTGAGGGTGGTTTTTTTTTGCACGTTAAGGATCCTGGGAAGGAGTTGACATATCCTTCATGGTATCAGAGCTCCTCCTCTTGCTCATCCTTTAGGAGATTTTCTGTTGAGGAGATCCAACAAAGAGGCCGCATACTTGCTCACATGAATGTTATCCCCGAAAGGCTCAATGCATTTCTATCCATAGCCCTCAATTTGAAAGTTATTATGAAGACCTCCACGTTTCCTCATGCACTACAAATTTAGTTTTCTGATTGTGTATTCAAACCAATTCATCATTTGGTGGACGTTGTCGAGTGACTTCACATAGGCTACGTGAAGGTTTTTGGAATACTTTCATACAACTTGTATGTACATTGAGAGGCATTTATGCCCTTGGTAGGCCACACAAAAGGAGGGAAAAGGTGTGCTTTGGAAGAAAATAATAAATGTGTATGTGAACAGTGGAGTGAGTGATCGTACGCTTCAATTAGAGGAGAATTCTGTCACTGTGGGAAAACATGGATAATGTAACTAAAATTTTAGGTGCAATTTCTAAAGAGGTCATGTGATGTCCATTTTTTGTTGTGAATTTTGTGATTGCTGGCATGATTCTGTGTTAGTGAAGTTGTAGCCTGTTGGGACAGAAAAAATTTATCAAAATTTAAAATCTATAAAGGTTACAATAAATATTTAGGGTTTCAAAGCTACATTGAAGTGGAGGTGGGCCTATATAGAAAGCATATTGTTGGAACATTTATCCCACATTTGTTGAGAAGGTGTATTTTTGGCTTTTATATGCTCCAGTGCTCGAACTAGACATGTGAATTTCTTATGTGCTTTGTGTGGAGGCTTATGTGCTTGGAGAGTTGATTTGGAGATTTGACTTAGTGATTTGGCGTGGGAACCCACCACAAAATGCTCAGTAAGGTGTACAATGTTTTTCTCAATTCTTTTAGATTTAGTTATATAATCAACCCTTTTTACATTATTGCTTCCTGAAGTATTTTGGAAAGGTGAAATTTAATTTCAAGAGGTTTCATCAATTATTTTTGAGGTTTCAGTATAGTTTGGTTTATTTTTGCTTACTTTTGGTGCAAATTTTTTTCATGGCTACCCCTGATTAAATTGAACTTTTAACCCCCCCATAACTATCATACTTAGAAGATTAAAATGTGTAGGTTGCTTTAATCTAAGGGTTTGTGGTCCACACTGAATAATAAAGAACCCACTTTTACCAAGGACTATGAAACATTTTCTTAAAGAAACAAGTGTGATGAACTTATGGGTTTGATAACTTTGCATGTTTTTGGCAGTCTTCGTTTCCACATCGTAGAGTGTAATATTGATCTGTAATTAAAGGGTTAAAAATAATTTTCACTTTACTCCTAATTACATATTTATCTCGATCACAAATAGAATTGCATGGTTATGTATTTTAACCATGCCCTGATGTAAGCAAGGGGATTCCCAACTACATCAAGAGATTAGGACCTTTCATATGGAATTTAAGAGGCATCTAACAAGATTAAGATGATCTTACAAATTCAACTTATCCCCAAAACACACCCTAAAAGCTTGTAGCCTCAAAAAACAACTTTTGAAGATTTATTTTGAAGAAGGCCATACAAAGACCTACAAAACATCATTTGAAAGACACTTCAACTCCTGACACAACATACCAAAAGATCCAATAAGGTTTGTTTGAAACAAATTTGTATAACTTTAGTCCGCCCTTGTTTTAGGCTACTCAATTAGCCCTCTTTTACAAAGGAGGTCCCTTCTAAACACCTTTCTTTCACCAAAACTCAATGGAGAGTCACTAATTGTGTGAAAAAGCATGAAATTCTAACATTTAATCTCAGATTCAAGACTTCTAGGGCACTGATCTAGCAAACCCTCACCTTTCATGCAAAACACCAAGGGTTTATTGAAACTCACATCACCCGAGCTTAAAGAACTCAACCTATTCCACCAAAAGACTCTAAATGGTCTAAAGAAACTCACAAAACCATCACAAGACCAAAACTATCAACACTTCATAAAAACCCTATCTCAATACCTCATTTTCACATGAAAACTGCACTATTTAACCCTAGGGAATCATCCCAATTTGAACCACTCAACTCCACTGCCTACCAAAGCATGGACACACATAAATTAAAGTGTATTGGACCTATTCCATGAGTTATAGTTGGTATAGTGAGTGTAATGGGTCAAGTCATCATTTTAGAAGGTAATCAAACCTAAATACAAAGATTACAGACTGCTTCAAAAAATTAAAGAAATCTCCCTCAAATTTCAGAGTTAGACATATTCCCTAAAAGTTGCATTTTTGACATTTTTTGAAAATATTGACTCCCCAACATAAATGACTCAAAAATCAACCAATTACATCATGAATGGTCTCACAAGACCTTATGTAATGTAAATATTTTATCTAGTGCTCTATGACCTTAACACCTACACTTGTCCAATTGACCTCCATTTGTGAAATTCATGTGCTTAGGTGCACTTGCACAATACAACCCTACAGAAAAAGAACTCATGTCACATTAGTTGTGTCTTACACTAGTTCCACCAAAATTTACACATACCCTTTGGTCTGCAAATATCCTTCCTTGGTTCATAGACAATGATTCCACAATTTACCCTGCATCCTTGACATTTCTTTCACTTGAATAAGTCACAATCTTTGCATTCCAACCTGATGTTTGTCTTCTATCTACTCCTTGATCAAAACCAAATGATATTTCTTCCTTTATTTCTACAATCAAAATCTTACCAATAGTTGCTTGAATGGCTTGCCCCTTTAACACAAATTCATGCTTGCATCTATCCTTGGGTTCTTGTTCTTTTTATCCTTTCATCCCTGTCATCAATCCTCTTATCTTACGAACAACAAGTAACTTTGTACCTATTGTACCTACAGAACCTTCATGATTTGCAACATTATTCCCAATCAATGGGCACACAATGGACCCTATCATGACATTAGCATACCAATTTACTACCAAATCAGTCTTCAAACCTGTGTCAACCTTCACACCTATTGTTAGAGTATTTCTAAACTTCAAACTAACCATCTCACTTGACACTATATTTTCAATAGACATTACCTTTGAAGGAAGGTTGAGTGCATTATTTGAAGTTGCTTGTTTGAGGTTGTAGTTAAGGATTTGAGGGTTATAATGTATTCAGAGTCCATTCCACCTATTGTTCATGTTGTGATTCGATGAAATGGGCTTGGTTAGAATAAGATTAGGTGTATGAATAGATATCTAGTTGTAGAAAATAAATTTGGTGGAGAGTTACATGATGCCCCTATGGAAAAATCATGAATTTAGGTCTAGGAGGCATATCTTGAAGTGATATAAGGTCTACAAAGGCAAGGTAGGTCATTTGGATGTTTGGGCTTGAAGCCCTAGTTGAACAAAGAGTGAAAATGGGTGAAATTGAGAGGTTTTAAGAAGGAAATGTGTGAGAAATTTGGGGGAAAAATAATTTGAAGGTGAATTAAGTTTTTTTAGGGTTAAATAAGAATGTTTGAAAGTATTTTGAGGTTGAATGAGGTCTAGAGATGGGTTTTTCAATAAACCCCTGCTTATTTGGTGAAAAATGAAGGTTTCATGAAAGAGGGTATTAGAAAGTGAGTTTTGATTCAGTGACTGGAGAATTTGTGATTTTGAAGATAGTTTGAGGACTGTCTAATGGTATGTTGAGTGGTTAGAAATATTGAAGGAGATTTCCTTTGTTAAAGTGGGCTAATTGGAGCCCCTTTTCCAGGATTCAAGGTCATTTTGATGGTATGGTTCCAAAGTAAGTACATATGATTATGTGATTTGTTTCTTGGGTGTAATAAGGTCATCCATGAACATTTTGAGTCATTTTGAAGTGATTTGGTGTCATTTGTCAATAAATGTAAAAAGTTTTCAAGTTGCTAAAATATTGTTTAGCAACTTTTGCAAGAAAGTGCAAAAAATATTTTTTATTAACAAATTGTTTAAAAAGTGGTTGTAAATGGTTCGGACATGTCTAGGTGGGTACATTTATGCTATTAATGGTCCTCTTATGCATCGAAACATGTGAAATCACTCTGAGCTACATTCAACCGACAAAATCCCTTAAGAGTCCAAAGTGCAAAATGGCTGCAAACTTCAACATGCTTGTATTCGGACACCGTGACACTTGAAACTTCTTGTCTGACCCTATAGGATTACATTGGGCCCCTCTATAATAAATTCTCTCAATTTTCACTATCTCAGAGGCCTTTTCCTGTGGTGGCGAATTCTCGCTTGGGGAAAAAGTTGTCAAATGAAAATAGTTGAAAGTTGTAAAGTGGTGCAACTTTCATTGTGTAACTCGTGTGACCAAACAAACTATTTTGAAACATCCGGGTGGGTAATTTTATGCTAGACATGGTTCTTTTTCACACTTAAACATGCAGAATTGCTCCGAGCTACATTCAACCGACAGAATCCCTTAAGAGTCCAAAGTGCAAAATGATTGCAAATTTTAGCATGCTCGTATTCGGACACTGTGACACTTAGAAACTTCTCATTTGACCCTATGGAATCACGTTGGACCTTTTTAAAATAAAATTTATTGGTTTTTTCTATCTCAGAAGCCTTTTCCCATGGTGCCAAATTCTCGCTTGGGGAAAAAGTTGTCAAATGCAAGTAGTTGAAAGTTGCAAAGTGGTGCGAATTTTGTTCTGCAACTTGTGTGACGAAAAAGATTATTCCGACTCATCTGACTGGGTATGTTTATGCTAGGAATAGTCCTCTTTCACACTGAAACATGAGGAATCACTCCAAGCTACATTCAACTAGCATAATCCTTTAAGAGTCCAAAGCGCAAAATGGTTGCAAACTTCAACATGCTCATATTCAGATACCATGATGCTTAGAAACTTCTCATTTGACCCTATGGGATCATGTTGGGCCCTCTAAAATAATCTCTCTTGGTTTTCACTATCTTAGAGGCCTTTTCCCATGGTGGTGAATTCTCTCTTGGGGAAAAATTTGTAAAATGCAAGTAGTTGAGTGTGTAAAATGACTTTTTAGCCATTCCATCCATTGTATCCTACTGTAACTCGATGGAATGGAATAATTAGGGGTAGGGAACATTTTTGCATGGTTTTTGGAGTAGGGGAGGTGATTTTAGTGGTTTTTTTATGATGCCCTAGTTGGCAATTTGATGAGTTTTGGTGAAATTGAGTGGATTAAGAGTGGTAATGGTTGAAATCCTTTAGGGCAGCAATTTTTGAGGGAATTTAAGAATGTGTAGGTTCTTTTAAGCATGTTTGATGTTTTTTAAAAGTGTTATGAGTTGTGGGAATATTATTTTCAATAAACCCACCCTAAACTTGCTAAAAATGAGAGTTTTGTAAAAGAGGACTTAAAGGAGCGTTTCTCAAGTTAAAGATTGTGGATATGGAGGTTTTGTGGTTTGGAAAATGACTCTCTATAGTTATTTTGGATGGGAAGATAGTTTGGAGTACATTTTCTTTGAAATTTTGGCTTAATTGGCTAATTAGGATAGTGTAGTAGCCCTATTTTGTTGGTATTGGTTCAAAGTGACCTGGCATGTTTTTGTGATATGTTTTTGAAGGCTTAAAAGGTTTTCTGAAAAGGTGAGAGGCTTGAGATTTGCCAGTAAAATTTTCAAGAAAAGGTGAAGCATCCATAGCTTGTTCAAAAGCACCTATTTTAGAATTGTAGCCATAGCAACAAGGCAGTGAATTGATTGATAAAATTATTTGGTAGACATGTATGAAAAATTTTGTAGCATAGACAAGGAAATGAACTATTTGAAATAAATTCCTCAAAGAAATGTGGTCCCGTGGTGATGTAATTCCATGAAAAGCACATTGAGACCACATTTCTTTGAGGAATTTTTTCGAATAGTTCATTGCCTTGTCTATGCTATTGCTTATTAGTATGCTTTGATATATTTTTTCCAAGCATCCATAGCTTTTTTGGAAGCACCCGTTTTAGGATTTTAGCCATAGTATCAAGGTAGTGAAGTGTTTGATAAAATTCTTTGGTAAAGATGTACGAAAAATGTGGTAGCATAGAGAAGGCAGTGAATTTTTTAAAAAAATGTCTCAAAGAAACATGGTTTGATCGTGATGGAATGCCATGACAATCCATAGAATTTTTCTTGGCATTGCATTCCATCACCATGAGACCATATTTCTTTGAAGCATTATTTTCAAGCAGTTCATTTCCTTGTCTATGCTATTGCTTTCTATTGTGCTTTGCTATATTTTTTCTAAGCATCCATGGCTTGTTCGAAAGCACATGTTTTAGGGTTTTCTCCATAGCAACAAGGAAATTAACTATTTGATATAATTCTTTGATAGACATGTATGAAAAAATTTGTAGCATAGAAAAGGCAGTGAACTCTTTGAAAAAATGCCTCAAAAAAATGAGGTCTCATGGTGATGGAATGCCATGACAATCAAAATCAATTTGATTGTCATGGAGTTCCATCACCATGAGACCACATTTCTTTGAAGCATATTTTCAAATAGTTCACTTCCTTATCTATGTATTTTCATGGCATTCCATCACCACATTTATTTGATGCATTTTTTCAAACAGTTCACTGCCTTATCTATGCTATTGCTTTCTATTATTCTTTTGATATATTTTTTCCAAGCATTCATAGCTTACTTGAAAGAACTTATTTTAGGATTTTAGCCATAGCAACAAGGAAGTGAACTGTTTGACAAGATTCTTTGGTAGACATGCATGAAAATTGTGGTAACATAGACAAGGCAGTGAACTATTTGAAAAAATACCTCAAAGAAATTTGGTCTCATAGAATGCCATGATAAGAAAATGCAATTGGCAACTGATCCTAGTTATTATTTATGCAATACAAATTAATTTCATAATTGCTTAGGTTGACTTTGTAGAAACTATATTATAATTTAAATTTTGTCATCTATCAACATCTAGTTATTAGTTATGCAATGTGAAGTAATGCTTTGACTTTGAAAGATGTGAACTAGCTTTGCAACTCTCAATAACCTATTGCACCAACCCTTTATGATGCAATGAGAAGGGGATAAACACAACCAAAATCACAATTTACTCCAAATCAACCAAGGTTTCAAGGCTTATAACCCTATCTTGTCAGACTTCACCAATTTGACTAGCCTTCCTTGTAGGTGTCCAAACACCAAAACCAGTGCATCACTTCCAGATCAATTAAAAAACCCACAAAATATTTAGGGTTTCAGATGCCCATTTGTCTCAATCCAAACATATCTCAAATGGACATATCACTCCTTTGGACCAACACCATGAAATCAGGCTTTTTCACCATTTTAGACCCCTAATTGGGTCACTTTTACAAATGACCTATGCCTTGAACTTTCATTTTCACTCAATTTTTGATTGGGAAGAACTCACTAGCCAACATCACGTTTCCCAAAGCACCCTACCATGAAACTCTCATTTCTTACACTTTACATGGGGGGTTTATTGAAAAAAAACCTTCTAGGGAATATCTAACCCAAAAAATGCCTCCAAAACTTCATAAAAGACCTGAAAAAATTCAAAATATCAAGATATCTCTATTGAACCCAATAATTTTATCATTTTCTCACTCAAACCACCTAATTTCACCCAAAAATGCACTTTTGCCACCTAGGGCATCATGCCAAACCAACCAAAAGACATTCCTTGCACACAAAACTCATTATTAACCCTATTTATACCTATTCCAACCTATCTAGGCCATCCCATCTAGCAAAAACATGTACAATAGATGAGATGGCCTATTTAAGCATTTTTAAACCCTCTAAACACAAGTTTCAGCCGCCTATAGTAATTTTGCCACCAAATGAACAAAACTCAACAAAATTTATTCACTCCAAATTCAAAATGGAGATACCTATTCTTACCACTGAATTTACATCATTAGAAACTGAGAAATTAATGTCAAAATGGTACAAATCCTTGAAACTGAAAAATTTCTGGAAAAAACACATAAAATTGGTAAAACAAGGAACTTTATTTGATTTCCCTTCACAAAAGTATGAATCAACCATGCATTCAAGATTCTAAAGAATTTTTAACACTTTTCCCACCAGATCCAACCTCCTAAACCATCTCAACAACCTTTTAAACCAGCATGACTGTTGGTGTTCCACCTTTTGCACTTGCAATATGACAATTTTTACAAAATATGCAATTTTTGCATTTTTGACTCCAATGACCCTCCAAACAATTCAAATTATATTAAATAGTTCCAGTGGACCCTAAAACACATAAATCACTTTATTCCTAACACAATTTTGATAATTTGAATCTTCATATGCCATTTTACAACATTTGGCAATTTTGCTTTACAACTTTGCATTATTTTGCACTTTTTGGCATATTGACACAAAAGCCAAAATGGTCTTAAGATGTATCTCCAATAAAAAAAAGCCACTTATAGCCTTAATCTTCATGTATAGGAAATTTATTTAACTTGTAACAACAAATTATAAAGGAAAATACAAAAGTTACATCATTTTGCAATTTTTGCAATATTAACTCAAATGAACCCAACACACTAATATGAATTATTACATCACAAATTGGTCTATATGACCTTATTAGACCTCAAAAAAAAATCAAAAACTAACATACATAATACTAGACCATGTTTCCAAAACTTGCAAATTCAAACTTTCATGGTGCCCCTACACCAAAAATCCATGCCTACAACATTCACACATACAATTTACACAATATGCATCATAAGGGAGATTCAAGAATGGCAGTAGAAAAATAAGATTTTTTTAATCAAAAATCCGTAAGGCTATACAATGATATATATTGATAAAATTATATATAATATATCCAAAAAATTCATACAGGATTAGTACAAAGGAGCCATATGGCCATAAAATGTCATGTATATATCAATAGTACAAAAGATATAGTACAAAACATGTTTACCTCTAGAGAAAAGAAATAGATCTCGTGTTTCCTTCAAAATTTGGCTGGATGGAGTGACTATTAGTTCTCTTGTCTTTCGAACATGCTCGCTATTCTTCCTCTCTTCACTCTGGACATTGAAAATAGAGTTTACCATAGTAGCATAATGTGTCAGTAATAAGACTAAATAAAAAAATATTGAAGAGAATTCTTTGTTTGGATAATAGATAGAAAAAGTGCAAAAATATGCATATGGAACTAAAATCTTTGAAAATATTGTATCCATATCAAAGAATTACCTTAATTTCAACTTCTTCAAATGTATCCTAACTATCCCATCAACCAACCAATTACTTTTTGCAAGTATTAAATAAAGAATAGTAATGAACTTAAGCATAATAAATGGATAGAAATGAACTTAAGTAGAAGAGAATTCTCTATCTGGATAATAGATCGAAAAAGTGAAAAAATATGCATATGGAACTAAAAGCTTTGAAAATATTGTATCCATATCAAAGCATTACCTTAATTTCAGCTTCTTCAATAGTTATATCAGAGCATTACCTTAACTTCATCTTCTTCAATTGTATCCTAACTGTCCCATCAACCAACCAATTAATTTTTACAAGTGTTAAATAAAGAATAGTAGTGATCTTAAGCATAATGAACCTAAGCATTGTACCTCTCATTCTTGAATATGTTATTCAAGTGTGCCTGAAGGATCATCTCTTTGCTTAAGAGTATCCAATATTTCTTCATGATCAACATTACTAAGTGTTCATAGTTGTTTTCTCTTTGGTTTGGTGTGATTATTCAACAACTTAATTCATTTTTTGCTATAAAAAGGTGTGAATACATGAGAATGGTTTTGTGTTTCTCGTAGTCTTCAAATGTAGGTATTCCATTCTTTCTAATCATGTATGTTCACAACCAATTTCTTGCAACCACAATTGAACTTGTAGGATACATGAACCCGTCATCATCTTCCATTGCTTGTTTTAGCTTATGCTTTACCCGCACACATCAAGCAAACCAATAGTTTGATTTTTCTTCATTCCCCTGTGGTGCAACAACTGCAAAAAACATGTCCTGGCTATAGTAGATCTGAAAGATGGTCGTAATCAACTAAACTTTTGATTGTGTCATTTTTCATGGATATTATTTGAGATAAGGGATTTAGATATTGTGGAAGAAATGTATCCACCCACTCACTTGACTTGCATTGAATACAAATTTGACAAAAACAAGCCAAATCTCATGTCCAAATGGTCCATGTGCTTGCATCTGAGCTTCAAAATGAATGCATCTTTGAAGAATCTTTGATTGTATGACAATCCAATTTGCCTCCCATTGTACCCTCCTCAACCAACCAAAATAATTTGTGCACTGTTGAATCAAGTGTCCCTCCCTATGACAGTGTTGAACTACACCAATCAACCATAGAATGTGCATCACTTAATTTTGCTCTTGAAATCTTCAATTTCTCCTTAACTAGAGCTCTATTTACACATACACCTACTCCATTGTGATCCCCTTTCCCATGTCCATCTTCAAAAAAACTCCAAATATGAGGTACACCCCTCTCTACATGCATTCTACTCAACCAATAAAACATACGAGCATTCTTGAATTGACCTATGCAGTTATCTAACTAAATGAGATATCGATCCACTGCTATATCATGCTCCTGCAAGAACTCAAAAAAAATCTCAAAATAATGTTAGACATACTTGGACGAGTGAGATCTATCATCACTCATATAAAAATGATAATATTTGATTATCTTTTGATCCTCTTTTTTACTATTAGGTGCATGTCTAAATGTTATGTTGACAAAAATAGCAATCTGGATGGAATTGTAATACTGAGATTGTACCTCATTTTATGGTTGCAATGTATAGTTTTCTGCAAAATCAACCATTGATATAATAGTTCCAATCAAAAAGGAGTCCTTACACATCCTAAATTTTTGATCCAACCACTAAGACCTATGGTTATTCCTTGCATACTTGTAGAAAATATTTTCCTTAAAATCTGAAATAAAATCAACACTGCATTCTTTTGTAACTAGCTCGCATCTAGAATCTTCACCTCAACTCTGCAAAGTATATTTGACTATCTCATATCTCTTTTTCTCAACAAGCTTCTTTCCAAATTCATGTTCAGAACCTTCATGAAAACATTGAACAAACTTTGACAAGCCACCAAATTGCGAGCACTTCACATTTAAACAATCATTTCTATAGAAAAGGAAACCATCATCTCTAGAACATAAAAATAGATCTAGCAAGTCCCTTGATGATTTTGAAAGATGCATTGCACCACACTCCTGCAACATTTCATTAGTATGCAAAGTAGAATAAATATAGCATAATAGTTCATGGTACATTGGAAACTTCACATGGTATTTGCAACAAGTATTACGAATTTTAAGAGGCACACAATAAAATGGCTTCAAACCTTCAAAATTCCTTTGTGAGATTCTCATATTTGGATTTGTTTCTATTGGTATAATTAAATTTTTTGTGCCTTGTCCTAGGTCATAATTACACCTTAGTTAAGTTTACTTAGGGACGATATAGGAGGTAGTTGGATCTTTTCCACTTTTGCTAGACTTATCATGTTATTACTTTATCACTTCCACTTTTCATGGACATATCATGTGATTACCTCTCCACCTTTTGTGGGAGATCCACCATTTGTGGTGATTATCACATTATCACTTTTCCACTTTAGGTAGAGTGATAGCTTTTCACAGTTGTCTCATGTCATAAGATTACGACACTTGTCATAATCTTATACCCTTCTATGTACTCAACTTGGCTATATAACCAAGGGGTCTCTACTAAATTTGTACATACATTCTATTTGCATTATTTGTAGAATATAGTCTATTCTTGTCATATTGTTTCTATCTCTCTTATGCTTGTGCTTTCTATTAGGCCTCTTGATCTTGGGTGGCTACCTTCATAGCCAATTCTTATAGTTTCAATATTTTTTGAACAACATTTTTTGGCTTGATTCCAAAAAATGTTTAGGATGCAGTGTACGGTATCAATTATCAATTCTTAACTTTAAAACATCCTTTGCATTGGGTGATACTCTAGAGTTATCATGCCAAAATTGTTGAATTACCTGCTTTACATTATTGGTAAGCTTCTTATCAACACATGGAAGCCTCCCAGAAAAATCCCATGTAACATTTTGAAGAGGATTATCTATTATTTCTCTTCTTGCATGTGCTCTATCCAAAGTTTTATGATTTATGTCAAAATCAATACAAGTTTGTCTCATAAAGCGAGCCTTTTTCAATTGATGGTTTACTAGGACAGTTGTAATGACTCTTCGAGCAGTTCTCTTATTTTTTTTCTTGATATTTTTTCCAATGGACTTGAGAGCATTAAAAATATTTTTGACAATAATAGATTTTTTCAGTCTTCTTGTTCACATGAATCTTCAATTTGGCTAGCAAATGTCTCACCTTTTGTATCTTTAGCAATTGTACAAAAAGTTGGTATTTCTTGGTCAATGTCTTATTGCTAAAATTTTGGTTGAAAATTTTTGTAGCCCACAACCGAACGGTTCATGTTGACCTCTTTCCTCCAAAATTGTTTATAATGTTCTCATCAATTTCAAGTAATCATTTAGGGGTTCTTGAAGGTCTTGAATTTGGAATATGTCTTTCTTCATTTCTCATGTAATTTGGTGAAACATAATTTACACTTGGTTCAATATTATGTTCAACATCTTGAATTTTAACATTTTCAGCTTGAACATTTTGAATATCAATTTTAATAATTTCATTCCCAATTTCAATATCGTGGTCAACATCTTCAATTCCAACATTTTCACCTTGAACACTTTCAATATCAATTTAAACAAATTAGGATTCCCAATTTCAATATCATGTTCAACATTTTCACCTTGAACATATTCAATTTCCTCTTCACTTGAAAGACTAAAGGGCTTAGGTTCACCAATATTTGACATACCTTCTCTTCTCTTCCTATGGATTTCTCTATCTCTTTGTCTATATGCTTCAATTTGTTCTTTTGTAAGCTTTCTCTTATGTTTTTACTTCCGATGACTGATGCTCCCCATTATACCTCCAAAAAGATGCTAAAAAAATGATTGCTTATGACCAATTTGAGTAGAAGATGCTCCAAAAAGTTAATCTTTGTCTCTTCTTGTCTAAAATCACATTTTTTTTGCTTACAAAAAGAATGTAGGTTCCGTTGGGATTCCCAAAACAACCCACTTAAGGTTTTTCTATGGCCCACAAATCCGATATCCGATAAAATCCAATTCTGGGCGGGTGCATGGAAATGGGTGGCTAATTTGTGGCCACTTTCAAAAATATGTTTTGAAAAGTCATAACATGAGAGTGTTATAATGCACTCATGTTATGACATGTTAAAAGAAAAAAAAAAGTGAAACTCATCATTCTTCATTTCGACTTTGTTTTGCATTGTGCCCATAGCCAAAACCCCCATTTTTTCAAGCTCGCGATCTAGGAGGAGGCATTATGCAAAAATATTCACCAACGGTTGATTTTTGTTCATAATGATGGCACCACAATCAGGAGGAGGTGTGAGAGGTAAGGATTATTTTCTTTTTATTTTGAATTTGTTAGTTTTAGATTGTATTTGATATTTGAATTTTTAGGAGATGCAAATCAACTTGCAAACCCTCAAAATCCTCAACAAGAAGAGCAACCAAATCCTCAAGAACAAAATCAACCACAAAAAAAACCTCCTCCACAAATCACTCAACCCCCTCCTGGAACTCAAAAAAATTTGATGAGTGAAATTGAGAAAAAAAATAAAAAATCAAGGATTTAATCAGTAGGTTAAGTGATCCAAATGGTTCAACCACATAAAGAATGACCCTAGAAAGTTCATTGAAAGATATGTTAAAAAATGTAGATTCAATTAGCAAACAAATAAGTGGATGGCAAGATAGGAGGTAGGTGGGTAGGGCTTATTATGCGAATAAACTATCATATAAAGATGTAAATGATTTAAAAATTACAAAAGGTGATTTGTGCTCATTATTCACCGACCCACGCACAAATCAGAATCTTACCCTCAATGCGAAGATGTTTTCTATTCATTGGTGCCACCACCAATAAATTAGGAACCATTTTTTTGATAGATGGTGCATGGTCTTTGATTACCCACCGTGCAACAATTGTGAAGTCCTGCAATATTTCCTTAGGAAACTATACAGTGAGTTCATATTGAAAAAAATTCCAAATTATTTTGATATGAGGGACTTCTAGGGGAGAGGTGGGGGGTCAGCTTAGGATAGACCTAGTGCACAACTAGATCCTACGCGGCAAGGGAGACGAGCTCTTGCTAGGCCACCTCGTTAGCACATTGTTATGCCTTCCATTGTGAAGGAGAGTGTCAATGTAGAGACATTTCAAGTGATCAAAACTTTGACATAGAGTGTCATCCATCATACTAGCCCTATTCTACAACGCAATCCAAGGGAGTCTTCGAGTGGTGGCCTTCGAACCCATGTGTGTCAATCTTGTTGGGCGACTTGTTCATATGACCCTATCGACACTTAGGAGGCTACTATGCAAGATCCATCTACAAGAATGGAGATGAAAAGGGAAGCTGACATTTTGCATGAGGTGTATGGAAATGATAGTTAGGTAAAAGTTAGCATGTTCATTGAATTTAATTTATTAAATTTAGATTTCAAAAAGTAAGATTAACTAAAAATGTTTTATGATTTTAATAAAATTGCAAGGTCAAAGTGTTGAGACTGGATACACTTGCCTTCCACCTACTTATTTATGTAGTACATCTATTAGTGGGGTATGCAACTATTAAAAAATTATAAATTTATTACATGTTAATAGCATTGTTTTACAAATGGTATTTTGATATGTGATTTTGGATGTTGAACAGGCTAATATTGAAGGTTTCGAGGGAATACCTCCTAGTTCCAAAGGATTTACTCAAATCTACATGGAGGTAATAGAATAAAGAGTTTAACTAAGGAATTTTACTTAATAGATTTATTTAGTTTATATGCACATTGTTGATTACGTTAAATAATTTTGTATTTTATTTTCAGATGTTGCAAGCTGAAACACCTCTGAATGTGACGAAGGAAATGGAGATCGGTGTTTCATCTGCTATACAATCCTTGATGGCTCTGATAGGGGAGGTATGAGGCAAACTAGTAAATTTTAATTTACTTTCATTGTTATAGATGTTAGCTAGTGAAAAATCAAACCATTATTGATTCATAGTTTAATTTCTATTTGGATGGTTTATACAGGGCTTGAGCATGCCTAAGCATGGGCATGTGAATATTTCCCTCATGGAGAGAGATCATGAGATGGCGGTAAGTGATTATTTTGTCAAATATGTCATTTTTTATAATGTAATTTCTATATATTCATTTCTTTACTTATTATTGTAACAATTAAAACTTCACCATGAACTAAAAACTAGGAGGAGCAGCATGAGCACTCCTCAAGCATAGCACAAATGAGTGACATACCTATCACCATCCTATTGACAAGCAAAGGGAAATAATTTATTTTCAGAGCATGGAGAGCAATGACTTTTGATTCCATAGCCCTTTTTTGTATGCCTACATCATAGTTTTGTACATATTTGGCATTGTATTCCTATATGGCATTCTTGTAAGCCTATATAGCTATTTTGTACATATATTTCATACTTATATTGACATATATTGGTGTATCCCTACATGGATATTTGGTTAATACAAATATTTTTTTATCAATGGTGTCCATATTTGCATTCTAAATTGATGGTTCAATAGATATGAGTTATGTGTATTCAAGTGTATACTTCAAGGCTTATGTGTTTTTGAGTACTTTTGCTTCCCTTGTATACTTCAAGGCTTATGTGTTTTTGAGTACTTTTGCTTCCCTTATTCACATGTACATTCTTGAATTATTCATGTGTATACTTATTAATTGGTTAGCCCTAGCATTGATTATTGTTTTCCTTCTTGAATATTAATTGATTCATGCTAAACAAATTTATCTAAAAGCAAAAAGCACGTTTTCAATTGGTATTCCATGAAATGATTCATAAAAAGATTCCAATATGTTCTTGATGCGTCACCATATAAACACATTGAAAAATTTATATGTCAAATTTTTGCAATATTATTTCTTGTATATGAAATGGACTCGGGAGAAAGAAAGTTATAATTTATAATACAAATAAGAAATGGACTCAACGTTGTCCTAGAACCCTGAATAGGTCTATTTAACAAAGCAACATGCTCTTAATCACTCTTCCAATTGTAAGACACCATTGGGAAGCATTTACCATTCTACAAATCCACAAAATCCATAATTTTTTACGGCATGATTGGCCCTCTAACTCCACTATCCTCTAAACCCTCACTTTTCTCAAATTTCACTAAGGTTTATTGAAAACCCCATATTTAGACATCATGAAACCTCAAAACCTCTTCCAACACTCTTCATTCTACCTACAGAAACTTAATTGACCACCAAATTATGTTGCCCCTTGACTTTACCCACTTTTACTCCCTCAAACCTCTCTTTTTTTATTCAAAACCCCTCTATTCCCAATTAGGGCTTCATGCCATAACATAATTTTGACCTCCCTTGTCCTTGAAAACCATTTGAACACATAAAACTCCATAACCTCACCCTATTTCCAACCTATTCTAACTTATTCTCGAGCAATTTCTTCTTTCAACCTCATCTAGCCTTTCTTTTAAGGCCTAAATTTTGAATTTTGAATAGGGGTAGCATTAGTGATCTCTTCCAATGCCTTTACCAATGTTATTTTCTTATTTGCACTTACAGAATTGACTCAAATGACCCAAAACTAACTCAAAACTAAAAGAAAGATTACAAAATGGGCTATCATGGCCTTATTTGACATTATAATGACTAAAACCACTGAACTAGAACTTCTTCATCAAATAAAGAAACAAGGTGTTGTGCACCAATGATCATACAATTTTTGTGTGGAATACTCAGACTTCTCAACCGTCATGTGTATGTTTCTCTTTTCCATTTTTTTACATGCCATCATAAGGGATCAAGCCAGTTGAGCATAGCTCATATCAATTCCGCGTGTTTGGGTATGAAAGAGGACCATGCCTAGCGTAAACCTACCTATCAGGATGTGTTGGAGAAATTATTTTTGTCACATGAATTGCAAAATGAAATTTGCACCACTTTGCAACTTTACATTGCTTTCATTTGACACTTTTTCCATCAAGTAAAAACTGGACACCATAGGAAAATGACTCCGAGATAACAAAAACTGAGAGAAGTTATTGTAGAGGGGCCCAACGTAATCCTGTAGGCTCAGATGAAGATTTTGTAAGCGTCACGATTTTTGAGTAATATACCGCCAAAGTTTTTTTTCCCTTTTATACTTTGGACCCTTAAGGGATTGATCTCGTTGAACGTAGCTCAGAGCGATTCAGCGTGTTTGGGTGCAAAAGAGGACCATGCCTAGCATAAAAATACCTATTCAGACACGTTGGAACAGTCTGTTTGGTCACATGAGTTGTAGAATGAAAGTTGCACTGCTTGCATTTGACACTTTTTTCATCAATTGAAAATCCGCTGCCACAGGAAATCTACTCCAAGATAGCCAAAACCAAGAGATATTTTTTTAGAGGGTCTCAATGCAATCCTATAGGATTAGACGAGAAGTTTCTAAGCATCAAAATATCTGAGTAACAACATGCTGAAGTTTGTAGCCATTTTGCACTTTGGGCCCTTAAGGGATCAATCTGGTGGAACGTAGCTCGAAGAAATTCCATGTGTTTGGGTGTGAAAGAGGACCATGCCTAGTGTAAACATACCTATTCAAATGCATTGGAATAGTCTGCTTGGTCACATGAGTTATAGAACGAAAGTTGCACCACTTCGCATCTTTGCACTACTTGCATTGGACAGTTTTTCCATCAAGTGAAAATCTTTCACCAAAGGAAAACCAATCCAAGATAGCTAGAACCAAGAGAGTTTTCTGTAGAGGGGCCCAACTTGATCCTATAGGATTAGACAAGAATTTTCTAGGAATCATGGTATCCAAGTAGCAATATGCTGAAGTTTAAATCCATTTAGCACTTTTGACTCTTAAGGGATCGATTTTGTTGAATGTACCTCAGAGTGATTTTGAGTGTTTGGGTGTGAAAGAGGACCATGCCTAGCATAAAAATAATTATTCAGATGTGTTGGAATAGTCTACTTGGTCACACAAGTTGTAGAATGAAAGTTGCACTACTTCGCAACTTTTCACTACTTGCATTTGATGTTTTTTCCATCAAATGAAAATTTGTCACCACGGGAAAACAACTTCGAGATAACCAAAACTGAGAGAGGTTTTTGTAGAGGGTCCCAAAGAAATCTTTTTAGATTAGATGAGAATTTTCTAAGCATCATGGTCTCCAAGTAACATAATACTGAATTTCACAACTATTTTTCACTTTGGACCCTTAAGGGATCGATCCGGTTGAACATACCTCAGAGTGATTGTGCGTGTTTGGGTGAGAAAGAGGATCATTCATGGTGTAAAAATACCTATTTAGATGCATTGGAACAATCCTTTTGGTCACACGAGCTGCAGAACAAAATTTTCACCACTTTGCAACTTTGCATTGCTTGCATTGGACACTTTTTCCATCAAGTGAAAATCTACCACCACGGGAAAACCAATTCGAGATTGCCAAAACTGAGAGAGGTTTTAGTAGATGGACCCAACATGATCCTATAGGATTAGATGAGAATTTTCTAAGAATCATGATATCCGGGTAATAACATGATGAAGTTTGCAGCCATTTTGCACTTTGGACTCTTGAGAGATCGATCCGGTTGAATGTACCTCAGAGCGATTTTGCATGTTTGGGTTCAAAAGAGGACCATGCCTAGTGTAAACATACCTATTAATAGATGTTGGAATAGTCTGATTGGTCACATGAGTTGCAAAATAAATTTGCACCACTTTACAACTTTGCACTGCTTGCATTTGATGCTTTTTCCATCAAGTGAAAATTTGTCGCCACGGGAAAACAACTTTGAAATAGCCAAAACCAAGAGATTTTTTTGTAGAGGGGCCCAATGCAATCATTTATGATTAGATGAGAATTCTCTAAGAATCATGGTATTTGAGTAACAAAATGGTGAAGTTTGTAGCCATTTTGCATTTTGGACCCTTAAGGGATCAATCTAGTTGAATGTACCTCAAAGTGATTCTATGTGTTTGGGTGTGAAAGAGGATCACATCTAGAATAAAAATACTTATTCAGATGCATTGGAATAATCCTCTTGGCCACATGAGTTACAGAACAAAATTTGCACCACTTTGCAACTTTGCACTGCTTGCATTGGACACTTTGTCCATCAAGTGAAAATCCACCGCCACGGGAAAACTAGTCCGAAATAGCCAAAATAGAGAGATTTTTTTTGTAGAGGGGCCCAATGTGATCCTGTAGGATCAGATGAAAAGTTTCTAAGCATCATAGTATTTGAGTAACAACATGTTTAAGTTTGCAGCCATTTTGCACTTTGGACTCTTAAGGGATTGATCTAGTTGAACGTACCTTAGAGTGATTCCATGTGTTTGGGTGCAAAAGAGGAAAGAGGACTGTGCCTAGTGTAAAAATACTTAATTGAATGTGTTGGAACAGTCCGCTTGGTCACACAAGTTGCAGAATGAAAGTTGAACCACTTTACAACTTTGCATTGCTTGCATTTGACTCTTTTTTCATCTAGTGAAAATCTGCCACCATGCGAAAACCACTCCAAGATAGCCAAAACTGATAGAGATTTTTGTAGAGGGGCCCAACACAATCTTGTAGAATCATATGATAGGTTTCTAAGCATCATGGTATTTGAATAACAACATATTGAAGTTTGCAGCCATTTAGGACTTTGGACTCTTAAGGGATCAATCTGGTTGAATGTACCTCAAAGTGATTATGTGTGTTTGGGTGTGAAAGAGGACCATGCCTAATGTAAATGTACCATGCATGGAATAAATGTACCATTTACTTAGAATTAAATCAATAAAATTGATTGTTTCCTTGCATTTTTCTGTATTTTTACAAGAACTTTGATGTTTCTTTGAACTGGACAGTTTCGTACATGGTGATTGTGTTCTCTTTTTCAATCTCTTTGTGTTTCCACAAACCCAATACATGTTTAGAAACCCATTTTGATGTTAGGGTGTTTATTTGGTGAAAGGGAATAATTTTTATGGGGTTTATGTTGCTGCCCCTGTAGATTTTAATGGAAAAGGGCATGAAAAGTGAGGCTTCACCCTAGGGTTTGATAAAATATTGCATGTAGAGGTTGGGTGATTGTGTTTTGAGTTTGTGTAGGTGATTTTAAGAAGTTCTAAGGTGGTAGGATGTTCTGGTAAGTTGTGGAACCATTCCTTTCAATAAACCCTCCTCATACTAGCATAAAATAAGGGTTTTGTGGTTTGACATGGTGGAGTGAGTTTCTCCTGAGACAAATTATGGATCTGAGGGTTTGGATACATGATAATTTCCACCCCAAAAAATTTGGGGGGTTGTTGAATGTTTATAGGTATGTTCCTTTGTAAATTAGGCCTAGTTATCCCTATGAGGACAATGAAGAAGGTCATTTTTATGCACATGTTCCAAGATAGTCACTATTGATTTTGAATTATGTGTTGTAACATCCAGATCAGTCATTTTTTTGTGAATTCATTTGAGATTTTTTCCTCAAAACACCACTTGGAGCCACTCTTTTCACTTGGAAATTCATCATAAAACCTTATAGCAGGAGCTTCACCTTTGTTTCTTGAATTCCCCTACACAGATAAACACACACACACCTAAAACATCCTAATACTAACTTACTCCATTGATCTAAACTATCAAATTCGATGGAGTAGTCATTATTGTTAGAGTAATAAGTTATTGTGCTTAATTAATTATATCATATTGGTTAATTAATTAAGTCACTTATTCCTCTAGTTGCTTAAGCTAAATTTAGGCACATTTATAATTATTTATTAATTATTAAGTGTGCACACTAGGGTTTCATTTAGGGTTTCCCTTTCACAGTTTCCTGATCTCTTTCATAAGGATTTATCTCTTTGTAATAATTGGAGATTCTAATAATGCATTTTACACTTTGAGGTTTATAGAACTTCTTATTTGTTCTGAATGTCTTTTGCATGTGACAGGTATTCATTTGCATGCAGGTGATCTTGGTTTCTAACATGGTATCAGAGCAAACAAGCAAGGGTTTTCTGAAAACTAAAAATGTATATATCAGAGAGAATGAGAGAATGAATTGATATATACATTTTCAGTTTTTAGAGAACCCTTGCTTGTTTGTCTCTATCTCTTCTTTCGTGACAGGTTATTTGCATATAGGTGATCTTTGGGGTTTGTGAAGTTATATTTTCTTAGCTCCTACATAGTATCAGAGCTCCACACCTGCTGCTTCCTATTCTTGTTTTGAAGATTTTTTGAGCTTCAAGGGTTTGGGGTTTGCTTTTTTGATCCAAGGCATACCTGCAATTTCAAAGCATTTTGAGCTCAAACGGACCTTGCCATTGCATTAGCAGCAGTCCAAAACCCCTAAATCGACTGTTCATTTGTCCATTTTGGACAAAGTCAAATTTTAGGGCAAAATTTTTTTACAGTTCGACCATATGGCCGTCCGTCTGCTGCTAAAAAAAATTTCCGTTTTTTTTGTCATTTTTTTATTTAAAAAAATTACTGTCATTTTTTTTATTTAAAAAAATAAAATCGAAAAAAATAAAATAAAAAGCAAAAAATTTGTAGTTTAAAGGCTTGCAGGCCTTATATGAGGGTACTCGTAGGTACCTGCGTACCTGCGAGCCCTTAGGTACACCGCCGGTGGGTTTACCGCCAATTGGTGGACTGACAGTACCGCCGACGATTGTACACTGCCAGCCACAGGTGGCGGCGGCTCCCACCCTTCAATTTTTTTTAGTTTTTTTTTTCAAATAATTTTTTTTTTTTTTAAATCAAAAGGTTTTTTTATTATTAAAAAAACATTTTTTCGAAAATAACCCAAGTTATGCCAAAAACAAAAAAACTGCTCTTTTAGGGAAAATTAGGGTTAAGAGGGGCAAGGAGGCCATATGACCGATGACATCATGCTGATGTCAGCACTTCACTGGAAATAATTTGATGGTCATCTGGTTGTTGCCGCAAAAAATCGACCTGCCCTGCACCCACGGTCACATGGGTGACTAGGGGCCGAATTTTTTTTGCAAGGGGGCCAATTTTTTGCGGCGATGGTGAGATGGCCATCAAATTATTTCCAATGAAGTGCTGACATCATTGGCCGTATGACCTCTTTGCCCCTCCTAACCCTAATTTGCCCTAAAAGAGCAGTTTTTCTATTTTTGGCATAACTTGGGCATACGATATCAAAATCGGGCAAATGAGATATCGTCGGAAAGTTGGTTCTGACCACTATCCTATGGTGTATTTTATTTTATAGTATTTTCCTATTTTACTAAATTTATATCTGTTTGAAGTCAGATGTTTATTTTATGCTTCTGAGCTCATAACTTTTTGCCACGATCTCCAATTTTTGCTATCTTTGCAGCATTGGAAAGGTATTAAGGAGCTCTATGTTGCTGTCCATGCACTTTTTTCTGTATCTATCTTAAGTTTATCATTAATCCAGATTTGGCTCGATGGGTGTTTTGGAGATTACTTGGATGTTTTGATAGTTGGGAGAGTGCAACTTGCATCTTTGCACTTCGTTTTCAGTAATACATCATTCAATAATCGACTGCTACTTCATAGATTCCAAGGTTGTTCCCATTTGGAGTTTTCGAGTGTTCTGAAGCATCGGGTCTGCTGTTGCTTTTATCATGATTCCTTGAGTCAATCAGTGACTCTTATTTGGTTTCAGTAGTAGACAGAAGTATCTTTCCTTGCTTGCCAGATTTCAGTTCCAGTGTTACTCTACAGTGTTCTTCAAGTGCTTCTTTGCAGCATGTCATATAATTGTAGGGGGGTTTTATCCCACTGGGTTTTCCTCCTCTACCTCTTTCTTGCATTTGTAAATGGGTACCTGATCAGGCCTAGTTGTCGGGACCCATCTTTTCTTGCATGCATCTCTTCTAGTGTTTTAGCTTCTTCCTAAGTTCATCTTAAGGGGGGGTGTTAGAGTAATAAGTTATTATGCTTAATTAATTATATCATACTAGTTAATTAATTAAGTCACTTATTCCTTTAGTTGCTTAAGCTAAACTTAGGCACATTAATAATTATTAAATGTGCACACTAGGGTTTTCCTCCTCTACCTCTTTCTTGCATTTGTAAATGGGTACCTGATCAGGCCTAGTTGTCGGGACCCATCTTTTCTTGCATGCATCTCTTCTAGTGTTTTAGCTTCTTCCTAAGTTCATCTTAAGGGGGGGTGTTAGAGTAATAAGTTATTATGCTTAATTAATTATATCATACTAGTTAATTAATTAAGTCACTTATTCCTTTAGTTGCTTAAGCTAAACTTAGGCACATTAATAATTATTAAATGTGCACACTAGGGTTTCATTTGGGGTTTCCCTTTTAGGGTTTCTTGATCTCCTTCATAAGGATTGATCTCTTTGTAATAATTGGAAATTCTAATAATGCATTTTACACTTTGAGCTTTACAGAACTTTTTGTTTGTTCTGAATGTCTTTTGCATGTGACAGGTATTCATTTGCATGCAGGTGATCTTGGTTTCTAACAGGAACTTCACCTTTGTTTCTTGAATTCCCCTACACAGATAAACACAGACACACCTAAAACATCCTAAAACTAACTTACTCCACTGATCTAAACTATCAAATTTGATGGAGTAGTCATTATTGGTTATCTAGACTCTCAAAACCCCAATCTTGAGGGTTTACAGACCGAGTTGAGAAAAAATAGTTCAAACTAATGATAAACTCAATGGATACCCTCCTAAATAGATTAAAATAAAAGCTAATTCACTATTCTACCTTAACCAACAAGATTCAAGGCCTTAAACTACTATACATGTCATACAAGTTAATGAACAACTGGAAAAACTCATAAAATCACTAAAATAGGGACTTTATTGATTTTAAATCTTCAAGAATACAAAAGATCTATGTTTTACTCGACCTTACATGCTTTATATCACTTATCTAATCACCTAATGATCTCTTTGAGACTTTGAATACATTACATATGACCTTCACATGACCTTTTTCACATTGTTTACATTTCAAAATTCAAATTTTACAAATTTTCCTATTGAAGGCATTTAGAGAACAAGGTGCTACTGCACCAAACATGAACTAAAAATTATAGTATTTGAGTAAATCTCATTACAATGCCTTTGGTACTTCATTCTCATAGATCTTTTACAATGTCATTCATACATTTGAGATTCTCTTTAAATGTCTACATCATAGGTGCTCATTATGAGGTTAACTTCAATTGAGTAACTTGAGATTCCCTCGCTAAGCTTCACATGCTCTTTTATACTGGATTGAAATCAGAATTGATATTTGTCATGATCATCAAAATAAGGATGTTGCATTGCTTTTTTGGCTGAGATTCTCTTTGATGGCTCATAAATCAGCATTTTCTGCAATGAGAGACCAATCATTTTTTAGTAGTTTACTTACAAATACACAAAGTAAAAGAGAAAAATAAAGAGCATCCAAAATGGAAATGAAAGGAAACATCGATACAAGGAACTTAAATATAGGCATGCAAGTCTCACAACTTAGTCACTCCTGGTCATACATCTTCACTGGGAATTCCAACATACCTATTGCACACAACACCTCACATGAATAGAGTAAGTTGAAATTTGAGATGCTCTTATAATATATACATCATAGCTGCTCATGATAAGGTTAAATTCAAATGAATAACTTGAAATTTCCTCACCAATATTTGCACACACTTTTGTGATGGCTTAAAATCATGATTGAGATTTGTCAAGATCATCAAAATAAGGACGTTGCATTGCTTTTCTGACTGACATTCTCTTGGATGGCTCATATATCTACATTTTCTACAAGGGGACACCAATCAATGGTTAGTAGGTTACTTACAAATAGGAAAAGTAAAAGAAGATGATAGCATTGGCATCAAACAAATTAATGTGCATACAAGTACAAACTAATAAGAACCAATGTGCATATACTTAAAAATTGATCCAATGAACCATTTGGGTTTTCTCTAATCTTGATTGTGTCAAGTATTGCCTCATGGTCAGACTCACAGACCTTCCACAAGGTCTTGTTCAAAGTTCTACCCCCATATTTGGTCAAATGAACATTGGATTCCATGACAAGGTTTGAGTAATGAATAATCTTACGATGTGTGTCAAAGTCCTAAAATAGCCAATGTTTAACACTTGAATGTGGATACGTTCTAAGCCATGTTCTAGTAACCACAACTGAGCCAGTAGGGTATTCAATATTTTCTACATCTATAATTGGGGCCTCCAATTTCTTTTTTGCCTCAACACAACAACACAAGTAATAGTCTATTCCCTCTTCATTGTCTTCATCTACAATAACTGCATAAACATGCCTTGCATTGATATGTGCAACAAATCTCTTGAAATTAGTCAACATTATGAATACACTACAAAGTAAGATAACGATATGGAATTTCAACAACTAAGCAAGTAGATATATCACCTGGTTGAATAAGATCTAATACGTGGTCAAAGTCAACTGATGATTTCATTTGTGTTAGTTCTAATGTCGTTGGAGGGTGATATGTGTTAAGTGGGCTAAGATAACTTTTCAACCATTTTTCAACCCACTCCCCTGACTCATAATCATTCTAGGCTTGCATTGTATATGAAGAAAAAAATCATGCCATCTTTCGTGTATCGATACTCCATGAACTTGCATTTGAGCTAAGGAAAGAGTGTAACTCACTCGATCTTATTAGTGTACAATAGTCCTCATATGGTGTAATGTTAGTATCATCCATCAACCAAAAAAATCTACGAACTAAAGATGTACCTTCATTACCTGGACCCATCGAAGCATTACACCACTCGATGATTGATCTTGCATCTATCAAATTTGCACTATCTTTATACTTTCACTCTTCTCATGCTAATGCTCTTTTCATGCATGCTCATGCACCATCATGCTACCCCTTTCCATGCCCAGACTCACAAAAGTTAAACATATTTTGAACACCTGTAATGATATGCATCTTGCACAACCAGTAGAACATGTGCGAGTTCTTGAACTATGCTGCACAATTATCTGAACATATTATATGTCAGTCATATGCTATGCCCCTCTGAGCCAAACCATTGTAGAACATCTGGAAGCAACCTTGCATGAACTCTAGAGAATGTGTGCAATCATCACTAATGTAAAAGTGGTACTCCCTCAATACCTTCCTTTGGTCCTCTATACTATTAGATGCATGAATGAATGTTATGTGCACAAATATCGAAACCTATGTGGAGTTCTAATACTATGATTGCACCTCACGTTGTGGTTGTAGAGTGTAGTTCTCCACAAATTCAACCACTGATACTATGTTTCCAATTAGAAAGGTGTCTTTTCATAGCTTGAATTGTGTGTCCAACCATCGCGCTCTATGGGTATGCGTTGCACAACTTGAATTATGTGTCCAACCATCGAGCTCTATGGTTATGCATTGCATACTCAGATAGTATATTATCACAAAACATGGACATAAACTGGTACAGTGGAATCTTCTCAATAACCAAATCATACCTTTTTTCATGAGACCCATCTTTTGTAGCATATGCAACTGTTTTATACTTCCTGAAATCTACTAGTTTTTGTCCCACCTCATTTGTGCTTTCCATATGTTGACATACTAGCATACGCTGGAAGCCACTGCAGTGCTCACATGAACCATCCAAGCAAGTTGTCTTATAGAATATATGGCCATCCTCTATTTCACATAATTTTTTTGATAAGAATTCTCTTGAAGATTTTGGTGGGGCTTCTATGCCACAATCTTGCAAAAAATCGTTAGTATGAAAATATAAACATATAGAATGATAAACATCATAATGGTTAGAGAATTCAATATGTAGTCTACAACAACAAGTAGTGCATGTGTGATTTATCTTGACATAAAAAGGTTTAAGTATTTCACAAAATATTTGAGAAATACTAAGTTGAGGATAATCATTTTCAAATTTACAAAAAAATTGGGTTTGAGTCATATCTAAAAAATGCTTTGGATGTGGCTCATGGTTCCAACTAACAATTGTCCTTCTTACCACATCCCTTTGATTTGGAGATGGCCTTCTATTATTCTTCCAATACTCTTCAATTAGTGTTCTCAAGGCTTCAACAACTTCTTTATCTTTTTGTGGCAGTCTCCGTGAGAATTCCCATAATTCATTTGAATTAGTGCCCTTAATTCTTTGCCACCTTTGAATGGCTCTTGATAAAGTTTTTCTACTAATTCTCGTTTGTTCACTCGTCTTTCTAATGAGACAAGCTCTCTTTGTTTGACAGCTTACCAAAGTCGATGTAATGACACATCAGCCGACATTACTATCCTTTGAGTGTGAGGTCTTACCCACACTCTCATAAGCATCCATTAGATTCTTCACAATAGTGTCTTCACTTGATGCATTCGATGTTCTCAACCCAAGAGTCTTCATGATGTTCCTATAATTTACACCCCATGTCATTTCAACAAATAGTTGACATCTTGCGGTCTCATTTAGCCTTTCAAAGTAGAATTTCCAAATCTTATCAACATATCTTCTATACGTGTGTGTTGAAATATTACATTCTATGTGCTACAAAATATCATCAGATCAATATTAGTCAAATACTTTGGCTTTCTATGCAAAATTCTAGGTGGTGTTCTCCTAGGTATATACATCTCAACATTAATAATTTCATCAATATTTAATTGAGGTGGGATATATTGCATACCTTCGGTAGAGGGTGGAGAAGAAGACATACCTTGAGGTTCACTTGGGGATGATGGCATACCTTCTTCATCAAATCTAAGTGATGATGTGCTCTCAACTTGAGATGTGTTAGATGGTTTCCAAAAATATTCACTTGTGATAGATGGTGTCCCTCCATATTCACTTACGGTAGATAGTGTCCCTCCATATTCACTTACGGTAGATGGTGTCCCTTCATATTCACTTGTCGTAGAGGGTGTGTCTCCAACTATGGTATCTAAATCTGTCTTACCATGATGCTTTCACATTCGTGCCTTTTGTGCTACCAATTCCTTTTCTATTTTTGGTGGTTGAGGTTCCTCTTCAATTGGCTTGTTTTCATCAATCATTTCCAATTTCTTCTTTTCACAATATGTCACCATCTGAACTCTCTCCTTTTCTTTGAAGGTTTTGTTCTCTTCATCTGTTAGTTTCTTCTTTGTTCATTTCTTCAGCATGGTGGATAATTTTATCTGTAGCATGGTAATGAGATGAATATTAGTTCCAAAAAAATATATCCATTAAATTTAATCATAATATATGTCATTCAAGGATTCATAAAGAATACTTACAATCATCCTATGCAAGAGCTAACCTAACATAGACACAGGTCACATGATTTTTTTCAATCCAAAATGCCTCAAAGAAATGTGATAATGTGGCATGCCATGATTGTAAGATAGGCACAAAATGGAAGCATGAAAAATCATACAAAGTTTCAACCTATGTCATATATATATATATGTATACAAAATGTAGAAGCATACATGGTGCGGGAGCACCATTGAATAAAAATTGTCAATTCAAGAAGTTATTGTCTAGGCTTTAGGATTTTGGAAATTTTGTATTAAATAAGGTCAATAAGACCATTTTCCATTATAATGAGTCATTTTTTATGTTTCCTAGGTGTTTAGAAGGTTTAGATTTCAAATTTGCAAAATACATTGGTAAGTTGCCAATTGTGCAAAAGGGAAAAATTGTAAAGTTGTAAAAAGAAAATTTTGAGGAAGAAAAATAGTCATACCATTCTAAATTTCAATTGAAGGAGTTAGGACAGTTATTTTTATGGGAAATATAATATATTTGGTAGATAACATCAATCCAAAGAGGTTTTGAATATAAAAATTCTTGAATCAATTTGGGGCATCTGTTAATAGTGTTTTCATTTGATTTGAGACTTTTAACTCTAATTCTATTGGTAGTTTGGATTGAATCTCTTGTTGTAGGTTTGTGTGCCCTGATTAAAGGGTTTTGAAGGTCTCAATTATGTAAATTGGCCCATTCTACTCAATGTGATTACTATAATTGGTGGAATGGGCTTGCATCATCAATAAATAGGTGATTGAATGTTGTTTGTGTGTAGGGAAGGTATAAAAGGGTGTTGGGCATGAAGCCCTAGAGTGAAATTTTGCGTTTTCCATGAGATTTTGAGTGGTTTTGATATGCTAAAGTGTGTTTTGTGTGGAGGAAGTGTGGTTTCTTCTTGAATTGAATTTTTTTAGTCCATTTTAGACCTATTTGAAGTATTCATAAGATTGTGTGAGGGTTGGATGAGTTTTTTTCAATAAACCCCTAGTTTCTTGGGTAGAAAGGAGGGTTTTGTGATTTGACACTTTGGTGAGTGATTTTATGAAAAAAAATGGTGGAATCCTTGGTTTGACAACATATATAATGCTTCCCTATTGATTTTGGTGTTTTGGAAAATGATTGGAGATAAGGTCCTTTGTAAAAGAGGCCTAATTTGAGGCCTAGTCGGTGTATAAATCTAGTTTTGATGAAGTTGTAAGAAAGAATCCTATTGTGGATTATTGATATATTATTATGTGCCTTGTTGGGACTTTGAGAAGGTTTAGATCTTGGTTTGATAATACCTTCTCTAAAATATATACTTGATTGAGTGAGTTAGCTATGCTACAAGGATGATTGTTAAACTGGTGAAAGTGAATAATTGTATGAATTGCTAATTCTGAATTGTTGTTGTTGGTTGTTTTTTTGTTGAGTTGTGTTATAGGACCTCCCCTGATTTCATCAATACACAAATTAAGTCAATTGCTAAATTAAAAAATGCCTCAAAGAGATGTGGTTTTGGTGCACTAGGGGGGTTTGAGAGTCTAAGAAGGTTCATTATGACTACTCCATGATCTACGCTCTGTAGTTTAGTGGAGTAGGTTATTTTTGGGCTATGTAAGGTGTGTGCATGTTGTTTTGTGTAGGGGAAAACAATAATCCATCGTTTGGTTGTTGTCATCTCAAGAAATATAGAAGTTGACTCCTTGTGTAAAATGATGTTATGACTGCAAGAATTAAAGATCCTGATGGATCATTGGTTTTTGAATGTGTATTTGGTTTATTTAAATCAATAAAATGTTGATTATAGTGTCTAGATTGAATTAGTGAATCATGAACAAATTGAATGGTTATGAGTTTCTAATTAGGTTTATGTTACGTTACAATCAATTTTATGATAAATAATCTATATTTGTGTCTAACAAAGAGTTGAATCCAATTTCTAATTTTTTGTGGAAATATGAAATCAAGTGAAATTGAAGGATTTTGATGAAAATATGATTGAGTTTGTTGGTTGATCTTCTTCAATTTCAGTTAGAGTCAGAAGTACCCTTGATGATCTGTGGATCCTGGTAGATGCTCTGCATCAAGTTTAAAAATTTAATTGGCAAGTGTATGTAATTGTGTAATATAAAATGTTCATTGACAACCTAAGGTTATAATGACAAACAAACAATGATCAACCTAGAATATGCAAAATAACAAAAATGAAAGAAAGCCATAATAGAATGAAATAAAATGTGTAAAGAATTCACATACCTAAAAAATCAAACTTTCAAATGGAGGAGTTAAACCCAATTATGTAGCTTTAGCTTCTTCTTTCTTCAAACTCCTCAACAATTTTACTTTTTCAAAAGCTTGTTCCCATCCAAACTTCAATTATATATCGGTTTTCAAATGAAATTCAAACTTGAATTGATATTATGTCTTTCAACATGAAAAATCTACTATTTCATGCAAAGGTGGTAGAAAGATCATGGAAAAGGGTGGAATGTGAAAAACATGCTTGCACACTTCACAACATCATCAAAAAGATACTTTTTGTTTGAGCACGCACAAAACCAGGAGAATATGCAGAATGTGGGCCTTGAGATCATAGGTATATTCAGTTTTTTTTTATCATTTTTAGCGGAAGACAAAACATGCTTGCATTATAATGCGAGAGTGTTATAACGTGAGAGTGTTATAACGCGAGCACATTATTTCTCGCTAAAACGGCCATATCTCTACTTCTTCAAAATGCACTCACGTTATAAAAAATATGCTTTTTTTAATAGATTTCTTTTCTCCCTCTTTGTCTATACCCTCTAACCTAATTCTATATCTATCCTTTGTACCCTTATATTAGATAATATATCTCATTGAGTGTGTGTGAGTGTGAGAGAGAGAGAGGTAGAGGGATGGAGAGCAGAGATATATAGTAGAGAGGGAGGTAGGGTTGAGGGTTTTAGGGTGTAAGGGGTTAGGGTTAAGGGTAGAGGGTGGTTGATAGAGAGAGTGGGAGAAAGAGAGAGTGGGTGAAAGAGAGATTGGGAGAGAGGGAGAGAGAGAGAGAGAGAGAGAGAGAGAGAGAGAGAGAGAGAGAGAGAGAGAGAGGGGAGAAAGAGAGAGTGGGAGAAAGTGGGTTAAGAGGGAGAGGGAGGAGGAGAGGAGGGGAGAGAAGAGATATTGGGAGAGATGGAGATAGAGAGGGAGGGAAGGAGAGAGGGATAGAGAGGGACAATGAGAGAGTGGGATAAAGTGGGTGAGTGGGAGAGAGATAGAGGGTAGAGGGTTAAGAGTTAGAGGGAGAGAGGGAGAGAAATATGGAGAGAGAGGGAGGGAGGGAGGGAGAGGGTGAGTGGGAGAAAGAGATAGTAGGAGATATGGAGATAGAGAGGGAGGGAGAGAGGGGGTGAGTGGGAGAAAGAGAGAGTGGGAGAAAGTGGGAGAGTGGGAGAGAGGGAAAGTGGGAGAGAGATAGAGGGTAGAGGGTTAAGAGTTAGAGGGAGAGAGAGGGAGAGGGATATAAAGAGGGAGATAGAGGGAGAGAGGGAGAGAGATGGAGACTAGGAGAGAGATATAGTGGGAGAGATGGAGATAGAGAGGGAGGGAGAGTGGGGGACAGTGGGAGAGTGGGAGAGAGAGGGAGAGAAAGAGGGAGAGAGAGGGAGAGAGGGAGGGAGAGGGAGAGTGGGAGAAAGAGATAGTGGGAGAGATGGAGATAGAGAGTGAGGGAGAGAGGGGGAGAGTGGGAGAAAGAGAGAGTGGGAGAAAGTTGGAGAGTGGGATAGAGGGAGAGTGGGAGGGAGATAGAGGGTAGAGGGTTAAGATTTATAGGGAGAGAGAGGGAGAGGGAGAGTGGGAGAAAGAGATAGTGGGAGAGATGGAGATAGAGAGGGAGGGATAGAGGGGGAGAGTGGGAGAGTGGGAGAGAGGGAGAGTGGGAGAGTGGGAGAGGGGGAGAGTGGGAGAAAGAGAGAGTGGGAGAGTGGGAGAGAGGATATAGGGTAGAGGGTTAAGAGATAAGGGTTTAAGGATTAAGGGTTTAAAGGGTTAAGGGTTAAAGGTTTAAGGGTTAAGGGTTTAAAGGGTTAAGGGTTAAGGATAGAGGGGAGAGAGAGAGGGAGTGGGAGAGAGATAGAGAGTAGAGGGTTAAGAGTTATAGGTTTAAGGGTTAAAGGTTTAAAGGGTCAAGGAGAGTGGGAGAGTGGTAGAGTGGGAGAGAGGTAGAGGGTAGAGGGTTAAGAGTTAAGGGTTTAATCCCCTCAACCCTAATCCCCTAACCTTATACCCTCAATCCTCTACCCTCAACCTTAAACCCTCAACCCTCAAACCCTCTACCCTCTACCCTCTACCCTCTACCCTCTACCTTATAAACCCTTAAACCCTAATCCCTCAACCCCTATACCCTCTTACTCCCACAACCCCTATACCCTCTTAATACCTCAACCTTCAACCCTCAAGCCTCTAACCCTAATCCCCCAACCCCTATACCCTCTTATAACCTCAACCCTCAACCCGCAACCCTCAACCCTCAACCCTCAAACCTCAAACCCTAATCCCTCAACCCCTATACTCTCTTAATCCCTCAACACTTAAACCCTAATCCCTCAACCCTTATAACCTCTTAATCACTCAACCCTTAAACCCTAATCCCTCAACCCCAATACCCTCTAAATCCATCAACCCTTAACCCTCAACCCTTAAACCCTAATCCCTCAACGCCTATACCCTCTTAATCCCTTAAACCCTAATCTGTCAACCCCTATACCTTCTCAATCTCTCAACCCTCAACCCTCAAACATTAAACCCTAATCCCTCAACCCCTATATCCTCTTAATCCCTCAACCCTCAACCCTCAACCCTTAAACCCTAATCCCTCAACTCCTATACCCTCTTAATCCCTCAACCCTCAACCTTTAAACCCTAATCCTCAACCCCTATACCCTCAAACCTTAAAACCTAATCCCCCAACCCTATACCCTCATTCCTCTACCCTCAACCCTAAACCCTAAACCCTCAACCCGTAAACCCTCAACCCTCTACCATCTACCCTATAAAACCTTAAAAAATCAATGCTAAATCCTAAACCCCAAACCCTTAAACCTTCTACCCTCTACTGTCAATCGCCTACCCTCTACCCTCAAACCTACTCCCTCAACCCTTAAACAAACTTAGTAAACTCTCTACCCTAATCCGTCAACCCCTATACCCTCTACCATATACAATGGACCCTCAAACCTAATCCACCCAACCTTATACCCTCAATCATCCACCCTCAACCCTCAACCCTTAAACCCTCTACCCTCTACCATATACATTAAACACCCAACCCTCAATTCTCAACCCTCAACCCTTAATCCCTCAATCCTCAACCCTCAAACCTTAAACCCTCAACCTCGATACCCTCTATCCTATACATTGGAATCTTAACCCCAATCCTTCAACCATATGTACCCACAACCCTAATCTATCAACCCTATACCCTCAATGCAATATGCTAATCCCTCAATCCTCAACCCTCAAACCTTAAACCCTCAACCTCGATACCCTCTACCCTATACATTGGAATCTTAACCCCAATCCTTCAACCATATGTACCCACAACCCTAATCTATCAACCCTATACCATCAACGCAATACAATAATCCCTCAACCCTACATGTCGTCAACCCTATACCCTCTATTCTCAACCCTCTACCCTATACATTGGATCCTCAACCCTCATATATCTATGTCCCACCCTCCTCTTCTCTCCTTCTCTCTATCCATACATCCCTCCTCTATACCCTAAACCCTAAACCCTAAACCCTAAACCCTTAAACACTCAACGCTAAACCCTCAAACCTTAAACCCTAAATGCTTAAACCCTCTACCCTCTACCCTTACCCTAAACCCTAATCCCTCAACCCTTACACCCTTAAATCCAAGAAAGCTCTCTACCCTAATCCCTAAACCTTAAAACCTTAATCCCTCAACCCTTAAACCCTATACCCTATACCCTCAACCCTTGAACCCTAATTCCTTAACCCCTATAACATCTACCCTATACATTAGACCCTCAACCCTAATTCATCAACCCTATACCCTATACTCTCAATCCTCTACCCTCAACCTTAAACCCTCAATCCTCAACCCTCAACCCTCAACCCTTAAACCCTCTACCCTCTACCCTCTACCCTATACATTAAACCCTCAACCCTCAATTCTCAACCCTTAATCTCTCAACCCTCAATCCTTAAACCCTAAACCCTCAACCCCTATACCCTATACCCTTTACATTGGACCCTGAACCTAATCCTTCAACCATATACCCTCAAACCTATACCCTAAGCCCTCTACCCTCAACCCTAAACCCTTAATCCTTAACCCTTCAATCGTAAACCCTTAAACCTTCTACCCTATACCTTCAACCCAATACCCTCTACCATCGACCTTATTCCCTCAACCCTCAATCCTTAAACCCTAATACCCTAGAAACCATCAACCCTATAGGTCCTCCACCCGAATCCCTCAACCCTATACCCTCAATTGCTATCACTTTCTCTCTATCTATACATCTCACCTCTCCCTCCCTCCCTTTCTCCTACCCTCTCTAATTGTCTCTATCTACCCTCTCCCCCTTTCTATGTACCTCTCATTCAATCAATCCCTACCACCCTCTCTCACTCCCTCTATCCATATCTCTCTATGTACCTCCCACTCTCTCCCACTCCCTCTCTCTCCCTCTCTCTCATGTCTCTCCCTCCCACCCCCCCTCTCTCTCAAGTCTCTCCCTTTGGCAACCTACCTAGGTAACTCTTTTCTCTATCTCTCTCCCTTCTCTCTATATATCCCTCCCACCCTACCTAGATAAGTCCCTCTCACTCCACCCCCCTCTTTCTCTACCTCTATCAGGTCACTCCCTTCCATATCCTCTCCCTCTCTCAAGTCTCTCACTCACACTCACACTCACTCTCTCTCTCTCCCACTCCCTCTCTCCCACACTCCCTCTCACTACCTATCTCTCAAGTCTCTCCCTCTCACCCCCCTCACTCTCTCAAGTCTCTCCCTTTGGCACCCTACCTACATAACTCTCTCTTTATCTTTATCTCTATCTCCCCTCTCTCTCTCTCAATTCTCTCTCTCCATCCCTCTATCTCTCCCACCCTACCTAGCTAAGTTCATCTCACTCCAACCCCTTCTCTCCCACCCCCTCTCTCTTAAACTCTCACTTCCACCCCCTCTCCCTCTCTCCAGATTCTCTCTCTCTTAAGATTCTCCCTCCCTCTAAAGACATACGTAAATAAATACATACTTACATACATAAAAGCACAATGCATATGTACATACAATCCTAAATCCATAGAAGCATACATACATACATACATGTGTAGATACAATCTTACATACATATAGGCATACATACAACATATACGCATTGATACATACAAGCATACCTACATGCATACAAGCATGCATACATGCATACATACATGACATACACGCATACATGTACATAAAAACATACAAATATATCAACATACATTATATTGACTAGAATTTAATACAAAGGAGGACATAACACGAGTGTGTTATAACGTGCTCGCATTATGTCTTAGTTGACATGTTTCCCACATAAGAAAAAGCCATGTCAAAACTGAGATATAACATGAGTGCATTATAACGAACTTGCATTATATTTTTATTTGGGAATCCCCATACCTTAGGATTGTTATTTTCCTTAAAATACCAACCCAAAGGCTTGGAGGGCATTCCCAATGACTAGAGACGTTTTTTTGCAAATTCTACAATATTTCACATAATCAAGTTCGTGCTCACCGTCAGGATTGCACGTGGTTCAATATGAAATAAATTGAACATCTGGGTAATGTTATGTTCTCTCTTAGCTATCTAACGACGCAATTTTTTTCACTTTCCAACAACGTTAATCCTTTCATCCATAATTTATTTTGTTTGTGTGTCTCTTTTTTGGCAAAAATCAATGTTTGGTGTTTTCTTCATTATAAATTAACCGCTCATCGAAATTTCAAATAAATCAATTTTTTAGAAACTAGACTCCATTCTAAAAAAATAAATAAAAATTAAAAAACTTCAATTACTTTCCAAAACTTATAGGGGTAGCATGGCCAAAATTTTGTTTTTCAGGAAGTTTCCACTTCGAAAATTAGTAAAAAATTAAATATTCATTAAAAAATTATCAAAAAAATCATGCATCAACTACATAATATTAGAGAGGGAGAGAGAGAGAGATTGGAAGAGGGGAAGAAGGGGAGAGAGAGGGAGAGAGAATTAGGAGGGGGAAGGGAGAGGAGACTATGGGAAGAGAGAGAGAGAGAGAGAAAGAGAGAAAGAGAGAGAGAAAGAGAGAGAATTATGATGGGGAGGGAGAGGGGAAGAGGGGAAGAAGGGGGGAGAGAGAGAGAGAGAGAGAGAGAGAGAGAGAGAGAGAGAGAGAGAGAGAGAGAGAGAGGGAGAGAGAAATAGGAGGGGGAAGTGAGAGAGGAAGAGGGGAAGAAGAGGAGAGAGAGGGAGAGAGAATTAGGAGGGGGGAGGGAGAGGGGAAGAGGGGAAGAAGGGAGAGAGAGAGAGAGAGAGAATTAGGAGGATGAAGGGAGAGGGGAAGAGGGGGAGAAGGAGAGAGAGAGAGAGAAATAATATTAGGATGGAAAAGGGAGAGGGAAGAGAGAGAGAGAGAGAGAGAGAGAGAGAGAGAGAGAGAGAGAGAGAGAGAGAGAGAGAGAGAGAGAGAGATAAGTATGAGGGGTAAGGGAGAGGGGAAGAGGGGAAGAGAGAGAGGGAGAGGGAGAGAGAGAGGGAGAGAGAGAGAGGGAAAGGGAGAGGGAGGGAGGGAGAGAGAGGGAGGGAAAGAGATAATATTTAAATTATTTATATATTAGTAATATTAATTAGTTATATAATATTTTATATCTTAACTTTATATATATATATATAAATATTTATACATTAACTAGAATTTATAAATAATATTTAAATATTATACATTATAGTATAATCTATTAAATATTATACATAGTTTTGTAAGAGAATATCATTAATTATATATTATATATTAAATTATAAACTATATTTTATATTCTCAACTAGATATATTAAAATAAAATACGAACTATTTATTGTATTTTTTAAATTATATATTGAAAACTATATTACTTTTTTTATATAAAATAAAAATTATATAAAATCATATTTAAAAGTTATTTATAAGACATATCGAATATTCGATTTGAATCGGATATGCAATATCTCTGACACAAACCCTACTACCTAGGGATTAGCCTCACATTTGCTTCATAATTTGGCTAAGACATGCAAATCCTAAGAAGTCAACACAAAAAACATTTTTAACAGCTTACCTTGCTTTTCTAGACTTCACCCATGTGGCTGATGACTTTTTTTTACCCTAAATTTATGAAATGAAAAGGGTTTTTAAAGGAGATTCTCAACTTTCCACCAATATAAATTATGCTTTACTTTGAATTTAATAAATAATAATTATTTATTATCTATTTGAATTACGACTAAAGTCCTAATTGATAGGCTAATTGAAAAACATCTATAGCTTTCAAACAGTGTCACATTTTTTTAATCTGAAACATGTGTCACATTCTATGCTTTGAATACTATAGGATTTTAAAAAAAATGAATTTCATGAAGTTTTGACCAAGTTAAGGTGGTCAGACATATGAGTTTTTATATTTTTTAAAAGTTGTAATAAAAAAATCATAATTAATTATTTACTTGGAGAAAAATTACAAAAAAATATGCATCACATCGGGACATGAGTCCTCTACTTATAACTAAAATATTTTAAAAATATATTATCATTTTATTGTGGTTAGGGTGGTGAGACAAACGCCTACTTCTTAATTTTTCCCTAAAATTTAAGTACTACTGCATTGAAATTTCAAATTTTCACCAAATATATTTCTTTTACAATAAACTTAGTAGTTTAGAAACTACATTCAATTTTGTATAGATTCTATTATTACATATTTTTAAAATAATATAGATAACTTATTCAAATTTTTATGTCAAGTTGCCTAACTCTGATTTTTTTGAATTTTCATCGCCACTTAAGAGCTTATTTTTTCCATGATGATTTTGCACATACCCTCTTTAGACCTATGTTGATTCATCTCTTGTTGCTTCAAAGGTTAGTTCTTCAACGCAACATGATTTGTTTGATCCTTTAGATCATTCTTTGTGGGATAGTCACTTGATAGGTCTTACGAAGTCGTTTTGTGAATCTCACATTTTTTATTTGGATGATGCATTTGAGGGTATATCCCTTCTTTCTGATGAGAGTATATGCACTTCTGTCACACCATTTGTGTCTTTGGATATTTTTGTTTCAAAGTTTCCACATGGTCTTGTTGATTCACCTTCTTCAATTGAGGTTGCATCTGATCATGATGTGACATTTGGTTATGTGGAGGCATCGAGACAGTTTTTAGAGGCATCTTTCATGTTGATTCTCCCTATCCCTTCTCTTGTTTATGAGTTGGAGTTTCTCTTGCATCGATGGTTGTTTCTCCCTAAAGGGAGGCATGTTGTTTGCAAACATGGGATATTCTTTAGACTTCCAAGATAAACACAGGAGTTTCTTCATCATGGGGGAATCTTCAGTATTTCTACTCTTTTCTATGGGGGGTACATAGTCTCTCTCCTTTTGTATTTTTCTAAGATCAATAACGAGAGTTGTCCTTGGGGGGTCTTGTGAATTCCTCCTCCTTTCACTTTTTTAGCCTTATTTTCTCTCTTTTGGAGAGAATTTTTCTCCCACAGGTTTTTCTCCTTTTCTCTAGTTGTGAGAGATTGTATTGCATAGAAATTGTGCATGGGTACTTAACATGGCCTTGTAGCTAGGACCCATCTTGCATTTCATTTTTCATAATAATCTCCCTAAGTTTGCACTTAAGGGGGGTGTTAGTGTTATTTTTTAACTTCGGGATAATTATTTAGGTAATTTTTCCTATATTAGGTAGTTTTTCACCCATCTCATTTCTCACACCTTTAAAAGGCATGTACATTATGTATTTTATCATCTCATCTCATTTTTTTGAATATCATCTTTGTATTTTTCTAAAATAGTGTTTGTGCTTCTCTCATGTATCTATGAGGGTGGTTTGTTATCATAGGTTGAGGATCCTGGGAAGGAGCTGCCATCTCCTACAGATCCAATCATTGACTGTCATGAGAATCTTGTTTGTTTCTCTCTCCTTATCTCTCTTACTTGGGAAGTTATTGTTGGGAAAAAGGATGAAATTTGTAGTAATGGAAAAAGTAAGCCTTTTCCCTTACTTTATTTGATAATTGACATCAAGATTGAACTAATGATGTCTTGAAGTGGTGTTGTAATATGTTGTACACATTAACACCATTATAGAACCTTTATTTGACTAAAACATGCCTTGAATGATCCTTTGCAAAGGTCTTGTAAAGTGTTGTAACACATTTTCACACTTTTCTAGGATTTATTTAATTAATTAAGCCTAGTGGACCACTTTTAATAAAATATATTTAACTTGTACCTTATTTAGGTGTTGCAAAGTTTTGTAACACACTTTCACATTTATCTAAGGTCCTCTTAATTAATGGTGGTTAATTGAGTTTAATCGACCCCTTTAATTCAAATTCAAGCCCTCTTTTCAAGGATCTATCTTGATACCCAATAATGATATTGTATGAAATTTAATTTGGAAAATTTGGTGTCCTAAAAAATGCTGCTAGGACCCATTCACCTTTAGTGACAAATGTGTCATCTCCACATAAGATGCCACTTTCTTTACATTTTGGAGGTGGATTTTTTATGTTATTTCACCTCCTCGAAGCTTGGTCCTGGAAACTATGCCAAGACCCATTTGCCTTTAGTGGAGAATGGTTCATCTCTTAATAGGACCCCTCCTTTTGAATTTAATTGTGGGGGGATCCTTATAATTAAATACCCAAATATGATGTCGGCTTGAATTTTTTGAATTTTGGCCCGATAATCTCTCAATTTAGTATAAATAAGGGGTTAATTCACATTGTTTCACCTAGAAACTTTGAGAGAGAATCTTGATAGAAAATTTTAGTCTACAAGAGAATTTACAAGGCATTTCAAGGTAGATTAGAGGATTGTATTACAAAAATTCAATCTATCATTTCATCATGTCAAGGGTTTTATGCATTCATGGATGTGGTTGAGATAAGATAGTTGATGTTTTATTGAGGATCCATTTACAATCATCATTTCACATCTAAGATCTACATTCTTAATGGCCACTACGTGTTAGTTTGTAGATTTGTACTCCAAGACAACATCCAAGGTATCATCAATTGCATATTTCATGTTTCAAGATTCTATTTCATTATTTTATCAATTGGTTTAATTACCTAAAAGGGGTTTGACTAAGGAAAACCCCTATCCCATAACAAACAACATTTTTCTCCTCTTGCATGTTTGATTGCAGGTTTTAGGTTGAAGAGAAATATTTGGAGAAAAAATGCAAGAGTTGTCAAGTTGAAAAGTTGTCATTTATAGTGCAAGAACAAGGAAAGAGGGCTACATAATTTATTTAAAACTTTTGGTCCTCAAACTAATAATCGGAAATATAGAAATGCAAACATCAAAGAAAATAACCCACAAGTCAATTTTTTGCAACCCTAAAAGGACCCATTCACCACTGAAGGTGAATGGGTCCTAAGTAGGTCTTGAAGTAATGAAAACCTAGGATCTGGGAGTGCAAGTTGTGAGGAATCAAACCCTGAAGTAATTTTCCATAACCCTCATAGGGACTCATGCACCACTAAAGTCGAATGAGTCCTCAATGACCTAAAAACAACAAGTTTTCTACAAGGTACACAACTTTTTATGCTCTAAAAATATCCCCCTTAGTTTCTATAACAATTAGGTTTTGTTTCTGATTGTTATTTGTATGTTTTGACCCTCGTAATTGAATGTTTTAATAAGGAAAAAATCTAGTGGTTTATCATCTTATTCATTCATTGTGGTAGACCCTACCTTTTCTATTAAACAAAATTATTGATACATTTATGGACTGCATTGAAATGAAGATGCTAAGGTGACATTAGATTCCCCCTTGATAGAAGATCATCAACAAGAAGTCAAATTCGTTGATGTTAAGAATGCACAACTGGCTATTAGATATTCTCTCATTATTGGACCTCCCAAAACTCCTTTTGGACCTCCTCTCATTATAGGACCTCCTAAACCTCATGGATATATCCTAAGCTTTGAAAAACAACTTACTAGTAATCATGTGTCAAAGAAACCATGCAATCATACTGTAGCTCACATATATAAAACTAGAAATAATTTAAGCAACCAAAACAAACTCCAACTTCCATTCCATTACCTCAACCATACCTCCCAATTGCACCTAACATTCTACAGCGTAGTGGTAGATAATTTTATCTTGTTGAGAATCCTTGTGACACTCTTGCTTAGATATATCCTTATGGGATTTGATTCAAACATCACTTGTTTATCATGTCACGCTTCAAAATTCTTTGAAATTTTTTGTCCCTCCTAGTGTTTAACCAAATGATGATGCAACCTTAATTAAGGGTATGAATTTGGGTAATGTGGGTATTTCCTTTCATGAAAGTGAATTATCCCCTTGGAAATGCAAAAATTAAATGATGCTTTGATGATAATGACTATTATTAGAAGGGTTGGGATTAAGCACACCCTTACTGAAATCAAGGCTTAATGTTTGTAGTGTGAACCTTTTGGATAGAATTGGAGTAGATAAGACCAAAATACAACTAGTTGATTTATCCATCTATGGTTTTGATAATGTGGGAAAATAACCGCTTGGTGTGATAACATTAATTGTAAAATTTGGTAAGGTTGTATTGAAAACTGCTATCCATGTGATGCCTCATGATCTTTCATATAATATTCTCTTGGGTAGACCATGGATTCATGAAATGAAAGGAGTGCCTTCAATGCTTCACCATTCAATAAAATACATATACAACAATAGGGTTTACACAATAAAAGCTGATCCAAAATTTGAAAATTGTTTACAAATTGAAATAGGAATGAAGAATCCTCTTAGAAAATTGACACCAACTACAAAAGTCGAACCTTTCCAAATTGGAGATAAAGATAAGTGTCTTTCATTGGTAACAAAGTTTTCAGATGATGATTGGGCGTCATCAAATTTTACACCTACATTCATGGGGGAGTACAAGATTACACAATCATAATCAAAGAAAGAGAAAGAAGCCACAATGATATCAACACAATCTATCACCGAGTCTCTCATAACTTCTATCAAAGAGGAAAACACAAAAAACACATCCACATATGATGAAAGTGATTATGAAAAACCACCTTCTTTGAAAGAAATGGAAGCTATTTATGGAAGAGGTTATGAACTTTTAAAACAAATTGGCTATAATGGAAAAGGATGTGATGTAAAAGAACAAGGTATTTGTGTCCCCATCAACACTAACACACAAGAAACAACAAAAGGTCTTGGATATTGTCCTTGACAAATAACGAAAACATTAGAAATATCTTCACTCAATCATGACAAATAGTATTAGTTGCTACTCCTTGTCATGTGGTAGTTGTAGTATTGTAAAATGCTCACTATCATAAATGGGGGTATAAACTAGGCTTTATGCAATCATATTTTATTTTCTCAAGGAGAAGCATATCATTACCCATCTTTGGCTCACTGTTTGTCCTTACACTTAGGGGGCAAGGGATTCAGTAGCTTTGTGCTAGGTGCATTTCTTCTAGCAAGGGATCCCACAATATATCCATAGAACATTAGTGTAGCAAGTACACTAACATTTTAAGGGGGGGAATATAGTCCCCTACTCATTATTTTCATATGAAATGACCCCTTTTTAGTGATGATGACATACATCTCTTAGGAAGTGTTACCTTTGAATTCAAAGTGTGGCCTTCGCGATCTATGTTGTGTCTCCTTTTTGGTGATATTAGGCTTGATATCCCATAAGTGTGTAAATTTTATTGGTAAATGGTGTTCCCCTTTGTGGTAATACTATGGCTAGTATTCCGTAAGGTGTGATCATTTTATTCCTTGACTTGTCCTCTCTTAGTGGTGATGTCAAGTGTGATGTTCCCTAAGGCGTGATCTTTCATATTTTGAGAAAATTCCCTTTGTTATTTTTTGTATATCACCTATTGAAATGGTGTTGTTATAACATCCCTTGAGGTTTTTTCCTTATCTTTTTGTTGTTTATGCCCCTCCTTAGGCGACTTTTTGCACCTTTTTAGGTGAGTTTGGTATTTTTGCTTCACTTAATTCATAGGCATTGAATTTAGTGTTACATTGGCATATCATCTTGAACATTTTTTAGAACCCTATTAGATTTATCAAGGAGTATAAATATTGGTATGGTTGACATGGGTGCACACCTAGTGAATAACAAACTTCACTAGATCTAGTGTGTTTCTCTTTTTACTATCTTATCTTGGGTGCTCACCTAGTGAATATCAAACTTCACAAGCTCATGTGCCTTTCAATTTATGATTTACCTAGAAAATATTAGAATTCACTATGGTGTGAGTTACGAATGCCCTAACATGGCTGCCAAACATAACACAACTTTCTTGCCAATAGAGTTGTATTTCCTGAGTGTCTAGAGCATAATGCAACTTTCTAGCCTTGCGGAACTCATCATAATGTATGTGCACCTAGCATAACACAACCTGCTAGCCAATAGATCCATGAAGCTCATGAGTGATGTAGCATAACATAACTTGCTGATCCTTATGGGAGCATTTATTTGATGGATGACATTTTGTATTCGAGACAATTAAAGACTAAGGTCTCTTTTCCTTATCAAATCAAATCCTTTTAGTACCAACCTTGTGATTTTTTGTGTGTATTTTGTGTGCTTTCTCTATGTTTTCTTTTTTTTTGCATCATGTTTGTATTCATTTTGTTTTCATTACACGTTATAGTAGGTTATGTGTTTTTGTCATGTATGCTTTGTGTTTTTTAACATGTATGTTTTTGTATGTTGTCTTGTTACATTTCATACATGTGTGTTCCTTTGTGCTTATGTTGGTTTTCCATGGGATCTTGGATACTAGGGGATTTTTAACTCTCCCTTGATCCTTTATCATCCTATCTCTTCAACATTTGGACAATTGGACCCCTCTTGACATAGATTTTCTATTTTAATGTGATTTTGATCGTAATTTCACACTCTCACTAAAGTGGGGGCTAAATGTAATGTCATTAATTGTCACCCTTAACAATTTCATAATATGTTTTTTCCCCCTTAATTTTTTGAGTCTAATTAGGTCCTTAATTTCTTAAATTATATATTCCATTTCCCCTTTATACCACATTTTGAGAAAATGCAAACATTGAACAAATGCATCCAATTGATATTTTTCCCCTGACATTTCATGTCTTGGAAAATAGGACCAAGACCCATTCACCCTAGGGTGTATGGGTCCCTCTATTTTTGGGGGGGAGCAATTTTAGATATGTCAGTGTTAGTATTTTAACATTCAAAATTTAAATTGTAAATGTTGGTTATTAGGATTTAATCTTTGAGAAATTAGAGAAATACCTATAAATATCTAGGATTGCATCATTTGAAATCTAAGTTAAATTATCAAGAAAGAGGTGAAAGTTAAGAGCATTCAAGAGGAAGTCAAGAGAAACATTTCAGTGACTTATTACATAAATTTAAGATCCAAGAATCACATAAAACTGTATGTGAGTTCATGTTGTCATATTATCATTGTTTTGTGAAGGTGAACCCCTTTTATAGGTCTCCAAACAATTCAAGAATCCAATAAAAAAAGATCCAAGACCTTGAGGTAATGTGTAAGACACCATTCCTTCGAAGAAGCCATTGCAGGGTGGTGAGTTGTAGTAGCTCAAGTGATTTAATCATTCCTTCCTATTGTTTACCCATTTATCATTGGCATTTCCATTGTGGAAACACCTACACGGGGTTTGACTAAGGCAATCCCCTAAATGGTACAACATCTCTTCTCTTTGTGAATGTGTAGATCTTAGGTTTGAAGAGGATTGAAGAATCTTGAAGACATTTTTTTTATTGTTGCATTTGAAGCCCTACATCTTGTCAACTCATAGAGACTCACTTATAAAATTATCCAATAGTGTTCCGTAAACTCTATAAGTATAAACAAAGATCTCAAATCTCTCATCAGAAAACCCCAAAAACAAAGCAAAAGTAGCATACAAGGACCCATATGCTTTAGGGAAACCATTTCCTCCTACAGTGGTTGAAACCAATTTTTTTGGTAGCTACACAATCCTTTGCACTTCCCAAATCTCCTTGCAAATTGTTGTTTCAATCTATACATTATCAAGATCTCGCATTTTTCATATTAGGGCACATAGTCTAATTAAATTAATCATTGCAAATAAATTCCAATCCATCATAATCCTCAATAGGTTGGAGATCCAAGTCTAATTGGCTCACCTTCATGGTCAAAAGTTAATCTACTCACCTTGTTGATCTCTATCTCGATGAAACCCTAGGAAAATGCCTTGAATCCTATTGTTCTAAGCACTTAGTACGTAGGATCGCCTTTTTCTATGTTTCAGCACTATTGTTGATATATTGTAATTCATTCCTATGCTATGACGAAAATTATATTATGTCATTGAAACTATGAATTCAATAATTGTAATTCATGAAATGTTTAATATGAAAATACTTATTGAAATTAAAAAGTGTTCTCTTATGTATCTTCTATTTATGAGTTTATAAAGATTGTTCGATGAAATTATCTAATCAAGAAATATGGGTTAATGATTAAAGAAATTTATTTAATCTTCTATAATCTTGTAGTTGAAAGAAAAAAAATGTGTAATTTATGTCAAAAAATATGGTTTTTTTCATTTAATAGACTAAATGGGATCGTTACAAAATGTTTCCTCTTGAAATAGGCCCATAAAGAGTTGTCATAACCTCCTCTTTTACTAGACTAAGTTTAGCTAGTTAGAGATAGTATTCTTACACACTTAAAATTTTCATAAAAAACCTATCATAGAATATTTAAAAATAAATATTATCTCTCCAAATTAACTTCTTTTAACTCCTCATCAATTCCTCTTATTTACAAAAAATACTAGTTGCAACTCCTCATTTATGAGCTATCATACAACATTTCATAACCTTACCAAAGAAACTATCATAAAAGAAGATGCCAAATGATTTGGGAGTTAAAATTATTCCACATCCATGGATCATCATGTCATTCCTTGGGAAAATACACAATAATAATAATATTTTATTAATTTCTTGGTCCCTTTTATAAAACTGATAAAATAATAATTAATTTGGGTCCAAATAATTAATTTTAATTAAATTTATTTTGCTATAAATTTATCCTTAACCCATGGGAAATATAAGAACTATCAATTTGACCAAAAAAATAAGTTAATTTAAGATGGGACATTACATCTTCTAGATTCATTTTTCATAGAACCTTTTTAAAGTATTGCCCTTCTCAATTCTCTTCTCACCTTCAATATTCATCTCACTAATAATTCATTTCTCGCTCTCCTTCATGATGAGAAAAATTTCAAACAAGAATTCAATGCTTAGATATCTTTTGTCTAGCCTTTGATTCTAGAGGAAGTGTCAAGCTAAACAACTTGATAGGAACAAGTACACATTTAGGAATGCCAGGTCCCTGAGATTAAACATGCAACTGATCAAATGGGTACCCCTTATGAACTAAAAAAAACATAGTTGATATATATTTAATTAGTGATCCTATTTAATTTTTAATTAGTGAGTATATATTTCAAAAAAATCATTTAAGATAGTAGATTAATTTAGTACAAGATTTAAAAGTTGAAGTGTAAGTGAAGAAGAAAGTGAATTTATACAAGCAAATATATCATTTTTTTAAATTTTAATTTAAAAAAAAAAAATCAATTACTAAACAAAGATTATAATTTTGGAAGGGCTTGAAATAAACAAATAAAGAACTCTATAAACCACTATAGTTTACAAGCTTTTTAAATAAAATTGAACAATACCCATAAAAAGATAAGCCAACAATTACATAAGATCTTACTATAAGAATGCAATATATCTTTGCTTTTTCACTTAGTAATGGGTATGTCTGAAGAGTAGCCCATGTCAACTTTCTCTCTTTCATGGATTTGGGTAGATAACCTCATCTATTATCTCTTGATTTGTAAAGGAGGAAGTTTGAGTCACCATGTTTTGGTTTGCATCATCCATAACAATTACATCTAGTTCATAATGTTCACCTGAGCTCTCCTTTGTATTACAAGAATTATTGTTCTCTTTTAGCATTCCCGCTGAGAAAACTTGGGATGAAACTCGTCCTTGATATATATACTTTGTAAAATATTTGATAGATTTGCACACACTAATCTTTTTCCTTGAATAATTGGGACCTTTGATGAAACTGTGTAAGGCTTGTGAAAGAAAACTGATTAAAGCCACAGATGATACTGTTCCAGTGATGAGATACAATCCCCAAAAGCTTTCCACATCTAACCTTCTTAAATCTTGTGACGAATCAGAACACTTATTGATAGTATCATTAAAATACATAGCTTTTATCTTTTCAAACTCACCACTTTCAGAAAGATTTAAAATCACCTTAGAAAACTCCTCTGTTAAAGAAAAACCTTTTTGAAAAACCTGAAAAAAAACATCACAAACAATTAACCCTTAAATACTAATTCCAACTAAACAAACTATACGATGCGAACCCAAATTAAAATTAAACTTATTATGATCAACAATGTGCACAAATATGTATAGAAAGAACTTACAAAACCAAAGCCCCCACTTTGATACGTCGTCCCCACCATTGAATAGCCGCATTCACCAGAAAGGAAGGCACGAACAAATGGGACTTCATCTAAAATGGCGTCCACGCCTCCGTTCTTTGCACCTTTTGACAGAGCCTCCTTGTACGCCTTTCGCGATGAAAATGGTTCCAGATCTATATTGGCAATTCCCGAATCGTGAGTTAGAAAGCTCCCAACATATGAACTGCGATACCCCAATTTATAGTTACCAAAAACATTTAGGCTTGGTATGATTTGCTGGGCAGTCAGTCTTGAAGCAAGATTAGCTGTATAGCTGGACGTTAAAACGAAAGCTACAAACAGCCAAGCTGCAACAACTACTCGACTCAAGCTATGATGAATACTCTCTCCTACAAAATGGGGAACGTATACATCAATCTTTAAAAATAAGCAGTTTGGTAAATATCATGATTTTGGTTTAAAGAGTAAGTTCTGAGATTTGTTTAGAGGGTTTAAAATCACACTAGCTTACTCAATAAAATTCATTTATTAATAGGATTTTCAATCAGTTATTTAAGCTCACCAATAATTAGTAAGTGGGTTTTATTGAAGTAGTTAGTAAATGATTCTTAGTGAAGAAGTTAGTGTGATTTTAGATGAGTAATTTAAACAAATCAAAACTTAGAGTGTGTTGTTTAAATTTGATCAACAGAGCAAAAATCAACATTATTCTCTTCTATCTGCATAACATTTTGATTATAGATCATAAAATATGATGCGAAATATTGATATAAAAAATTACAAAGTTCAATTCAGAAATCTCTACACTCTATTTAATCGCAGACTGTAGAAACGTATGACTGAATAGAAGTGCTTACTGTGAGCGTAAAACACAGCGGAGAACGCAAACCTGGAAGAGTAAAAATGAATTTAGGTTATATCTCAAATATGAAGAAATGAAAGAAAGAAGCGAGAAAACAAGGATAAATGCGATACCAAGACACGGTGACCACTTGCGTAAGGGGACTTCCCCTAAAGTCAGGATTTTTTTTATGCTCCAGTAGCCACACCGCTAGTCCTGTATACATAAGAAACGCCATCGTTGTAGCCCACAGTGCTGGAGTAAATGGCAGTAGGAATGTCCAAACGTTGTTGGCTTCCTCCTTTACGGCTGTGAGAGCCACCATCACTAATCCCGTTTCTGTGTATGGTTGTGTGAAATCCACTATTTCACTCCGGTTTGCCGTAATTGTAACGTCCCCTACAACTGCGTCGTATTTCTGCCAAAGCAAAGCAAAACTTCTTCTTAAAATTGGGTATATCTACCTAATGCTCTTCCGGAATGATTTAAAAAAAAGAAAAAACAGAAAGATCACCTTGAGATTCACTTGCTTGACGAGTTCCTCATAAGAATAATTGCCAAAATATGTGCCGCTCTCAGGGTACGGAATGAAATCAAACTGCAGTTGAGGGTCAACAATTCTCACAACAGCACAAAATACATCAATAGAGAAACCGGTGATTTTAGGTTCATTACTTCCTGGCTCCAACGAGACACTCACAAATTCCTCCCAACCAGCTTTTCTAGGAACGGCGATCTTCAGCCTAGTTGGTATTGCCCAACCGCGAGGGACTGTGACAGACCCACCAGGCCAAATCACGGATCGAAGCCCCTCGTCACCAAAAGATGGAGTTTTGAGCGACTTAGAGGAATTATATGGCCAATATCCAACAATCTGATAGCTTTTGCCCACCACATTTACTACCTCATAACTGCAGCCATATATTTCCCCATCATGGAACTTAACAGGTCCGCTTAAACCAGCAAAATTTGTTAAGAAAATCTCCTTCAACAGCTTCCTACCTTGCTGGAATACCTTGATTTTAGTATTTGCTATTACTAGTCCAAGACTGGTTGAGGGTGTAAGAAAACTTAAACTTGTATTTCTTGCAATCTTTCCAATTGCTTGAGCTATCATGAGCACCGTATCATAGGCCAATAAACCATATGCATTCAGCTCGGTGTTTCTCGTGTTGGGGTTGTCAAGTCTAAATTGTCGTTCCCACCTTTCAGTGAAATCGTTCAGCTGTTTAGAGTCTGAGATGTGTGCTTTAACTCCAAGCAGGCCTTTCATGGATGACATTGTAGAGGCATTTAGCGCATAATCCCACAGACTGGTAAACCTTTGGGTTGTTATCCACACGTAACCAGCCTCAATCATTCCCATCTCCTGCGCCTCCATGAATAGATTCTTGCCCAGACCAAAAGACGTGTGAACAACATAGACTCTTGATTCTATTGACTTGAGTTTATAAAGCTCTTCTCTTATTGTTTTTTTCTTTGCACTTGAAGAAATTATTGATGTGTATACAATCTCAGAGTCCAGACCTCGAAGGGCTTCACGCAACGAGGGCATGGCTCCTGAACCAAAATCATCATCTGAGTGAACAAATGCAATGCTTCTCCAGCCGTAATACTTAACCAGGTCTGCGACTGCTTTCATCTGAATGCTATCACTGTGTGCCATGCGAACAAAATATGGGAATCTTTGGTTGCAGTGTGAGGGACTTGTGACAGACAGTGACAGAATTGGAACATTGGCTGCCTCTCCAAGATCTGATAAAAAAGGCTCAGTCTTAGATGCTTGCGCTTCTATTAATGCCACTACTTCTTGGTTGGCCAAAAGATCAACAGCTGCATTCACCCATAAAACTATATCTCAAAGGGTCCACTATGTATTTTTTAATGGAACTGAAAAGGAAAGGTTTGGATCTTTCACCATCACTATATCGTTAATAACACCAAAACAATAAGAAAAAGATAACAAATATAGATCAACTCCAAGAATTATGCGGTTCATTAATTAATGGTTACATTAACGGGAAAAGCAGAGTATTTATATTTTATTTTTTTTGTCAGCAGTAAATACGTAAAGTTTTGTACATCTTATAAATGATCTATTTTTCAAATATATAGACAAAGTCTTTAAGACGGATGAAGTAATGAGAAGCAGGGAAATAAAGATTTTTTGTCTCTAAGTGATGGTCAGACTTCACAATTGTTATCAGCAGTAAATACATGAGAAATTTTGTACATCCTACAAATGATCTATTTCTCAAATATGTAGGTAAAGCCTCCAAGATAGACGAAGAAACAAGGAGCGGAGAAATAAAGAGTTTTTCTCTTAGTGATGGTTGGACTTCACAATTGTTATCAGCAGCAAATACATGAAGTTTTGTACAGCTTACAAATGATCTATTTTTCAAATATATAGACAAAGACTCCAAGCCAGACGAAGTAACAAGGAGCAGGGAAATAAAAAGTTTTTGTCTTAAGTGATGATTGGACTTCAAAATTGTTATCAGCAACAAATACATGAAGTTTTGTACATCTTACAAATGATCTCTTCCTCTAATATGTAGACAAAGCCTTCAAGACAGATGAAGTAAGAAGGAGCAAGCAAATAAAGGGTTTTTGTCTTAAGTGATGGTTGTACTTCACAACCAACACTTATGACACTTCAAGAAGCAATTTGGGTTTTCACAAAATGATAAATTCTCTTTTATCTCTTAATAATATTACTCCATGATCTTACAGTAAACATTGTTTGTTAAGAGTAATCTATAATGCTAAATATTGTAGCGATATTAGTTTTTGAGAAATTTTTTATTAATGCAGATTTCTGGATTGAAATTGTGTGCAATTTTTTACATCAACATTCCTATTAATCCATCATTAGGATGTTGTGAAGATAGAGAGAAGAATCTGCACAACTCTTGATGATAGATCAAGGAGTATGATCTGAAATGTTATGTAAAAAATTACACACAGTTTCAATCCAAAAATCTCCATTAATTTATCATAAATTGTAGAAACTTCATAATATAGATTTTTTATTTTATTTTAAAAATGTCTTATTTTATTTTTATAATATACCGAGTACGACCCAGCAAATGTGATCTCAATGAGATATACGATATCCCTTAAAACATCTTTCGTCAACATTTTATATTAAAAAAATTATGAAGTTCTATAGAAAAAAAAATTTCAATTGTGAAAATTCCGGCCAGGATAATTAAGTTAAAATACCAGCGGAAGCGCCTTCAAGTGGTTTTTGCGCCTCTTGCAGGTGAAGACACAACTCAGCGCCGTTGAGTATTTGAGATTCATTCACATCATCCACCGCTAACTTCATAGCAGCCTTTGCAATCTTCCCTGACCAGGAAGTGGAATCTACTATCACCCCTACTTTCACTCTCTCTTTCTGAACTGCGACAGCTACACTCGCAGTCACTAGAATCCAGATAACAGGAAATATTGGCACTTTTTTCATCTCCAACCCCTTGCAGCCCTCCCCTTGCTTGCAGCCCTCCCCTATGCAATACACTCTGTCAATCATATCTATAAATAGATCTATTTCAAGCTCTTCGGAGTCTTGCAATACCTACTTCCCCGAAAGAACGTTGAAATGTTGTGGAAATAAGTACACATGACTCTAACAGTAAAGAATCAATGTCATTCTGACCAAGCTTGTATTAATATTGTTCTGACCAAGCTCATTAAGCAACCGAATGTTCCAGTCAATGTCTTCACCGTTTACTCTTTGTTGAGTCGTATGATCATGTCAGGACTTGAAGTTAACAATTTTTTAATCTGTTTTTTTATCAGTTCTTACAATTAGTTTTCAAATCTTAAAAAAATCTTACTACAAATAAGACAAATGCTACGATCCCAAGAATGGGAGAAGATGAATTGGACAATTGATATTTTCATGAATATGTATATATATTTGTTTGTGTAAATGGGCTTTGGTTGTTTGAGATTATGAATTCACTATATGGACATGGAAGACAATCATGTATATAGTTCTGTAAATATTTCAGTGATTGCAAAAGAAAGATATGTTATAGAGACTTCATAAAAAATTATCTAGAAGTCTTGTTGAATTGAATGGGTATTGATTCCAAATAATGCAACTATGAACATCTTTTGCTGGTGACTTTTCTCCTTTAAGAGTTTTTTACATAAAATCTTTGTGTCTCACATTATTTTGTGACTACATACTATTCCATTACTTTCATGTTTTGATGTTTAGATTGGATATATATTGATTGTTTTTTATTAAAAAAGAAGGGGTTAGGGCCTTGATCCTCAACAAAGCATCAAAAAAATAGGGTTTAATCTAGAAGGTCCATCCACAACACAACAACAAAAAACAGGCCAACAGGCCAACCAGCCAACGAAAGTTCAGTCCAAAAGTAACCAAGAAACAACAAGGCAATAACTAAAACATGACAAAAAACTAAAGAGAACTATAACTAGATGGCATGTAGGCCTAATATAGGATTGGAACGTAGGCCAAAAAATAGTAAACATAAAAAATAAACTAATCCTTTTGACTATTAATCATATCCCATTCTTTTGTAAGTGTTTCCAACTCCTTGGTTTAGATTGGATACATGTTGATTTTTTTTAATTTAAAAAGTAGGGGTTAGGGCCACGATCCCAAATAAAGCATCAAAAAATAGCTATTAAGCCAGAATATCCATCCACTACACAACAACAAAACATAGGCCAATAGGTCAACCAACCAATGAAAGTTCAATCCAAAAGTAACCAAGAAACAACAAAGCAATAACTAAAATATGAAAAAAAAATAAAGAGAACTATAACTAGATGGCACATAGGCCTAACATAGGATTGGCACATAGGATACATGTTGATTGTTAACTAAATGCATAATCCTAAGAATTTATCATTTCAATTTGTCACTCAAAGTGTAAATGTAATCGTGTGCTAAAGTGTATTTGCATAGATATTTTTAGTATAACATATTGGATTATCTTATTTTGTTGTGGAATTTTAAAGTATTTTCATACATGAATATGTTGGGTTCACATATGCGTGTACACTTATTAGTCATAGTGAATTTCTTATTAATTTTAGTATAATGCTTATCAGAATTAGTAGTATACCTAATTCTCATTTATAATTCTTGTGAGTGTGAGTGTTTTTGTGTTGAGGTTTGTATTTGACTTAATTTCTTGTATAGTCATGACATTGATCTTCAATAACTTGTCCCCTTACCACACCACTAATTTTTTTTTAAAGAGCATCTTCATTTTTAATTTAATTTAATTTCTTTATTTTTGTGTCTTTTTTCATTGGATTGATACCTTGAGAATTTTTAGCCTAGCTCGAGCTAGATGAGATAAAGTATAGGGGACCTCATCCTTTCACATAAATAGTCCAAACTCGTGAGCCTAGTAGCTTATAAGGGGCATATATATTGCAAGCACACTGGCCCAATGAGGGTTTGGAGCATGAAGACAAGGGAATGAACACCCATTGCTTTAATTCTAAGGTTCAAGTCTACGAGCATATTGGATAAGTGAGGGAACAATACCTATGATCTCAATGGTTGAGTGGAGTTTTAAACCTTGGTGGGAACAACAAAAATTCCACAATTTAACTGTTGCACTATGCCATGAATGGCTTGTATTTGTGTCTCTTAATAGCTATCTAAACAATAAAATAAGTATATTTGAGTGGTTTCTAGATTGCACATGTTTAAGCTAATGTAGATGACCATTTAATTTTAGTTATATAACTCTATTTATATATTTGTGGTTCATGTCTAAATTTCATTCTCATCTACTTAATGCAAGGTTCTTATGATCTATTCACATCTACCACTAAGGCATGATTATTCAAGTCCCAAGATTCAATATTTTATTTCTATTTAAGTGTCATGTTGAGACCTTAGGAAACATCCTCCTAAGTTTAGTAGAGTTTGAAGAAGAAGGATATTTTACCTCACCAATCAAGTGGTTTCAAAATTTCCATTCTCTATAGATGAGTCCCCCCTCTTTACCTAGTATAGTCCTATTCACTAATCCTATTTTGATTGTTAGTTCTAGGAGAGTAGTGTTGTTGGGGAATCTAGTAGGGTAAGGTAAAGATACCAAGATCACTCTAACTTCTCATGAAAAGTAGTTTGACATATGAAAGAAATCAAACTACTCCAAGGTAAATGTTGTTGGGTCATGGAAATGCAAGATAACTCAATGAACTGTATAGTTATACTTTTTCTTTAGCCAAAAAATTGAACCCTATCATTAGCAATTTGGAAATAGAGATCTAATTTGTGCATGAAGAGGATTTTTAGACCATTGTATTAGATCTATGAAAACTAAATTTTTTAAATGTAAATCTAAAAATGAATTCATTATTTTTTTTCAAAGCATTAGAATTGAACTACTCAAGTCAAGAACTCAACAATTGATTAAAATTTTATTTTATTTTTAGTTTAAAATAGGACTTCCACCAACTGACCATCTTTTGTTGAAGGTCCTATGAGGCAACCAATTCTGACCTCTGCTCTGCCACCGAGGCATTAGTGGCTAGCCCTTTTCCCCCTTCCTTGCAAGTCAAGGTGGCGGAGTTGAGGCACAAATTTTTTTTACTGATAATTATGCTGCCAGAGGGGTGAAAATCAAGGCTAGGTTGCATTGACTTAAAATCAAAGATCATGCCTCCAAATAATTTTTCCCAGCCCTACATGCTAGGCACTCTTCTCCTAGTATCAAATAGACCCAAGAAGGCAACATTGTGCTCTCTGAGTTTCTTGATATTCTCTAGGCCTTTGTTGGGAATTATGAGTAGGTGTTTACAACTTAAGATTACATTTCAGAGCAACAAAAATCTCTTCAATATTTCCTTCTTGTTGTGCCAAATAGGCTATCGTCAGCCTAGAAACCCTCTTGTGAGCAATTTCTCACAATTGACGATATTAAGGAAGCATTCCACTCTATGGCGGATGACAAAGCCCCGAGAAAATTGATGGTTTCTCAAGTGAATTTTACAAAACTCTTTGGGATTGTGTTGGGTGTGATCTGCATAAGGTTTATCTTGAAGCTTTTCATTCTAAAAATTTAGGAAATCTTATCAATAAGGGGAATATTAAATTCATACCTATGTCTGGTGATCCTGAGGATATCTGTAACTAGCAGCCCATCACACTCCTCAATGTCTCTTATAAAATCATTTCCAAAGCCCTTACCTTGAAAATCCATCATCTTTTACCTCAGATTGTTCACCTGAAGCAAATAGGTTTCATTAAGTCCAGGTTCATTCTAGACAACATTATTGTTGTTTGGGAAGGGATGTAATGGGAAAGTCACTCTTGTAATCATGGTAAAATTATCAAGGGTTAAACTATAAATCAAACCCTAATAAATAATGAAGCACAAATAAGCATAAAGACATAAAAATATGGAACAATATTATCATGCAATATTCATACCACCATTGATTTACCTTCATTGCACTTCTCCATTTTTCTTGAGTGTAATAATTGCCCTCAATTTTTTTAGTATGCAAATAGGCCTAATGATAATAACTAAGAAAAATATTTAAGATTCTCAATGACTATAGATGCACTTGACTTGATAGTATACTTGATAGCAAGATACCATAAGCTTGTGTAGGAAAATGTCTAGATAGCAAGAGGCTGATGACAAATGACAATGGAAAGGTCTTTTATAGGAAAGACAATTTTGAATGAATGGATAATATTGAAATTCAATAATCAATGGCCAAGAATGAAAGATGTAACATGGACTAGTGTTAGGGAAAATGATAAGGATTAATGGTCAAGATTAAATTATAAATAATTTAATCAAGGGTGGAGGTTAATTGAGACATGGATAGATAAGGACTTGATGTGGAAGATAAGATTGGCATGGAAAAAGAGGTGATAGGAGAAATTAAATAATCAAAATTATTTAATTTGAGTGGCCAATGAATAATTAAATAATTAAAAATAATTATTTAATTATAGAAGAATGTGACAAAGGGAATCGTTTGAATTAAATAATAATTTAATTTAAAATTCAAGAGAGTGGATGAAATTAAATAAATAAAATTTATTTAATTTATGAGCGAAGAGGCTAATGAATAATTAAATAAGAAAAATAATTGTTTAATTATAGTGGAAAATGGCATAAAAATTAAATAAATAAGAATTCATTTAATTTTAGAAAGAAGGGGACATAATTAGTGACGTAATTAATTAAATAAAATTTATTTAATTAATCAAGGGGGAATAAAGATAGAAATGAATTTTAATTAAATAATTAAAATTATTTAATTAATAGAAGACTTGTGACATTAGGAAATCATTAAATAATTAAAAACTATGTAATTATCAAAGACAAAAGAGGAAATGATGGACAATTTAGAAGTCGCAGGTCGTGTACAATTTTTAGTGTCTACATTTTTCCCCTTTTTGATACAATGCAATTTATCATGTTGTGTCAAAGAAATTTAATTCAAAAATATGCCTTAGTGTGGACATGATGAGGAAGGATGACGAGGAGGGTTGTGGTATGAATGGAATTAGGGTAAAGTTATCAAAGGTTCAGCTATAAAGAATATAAATCAAACCCTAATAACCAATGAAGCACAAATAAGCATAAAGACATAAAAATATGGAACAATATTACCATGCAATCTTCATACCACCATTGATTCACCTTCATTGCACTTCTCCATTTTGCTTGAATATAATAATTTCCCTTAGATTTTTTAGTATGCAAATAGGCCTAATGACAATGACTAAGAAAAATATTGAAGATTCTCAATGACTATAGATGCACTTGACTTGATAGTAGACTTGATAGCAAGATAACATAAGCTTGTGTAGGAAAATTTTTAGATAGCAAGAGGTTCTTACACTGAAAGAGGTTGATGAAAAAAGACAATGGCAAGGTTTTTTATAGGAAAGATAATTTTGAATGAAAGGCTAAGATTGAAAGTCAATAATCAATGGCCAAGAATGAAAGATGTAGTATGGACTAGGGTTAGGGAAAATGATAAGGATTGACAGTCAAGATTAAATTATAAATAATTTAATCAAGGGTGGAGGTTAATTGAGACATGGATATATAAGGACTTGATGTGGAAGATAAGATTAGTACAGTCAAAGAGGCGATAAGATAAATTAAATAATAAAAATTATTTAATTTAAGTGGCCAATAAATAATTAAATAGTTAAAAATGATTATTTAATGATAGAGGAATGTGACAAAGGGAATCTTTTGAATTAAATAATGAAGTAATTCAAAATTCAAGAGAGTTGACCAAAATAAATAAATAAAATTTATTTAATTTATGTGAGAAGAGGCTTTAATGAATAATTAAATAATCAAAATAATTGTTTAATTAGAATGGAAAATGACAAAAAATAAATAAATAAGAATTCATTTAATTTTAGAAAGAAGGGGGCCTAATTAGTGATGTAATTGAAAAATAAAATTTATTTAATTAATCAAGGAGGAATGAAGATAAAAATGAATTAATTAAATAATTAAAATTATTTAATTAATAGAAGACTTATGACATTAAGAAATAATTAAATAATTAAAAATTATTTAATTATCAAAGACAAAAGAGGAAATGATGGAGAATTTAGAAGTTATAGGCCTAGGACAATTTTTAGTGTCTACATTTTTCTCCTCTTTGATACAATGCAATTTATTGCGTTGTGTCAAAGAAATTTAATTCAAAAATATGCCTGAGTGTAAACAGGATGAGGAAGGATGATGAGGAGGATTGTGGTATGCCCCCTCGAGAGGACATGCAGGTTCAAAGAACATGAGTGTTCTCTCGAAATGTATAAGAGGAAAATAGATAAGGGAAATTGAAAAAATATTAGCATGGGAGTTATAGATGTTAGTATGAAGAAAGAAGTTTAATATTTTGCCAAATACATAATAGGCCTTGCATTTAATCATCATTGGGTGGTAAAATATTAAAAATGGAAAACAAATACCATGGCATGACATAGACCAAGGTGTGTAAGGTCATCCACTTGCAAAACAAACAATTGCAGACAAGGAATATCTTGACTCATACTAAGGGCCAAGTTGCCCCAATCTTTTTGCCAAGACAATCTAGAAACATTGGTCAAAGAAAAAAGTCATGAGACATCATCACTCCTATAAATCCTTCATAGCACATATCGAAGGAAGCTAATAACTTGACTCAAAGAGAGATCAAGAAAAATATTAGACCAAACATACCACAAGATCATCAACCATTTAGAGTGTTTGCTAAAATGTGATTGTTTGAAATTTAGTTGACTAGGTGATTGATGAAGCCTAGTTTTAGGAGAGGAAATGTGTTGTATAAGATTTCAAGTCTAGTTTCAAGCATGTGAGCACCTGAATAAGGAAAATTATGAAGTTTTATTAATGGAAATGTCTAGTTTCAGGAAGGACACATCTTGTATAGGACATAAGTTGACGGGTTGATGGTTTGATTGTTTTGATATTTTTGTCAATTTGTTTAGTTTGACTTGATGAATTTGTTAACTTGTTTGTCTTTTTTATGTGTGGATTTTTTGATGTTTTCATGACGTCTTGCATCTAACTTGACAATGTGATTTATTATGAATGACATGACAAACCCTAAAGGACATACCTAGGTGGCCTCAGGGGCTCATTGACAAAAGGCCTTGCCTATGTAACAATGCGCAAAGACCTCATAGTTCGACTTGACATGACTTTATTTACAAAGGACTTATTCATGATTTTATTCAACAAACCTAAAAGGACAGACCTAATGCCTTGAGGGCACAAATGGCCTTGCCTACGTTTAGTCATAGAGGCAACGTAGTTTGAATTGACATGAATTTGACTCTATTTTTGGGATTTTTGAAGGTTATTTGGATTTTTTTTGTGTTTTTGGCATGTTTTGTTTTTTTTTGGATTTTCACAGTTTTATGATTTTTGTTGTCTTTTCGGGAATATTTGATTTTTTGGTCTTTTTGATTTTTTATGATTATTTTGTCTTTTTGATATAGCAACCATTGATAGATCTAATGACATAGGTCAAGTACGTGCCTCCAATCAAGTATAAGACCAATTTATTAGGGGTGGAATGGAATGAGATGAGCATTATGGAAGACAAAAAGGACACATAATGCCAATCATTATAGGCTATGGAAAGGAAAAGTAGTCATTATTATGGGTGGTATGAGATAGGTGAATGAAAAATAAAATTTAGATTGGAATGATGGTAGACAACTGAGAAAATTCAACTACACATGATGCCTGTTTGCCAGGTTTTCACCATGGTACTTATTCAAAGTGCCACCAAAGTGGCTTTCACTATTGGATGAATTATTTCTCTTTAAATTTTTTTCTTGATTTCTTTTTAATTTTTTTTTGTTAAAGATGCTTGTTTGCTAGGTTTTCATCAAGGTAATTATTTTTTTGATTTATCTATTTTTTTTGTATTTTTTTGGTTATGACAAGACTTTTGGAAGCTATGTGTAGAATTGATAAGTCATGATGATGCATTGACCCTATTTAGATGACTGTTCTTGGAAAAAGGACCTGATGTGGATGTAGAATGTAAGTGGCAAATATGACGAATGATAGAAATGGAGGATGAAAGAGGCTATGGTATGATCCCTTATGTTCACACTATGTGGGCCACTAAGCTTCAAAAGAAAAAGGAGTTTGGGAAACCAATGAGCTAGAGTACATGAAGGGGTCAACGTCAAAGGTACATTGAAAGACATCACCAATGGAGGTGAGATGATAAGAAAATATGGATAGATTGAATGGAATGCATGAAATGAGTGAAAGTGATAGATATGAAAACCTTGGATCAACAAGATTTGTATTTGACTTTTTGTGTTGATAGATGCCCCCAGTGAGTTTTGATGGAGGAGAATTCTTGGAGACCAATTCTTTTTTATTTTCCCTTGTGATTTTTACTTTTGTTTCACCCAGTAGATTTTTATGTTTGCTAGAGGACATGTCGTGACATCATTTCTAATTCTTGACTTGTATTTTTTATTGGTCCAATAGCTATTTATTTTGCCTAGAGGAATTTTCTTTATTTTCTCTTCTTTTCATCACGTCTTTTGATACTTAGTCTCCTTTTAAAGAAATTTAATTTTTTTATTCTTGAGCTTTGCCTTTGTCCTTTTCTTTAGATATGACTTTTTGATCAATGCCTATGATGTGTATGGACATGACTGGGATGGGTGAAATGGATGGAGTGTCTAGAATGCTTGGTGGATGAATGAGAGTGACCATGCCATCAATGGAGTCTTTGGTACTAGCCTTTTTAGTATTGTTCATGTCAATAGAGGTTTGCACATCCTTAACAACTTGGCAAGATGAATTAGTAGAGGTGAAAATAGGGGGACATACCCTAATCGAAGATGGTGAGAATAGAAGGATGATTTTTGGATATCCTTAGCGGGGTCTGGGTCAAAGAGTTGATTATCATAGATATCTTGAAAAAATAAGGGGTTGTCATGGACATGAAAAGTTTGAGTGGAAGTGGAAAGGGGAAAATTATATGTATCATCAGGATCCCAAGAGGTTTTGATCCAAGCACGAACATTTGCTTATGTACCTTCTGAAACTATCTTGACATCATTGTTAGAGGCTTGAACCTTCTTAGCAACATTAGCATTTTTGTTTGTCTTCAACTTATCCATACGATACTCACCACATCCCACGCCATGTACTTGGACCTTGGGTTTCGATGGTACGGTAGATGAAGTGGATGCTTTCGTCAATGAGGATGGATCAGTTTAATGTGATGAAGTGGAAGATGAAGCCTTATTATTAATAGGCACTTGGAATTGTGTGGTCCCTCTTAGATTACTGCAATGTTGAAAGGGGTCGAGATCACCAACTATTGTGATTTCAGTGTTGTTGTATGGGAATTGAAGGCATGGGTGGTATGCGGATGGAACATATTTCATGGCATGGATCCATGGTTATAGCCTAGGAGGAGGTTATATGGAAGGTCAAGGTCCAAGACTTGAAAAGTGGTGTCCATGATTGCAAAACCAACTCTGATAGGTAATGTTGTGACTCCTTTAGATGATCCTTCTTCTTTATCATTTGCTTTGATAACAATGCTCTTAGTGGTGTCTACACATGCTTTCAAAAATCCCAACATCTTAACCAGTCTTTATGTAAAAATGTTCAAACCTGCTCCATTTCAACCCTACTCCATCCATCTACTAGGACTCATCTAACTTTAGTTTTATGGGCAAGGACTTCAAGGTGTAAAGGGTCATTATGGTTTCTCTTATCAGTTGAATAGTCTTGTTCAGAAAAGATGGCATGATGGGAATTGGTTAAATATCCTACTACCTCTTGGAAATAATTGACATCAAGGTCGATGGAGATGGTTGTGTTCTACAAAGCTTTGTCAAGGATGGATCGGTGATCAAGTGATATACACAACAATTCTAAGATAGAGATTTGTGTAGGGGTCTTTCCCAAGTGGTAAATCAAGTTGTATTGAGGCCTTGAAGGTAGTTGTTTCTGTGGTATAGGACCTTGAATGGTTACCTTGGTTCAACAAGTGTTGAAAACACATTCAAGAGGCTTCTTAATGGTAATGGTGTTGACATAGTCATCGTTATCTAGAATGTGATTTATGTTAGTGGTATGGTTATAGTCATACTTGACATTAGTGTAACTAGATGAATTGATATTGGTATTATTGCTTGAACTAGAGGCTTTTCCTTTTCCATGGTGTTGTAAAGGATCAGTGAAAACTTTATGGTCACTATTTGATGATTGTTATTTTTTTTCGTTGAGTTCAAAGGTGCCATTTTCCACAAGGTCTTGTATGATGTTATTTAGATGTCGACATTGTGTAGTGGAATTTTCCTTACCTTTTTGGTAGTCACAAAAGGCATTATCATCCCACCAAGATGGTTTAGACTGTCTAGGATCATATTATTCTGGTTCTAGAAGTTTTATGATGTTATGTTGCAGGAGTTGTTTGAGAATTGACTCAATCAGATCCCCTAAAGGATTGTACCAATGTTTTGTTGGAAAATTCCTTTGGGTTCTTGTTTTTTGGGTGTTTTGGACCACATTGGCAGTTTTGTCAGACGTTCTTGGTGCATTTTTGGATGTGTTAGACCCCCTAAGTGTGATGGTAGGGCATATATATACAGTATTAGCATAAAAAAATACATCATTAGTCACATTCTTGTTTCGAGCCTGATATTTTCTCTTGTCATTTGAGGTGTTTTGAGTGTTGGTATTTTTATTGGGCATCTTGATTTCTCCTTTTTTAATTAAATCCTTTTCAAGGATGATTCCTTTTTCCACTAAATCAGCAAAGGAAGTACAACATTGCACCCGCAAATCATGCTTGAAGTTTGAGTTTTATTTTTCAATGAACATGAAAAGTTTCTATTTCTTACTTATCTCAACGAGACGGGACAATTTTCACCCTCTTCTTTTATGTTATGGCATAAGGTGGCAATGGTAATTTCATTGTCAATATTAAATGTGAGGTGTTCCACAATTTTTTTTAATTTTTCTTCCCATGTTTTAATTCCAATTGGTAATCATGAGAACCACTCAAGTGTTATGCCCATAAGACTTCTTGGGAAAAGTCTCATTGGGTATGTAGGATCGTATGCAATTTTGTATATGCCATGCAAAATTCTCATATGTGTTCAAGTGGATTGCTCCTCCCTTTTTACTTAGGTAATTTTGGTATGACATCACCATGTGAGAAGGGTGGCATGTATAAACTCATATCTAAAGGAAAAGGACATAAGTGCTGGGTAGAGTAAGTCTTTTTGTTAGATATTTGGATTTTTGTATCTATTGTTGCAAGGACAACATTTGAGTTTGTAAGAAATCCACTTGATTCAATGATGGGTCTTGGGTATTTTTTAAGCTCATGTTGGTGTTTTGGGGTCCAATGTTGTCAGATGAGTTTTGATTAGGTATATGTGTTAGTGATGGGTTTTGGTTTTGTGTGTGGGACATGTATATGTGTATGATTTTTTTTTTATTTGGTATGTTTTGGCTTGGTTTCAGGATATGAGTGTTATGAAATGAGTTAGATGGTATATGCCATGAGCTTGTAGAATTTTGACCTTGTGGATTTTGGTTTCCATATTGGGGAAAAGGTCCTTGGTTACCATATTGCATAAAGGGTCCTCGGTTGACAATTTGTGTGTTTTGCGGAATGGAGCCTTGAGTATGTCCATGAGGAATATTTCCTAATTGTGGCGTGATGATGTGTTGAGAAGACCCTATGTTTAGTATGACATTTTTTGTGTTGATGATAACTTTAGGATTATTGTTTATGTCAAATGGACTTGAGGATGATGCCCCTATGGTAAATTTCATGGGTTGTGTCGTGTTAAAGTTAATTCCTTATGTCATTCCTTGTGTATTACCATGTGTAACAAATAAGGAGGTGTGAATTTTTGTTGTGTCTTTTGTAGTTCCTTGTAATGGCATAGATGTATTGACATACAAGATAGAGCCACTAGATACAATTGTATTATTTCCTTGAGTTTGATTGATGGATGTGGATGATTCTACTAATGTATTGACATAAAAACTAGGAGGTAATGTCTACCAATAATTTAGCTAGGTAGTGTTGAGGTTCATGTGCTAAGAATTCATCTTAGAGAAAAGAGGAAAATTTAGGATCTTGGGCAACAACCTCTAGTTCTCCTACAAAAATGTTTCCAATTTGGTCTCTAGTGACAAATTTCTCCAATAAGGATTTGTATGGTCTAGGTGCCCCTTGTGAGGAATTTGCAAATGGGTTGACAAACTCATTATCTTGTGGGAAAGCCATATATTTTATTTTCCTTTGCAGCCTAGTTTTTGTTGGTAAGAGACACTGCACAAGTCATCTAGTTTTTTCATTGATGGCAAACCTAGTCAATAATCCCATTCGCACCTCAATAATTTCTTATACCGAAATTCAAACTGAAGATATGTATTACCTTTCAAAGCTAAAATAGGGCATCTAACAAAGTTGTGTACATTGAATCATATAATTTCATGTTATCATTTTGTGTTGTGGATTTCAAGGAAGGTTTTTTGATGTATGAACTATCTTATCTTTGAATCATCGGGGTTCGCATTGATTGGTGTGCAAGTTAGAATATCTGTTTTATTGATTTTTAGTCTAATAGTGCAAAAAGGTCGACTAAGATGAGTGTAGCGTGTTGTGGATCTTTGAGGCATAATTTTTTAAGGTATTTTGTGTTCCAAACATGTTATTTTGGGTCCTTACTATGTTTTGGTTGACATTGTTTGATTTGCATTGATAAATTGTTTATTAATTTGGGCCAATAGTTTTTACACATTTCATATTTTGTTAGGCTGACATGTAGTTGATGTTATCCTTAGTTGTGGATATATATGATCAATTGTTTATACCATTTGGGAGAAATGATAAGAGAGGAGTGTGAGTGTTGTGTGCAAATAATGTTCTAATCTTTCGAAGGAAAAAGTAAAGTGTGAAGAATAGTGAGTAGAAGAAAGGGTTCATGTGCTTAACCGGAATTGTAATCAGGCATTAGAAGATGCTATTTTCTCAGTTTAAAATCTTTCAGATGTAATATGAATGTGACTATAAGACAGTCAGTCTTCCTTTGGGTAGTGAGCCTTTTTTTATTTAAGCAGTGAGCTCTAGGTAGTGTTTCTGAATGGATGTGTATTCCGCATTTATAATACTTTTAACAGAGTATAAACTTGTGGATTAACCTTTGCCATGGTTTTTCCCCCAATAGGGTTTCCACACAAAAATATTTGTGTTATGTGTATTTTTGATGTGGTGATGGTTTATGCTTTCATGTTTATTTATCAGATCTGAGAATAAATTTAATTTAAGTATAATTTATGTGACAACTTATTCACCACCTCTCTTAGTTGCATTCCCTTGGGTTGCCAACAGTTTCAACAATGTAAGACTTGAAAATGGTAATGGATTTGATTTCTATGCAAGATTATGCAACTATGCTTATGCAAGATGACTTATTTTTTAATTTTTTAATGAATGATGTCTAAGGATAATGTTAGGACAAGGAACCAAAGTGACAATAGCCAAATTTCAAGAGTGCCACTTTGAGATCAAAGTCTTGAGCAATATCTAAGGTATGATAAATGGAATTCAAGTATGAAAGCATGGTAGGTAAAAATGGAAGTATGACCTAAAGTGATGACTAAAGGTATGACTACTAAACACCTTATGAAAAAGCCAAATCAAGGTTTCTTGTCCAAACTAGGATAGCCAAGATTAAAGATCGTTTATCAAGAATTCAATAATGATGATGGCTAAATGAAAAGGTTTGACAAAGGTGGTCTCAAACTAGCCTTGTGAGTTGAGGAACCAACCTAGATGAAAAAAGGAGTAAAAATGATGGAAGGGTTGAATTCAAGACAAATTTGATTGGTCACTATGGACTAGTCTCAAGCTTGATAAGTTTTAAAGACTAAGTTTCACAACAAGGTATATGAAAGCTAGAAGATGCCTTAATGTTTTTCTTATGGTGGATGCAAGGTATGAAATGGTAAATAGATGGTTGGATAGTGGATGACAATGCTATAAGTCTATGGAAAAAGACTTAGGTTATGATCAGGATCAATCAAAAAAAGTCTTTGTTTTAGTTTTCCTCAAGAATTTTGGTGTCAGGCAATTGCATCATTTGTAGTCTTACTTGTAGTTTAGCATAATAAATTGTGGTTTTCTATAATGGTGATTGTAGTTTTATAAATCACATATGTGATGGAGGATAATAAATTGTTGTTTATAATGTAGGTTGCTTAGTTTTTGACTAGATTTTGACCAAATTTTAAGGTGATTTTGTGATGTTCAATTCTAGAAAACACAAAAAATAGTTTGAAAGCACTTGTATTTTTTTTGGTTTGAATGTTTAAAATGTTTAAATGTGTAAAAATACACTTGTAGAAAATGCAAAATCTTAGGGTTGGTAAGGAAACCATTGGTTGATATCCCCACTTGGATTTCTCCAACCATTTAAACTAGGCAGACAAGTAGAGACTTGGTGGCATTGGCTCCCCTTTACACAACACTCACTTCTCGGGCTCACCAAGTCTCACTCCCCAAAGAGGATTTTTTGTCTCTAAACATGAATAGTGAAGACATGAGGAAGCTTCAAAGGTTTGACCTCCTACAATCAATGAGTGTGGCCGCTAAAACAATTGGTTCTTATTAATCACATTCATTCAAGGTGGCCATACATGCAAAAATATTAGCTCAAGATTATTTTCAATCAAGAGGCCTCCAAGTCCCTTCCTAAGAAATGATTTTGATGTAGCTCATGGGGTTACTGAGGGTGGTACTTGTCAATATGACACATTTGCACCTGTTGCTTAATGACTTTCAGCAAAAAGTGATTTTCTTATCTAGTGGTTCGAAAGAGCTTGGATTTATCGTGTTACCACTTGGTTCATTCCCTTTTTCGATGTAGTCCCTCTAGACAAAGGTACACAAAATCAAGGAAGTATGTTATTTTTTTATATCCAAGATCGCACTAAGCATAAGGAGAGAGAATACACAACACCTTTTCCTCACACCAGTGCATGGGGTTCATTTTAATTCCAAATCCAAATGTGTGGGTGATTGTAAAAAATTCCTAAAGATTATTTTGATTCTCAAGATCACCAAGTGGTGTGAGAGAAGAGCATACACACCTTGAATTAAAATTCATACAACAAGACAATGAAAACACTTGTTCTTTTTAACCCTCAAAGCAATATGTGAAGACACTTGATTCAAAGTTAATTTTAGACCAATAAATGAGATGCAAGTTCATTTTAGCCAATGAGTGAAATGAAAATTGAAGTAAATTTAAGCCCAATGATGTGTGAATGAAAGGTTAATTTTAATCCAATGAGTAAATGAAAAGAAGACAACATAGTTTGATTAGCAATGTTTAAATTGGATGTCTCCTTTATACCTATGCCACAGGCTATAAATCTACTATTAGTAACTAGAACCTATGGAAAATGGGTGGAGGATGATGATGTATTCACACCCACTTTCAAAGAGACTCCACTAAAGTATAACCCTAGAGATATCAATGCAAAGGAGAAAGAAATCTTGCAATAGGACTATCATGGGGATTGAATGTGATCTAATGAGGGGTTCACCACCAAGTTTAGACTTGGAAAAGATAATGATATGCAAGGTACAAAACTAAACCCTAAGTAAATACAATAACCTATGAAATGACTTATAAATGAAAACAAATAGAGCATAAAATTAGGACAAATAATGTGCACTTGGGAACCTTGACATGACTAGAAACAACTCTAAAACACTAAAAATTCAATTTTTTTAATTAACTGGGGCTCATTCGTCAACTTGGGTGAATCAATCCCAGATCTGGGTTTTTGTGTAGAAGTCTATTTTGGGGAAAGGGTACTGGAATCTGAAAATATTTCTAACAAACAAATATAGTGGGACTCATTCACCACTCTTGGTGAATCAATCCCATTTCGCTTTTTCAAAATTTGAAAGTGTTAATCTACATTTCAACACCTTCTCTTTCCTTCCAAATCAAGTTTCAGATTTGAATCTATGAAAACACTTGCAAAAAAAATTATAAACTTGATTTTCTAATGGGGGCTTTGCCTTAGTCAAATGACTAGTTTGGTAAATAAACCTTGATAGAAATAATGAAATGTGCATGAAAACCCCATCCTTAAGTGTGTCTAAGACTAAGAAATTTGAAACATGATTCAATCCTATTCTAACATGAAAGAATATGATGCAAGAATGGAAATATGGAGATGAATGACTCACTTGTGGTGATCCCTAATCACCCCAAATGAATCCTAGTGATTCTTGTACCTTCCTTAGGCTGAATGTAGAGTGATGATGGAGGATGAAATCACTTTGGAAACAAGTCTTTAGGCTTGGCTTGATGGCTAGTTGCATCTCCCCAACCTAGAATCCATCATGATTCACCATAGACAATCATGATCAACCCTTGAAAATATTAGATCTTGATTGAAAGTGAGCTTGAAGACCTACAAAAATTCTTTAATGTTGATCCAAAACTTCAATGTTACTGATTACTTGCTCTTGAATACTATTATGAAGATTCTTGAATCCCTAGATCTTGAAAATTGCTCTTGAAAATGCTTATTCAAAGTGCTTAGAGATGATAACAATGAATTAAAAACCTGATTTTATAGGAATTAACACCTAATTGACTATTATTTAGATCTCAAAGGTTGACATCCACCAAAAATTTGAATTAAATTAGTGAATTTCTCGCTCAAAATTGAAAAAGACCCCAAATGGGACTCATTCACCACCCTTGGAGAATGGGTCCCACCTAAGGGGACTCATTCACCCAAGGTGGTGAATGAGTACCAACTTAGCTTTTTGAGGTGGGTTTTCAGGAATTTCTAGGGTTTAAGTGATTTTATAAGATTTTATGTAAAATGAGCCTTGAGATCTAAAATAATGGGTCTTATGGGCCTATAAATGATGATTTTAAATGGTAACTAATGCAAGGGTACCCAAGATAGGTCCAAATTAGACCAAGGATTGTACTATCTCCAAGAAGGGAGTACAATTATGGTGGTCACATCTAGCCCCACTTTAGTACCCATATGACTCTACATGCTTGTGTAAGCTAAAAGACTCTAAAAAATACACTTTATCTCATAAAAGGATATTCATTCACAATATGGGAGAATGAAGCCCCCAATGTAGTCATCTGCAAAACCACAACATTAGCAACCACATCCTGCAACAAAAATTTGTTAGTCGTCCATGAATCCTTTTTTCCTAACTTCTTTCTAGAAATTACATTCGAGGGTAGATGTATGCCCCTTTGATTCTGCTTGCTTTATGGAGGTGGAATCAAGGTAGCAACATAACCACATTGAATAGGATGAGTCATATCATAGGGAATTTCTAAGTACCTTACCACATATTGATATATGATTGAATGATGTGGATGGAAGAATCATGATTCCAATGTAACAAACAACATCGAAAATAGAGCTCTCAAGAACCCATTATGTTGATGTGAATGCAATGCACTTTTTTACCCTAGAATATAGTAAAAACCCTAGTTTTAACTTACATAAGAGTAAAAAGTGAAGTAAATTCTAACATATTTTATCATTTACCTTCTTTGTAGCTTGAAATTTATTTAAGAAGAGTGAAAGATGCCTAGCAGATGAGATTACACGCCTGGGAGACAAGACATGTTGTGGGACTAGGTGGCACACAGTGAGCAGTAGCATGAGGTGAGTTGATTCTTCTACCTTTGCTTTGTCCCTATGCCATTATTTTATGATTTTTACACATTTGTAGGTTAATTTAGGACCTTGGAAAAAAAGGTTCACAAAGTGTTGCCTTTTTTCGCAAAGTGTCCCTTTTTTTTGTGAAGTGTCCCACTTTTTTGCAAAGTGTCATGTTTCTTTGCAAAGTGTACCAAAAGGGTTTTAAAGTGCTCAGGGCTTCTAGGAAAGCACACAAGAACAAATTTAGTACACTTATATGATTTTTGATGTAAAAAATGAAGAGTTTAGACTACTTATAGGACATTTTTTTCTTTTTTTATCAGGTGCCCACCTGTTCGTGTCAATGTTTGGGTGGCAAGCAGATCAACCTTCTCATAGATTTAGCTCCCACTCTTTCAGTGGCGAATATTGATCTGTTACATACTATAACTAACTATACTGGGTGTAGCGCATTCCCCCCTGAGGTACCATGATGCAATTTCAATGGCACTACCAAAGCATTGGGATGTTGATACATGCACATTCCATCTGCCAACTGGCACGATGATGATCATGCTATAGGATGTGCATTGCATACTTTGAGTTCCTATTCAGGGTGAGCGAGTACATTTTTGAGTGAAGTGGACATTCCACAAGATGAAATATGACATGCAATATTTCCTTTGCATACCAGTACATGATGAGAGGGTGAGGGAATAGATTGATTTGGCAATGCTACTATATTCATGAGCCCCATTGGTTAGATGAATTATGATGCTTATGGTTTCACTAGTACTCATCCCTAACGACTGAGGACCACACCTGGAGAGAGGAATAGTACACTTGATATGAGAGATGGCAGAGCACCAGAAAATTTATGCCTAGGGGCATTGTATCCTTGCACACTTATATTATGACCTTCGATGGTTTATCTTTCAAGAGGTGGATAGTATGGTACATTATACACTTCTATAGGTTTGGTACCTTGAGAATATTACTTGTACCAAACCTATTGGCATCTCATGTCTAACAACCTTGGGGTATCCTTGGGCCTTTAGCTGTCCTCTACAATGGTTTTGGTAGTACGGTGATTTACATTTCTGTAGAATCTAATTTGACCAACTAGAGGAGGATGAGATCCTTTGGAGACCTTATCATATTATTCTTTAATGGCCTAATCACACTCGGTATATGAGGAGATTACAGCTTGAAAATTTTTTGATTGGCAGACATGAATACATAGTACACCCTTTCTATTACGATCATGTCATGTGAGAGTTGGGACGAATCTAGATAGCACCTAGGGCATGACCCTTTTTCAGGAGATTATTATGGAGTTACCAAAGACCTAATGATTTTGTATGATTCATTGTAGAGGATGTTGTCCAAAGTGACTCCAAGTACTCGAATCACTATATGCCTCCAGTCTCTGATGTGGATGACATCAATGCCATAAATGAATATGAGGATTGGTGGACAATATCATGACCAACTCTCATGTTTCTATGGAGGAGTTGATAGGTGATGTAAGACCACTCCCAAATGAGGGAGATGAGGTAGAGGATAGGGTTGACGAGACACACTACAAGGCTATAGATATATTCACAAATGTCATAGATGAGGAGTACGATGATGATGCAGATCCTGACTATTATGATGAGGACAAAGGAGATGACAAGGAGGACCAGGAGGATGAGTGACCCATGAGTGAGGTTGATGAGGAAAAAAATGAGAATCCAAAAGGGCATGAGTGGGGAGAGCCCTCTCCCATTCATATGTCTAGATCACAAGTAATAGTTATAGCAGGCACCAGTACCCACAACCATGGAGAGGCTAGTAGATACTCCACGCACCTTGCATATGATGAGGCTGATTTTAGATAGCCAACTAGAGAGATAAGTGGTGATATTTATTTACTATTATTCTTTATGATTATGCTTATGTTTTTTATATATATCATGATGTGTACTGATTATGTCTATTGTTTCTATCTTGCAGGATTTGTGAGAGATTTTTGGGATCTCTATCGACAAGTAGTTGTGGAGATAGTGCCCCCATCAATCGATGAGGAGGCCACATACTCAAACTATGTGCCCCCACCCATTGTGTATTAGGACCTAGAGTCATTCAGGCCATACATCATATGAGAGTTTGAGGAGGTGCATCCACCAAGCCGATGCTGCCCCAAAGGCTTAGTCATCTCGAACCCCAACAAAGTTTGAGAGAATAGATTTAGAGGTAGCTATGCTTCAGGGAGAGAGATCGGATAGAAAAAGATCACCGAGAGGCCTTAGGATAGATATGGGGCTTATAGTTTTATCTTAATACATTTAGCAGATCATGATCATGCTTGCACACCACTATCTTCCGACAGACTACTGCTAGACAGATGCGAGGACCAGGTTCTGAGGGATCTAGTAGTCATAGTACTTAGTAGTATTTTATATATTGATGAGATGTACACAAAACTTTGATAAATATATATGAGCACTTGATGTTTTATTACTTGTATTTATGTGTTGAATGTTAAATGGCAATGTGATTAATTAAATAACCTTTTTAAGATTATTTAATGAATGTCTTCATGAGTTAACATGCCATATGTGATCTAATTAAAACTTATTATAGTTTCTCTTAGATGCAACATTGTGATTAAGTGCATGTTATGCTAAATTAAATGCACCTATGATCTAATTGAAGAATATTAAATGCATATAAGGATCTAATCTAACATAAAACACAAGATGAGATTGAATAGCATGAAGCCTAAAGTAATCACCTGAGAATGAATTAAATAATAACTTTAGTGTTCCAAACACATGCATAACTGTTTGTCAAGAACGAAGAAATGCAACAACATATGGGGTATCATCCAATAACTCTAACATCACTTATTTATCATTCATACTATACAAGGGGATTAGACATAATACCAGTGCAAATGTACAACATTGATAGGTTCATTGAGGGGTGTTCCATTTAGTTTAGTTAACGTGTATGCACCATACCTAAAAATTTCATTGATTATGTAAGGTCCTAACCAATTAGGACTAAGCTTCACTGTTTTATTCACGTCAGCATTGAAATTACGTTGATTTTCAGATAAGACTAGGTTGCCTTTGTTGAATGTGGGAGGGATGACATTTTAATTGTAAATACGTTGTCTTGTTTTACAATAAGCTTGAAGATGCTCAAGAGCGTTGATGTATTGTTCATCGAGCATTTCAATCTGATGCAATCATTTCTCTTTATAGTTTTTGTCATCAATAAGTCCTTGAAGAGTAATTCTTAATATAGGAATCTCCAACTCCAAGGGCATTATTGCCTCACTACCATAGACAATATTATAAGGTGTATTTCTTGTAGATTATTTGAAACTTGTGCGATAGGCCCATAGCACATATTGTAACTGCATGTGCCAATCCTTATGATGATTGTTAAAATTTTCTTTAGTATTTGTTCAATAGTCTTATTAGTTGATTCAACTTGACCATTAGATTATAGGTAATAAGGTGTCAAAAAGTGATGTATTTTAAATGTCTCTAAGAATCTCTTCACTTGATTATTCTTAAATAGTGTACCATTATCAGAGACTAACACAGAAGGAAGTCCAAAGTGAGCAATAATGTGTTCCAATTTGAAATGACATATCACATCAGCTATTGTTGATTGAAGGCGAATGACTTCCACCCATTTTGTGAAATATTATGTTAAGATGATTATAAATGTATGTCCAACAGAAGAAGGGAGTGATATATTTCCTATAATGTCTAAACCCCAAAACTGCAAAGGGCCATATCAAGACTTGAGCTCGTAATTCATAAGGAGTGTGGATCAGATTACTATGCTCTTGACATTTGTGTCATTTTCATACATAATCAAAGAAATATTTTTCAATGTTTCTCCAATAGTATCCAATGTGGATAAGTTTTTGAACTAATGTTCTTCCTCCAAAATGGCCTCCACAAGCACCTGCATGAGCTTGTTCAAGTGTTGTGGGTATCTCAATTTTTTTAAGCATCTAAGTAAGAGACCATGGAATGATCTCGGATACAACACATCGACGATAATTATATACATAGATGTGCATTTTTGCAAGTGAGCCCAAATGTTCTTGGTTTTTCGCTCAGGAAAGGTATCGTCTTTCAAATAGTTAAATATTATATCATACCATTCACTCGAGTCTTCCTCAATTATTGCTAACACTTCTTCAAATTTATCAGCGATAGAAGGTTTCATGGCCATATGCATAATGAAGGTGAAATATTTTGAAGGATCTTGAGGGGAGACTGATCTAGACTAGGTGGCTCCCTACTTCACCAAGAGGTTAAGATCCTTCACATGGTCATAAGATGCATCTAACAAGATTATGATATCTACACAAATTCAACTTATCACTAAACACTTCTTGAAGGCTTCTAAGCCTCAAACACACTTGTTAGTGACATATTTTGAAGAAGGCCATACAATAGCCAAAAAACCATCAATTTGGACTTCCCATAGATGCAACACAACTTTTCCAAAATATTACAAGTGACTTATTTGACACAACCTTGAAAAACAACAAACTGCCCCTGTTTTAGGCTACTAGATTTAACCCAATTTAACAAAGGAAGTCCTTCAAAAAAACTTTCCCCTAACTAAAACATATCAAAAATTATTTGTTCATGAATCAAAACATCATATTTTCTAGTTTTTTTGTCACCCCAAGGTTTCCTTACCACTGATCTCACAAACCCTCATTCTCAAAGCGAATACCAAGGGTTTTATAGAAAATTCTATCTCCAGGGTTCCTACAATGAATATAGTGCTTCAAATACCCCACATACCATCTTCATATGCTTAAAATTCAATTACATAGGTCACTCAGTCATAAATTTATTAAAACCATACTTTGGTTGCTTGATTTCACTAAAAAAACCCACTTTTCCCAGCCTAGGGCATCACTTCCCAAGCATCAAAATTCCTTATTATGACTCAAAACAAACAAAAACCCCTAAATTAACATTATTTAGGCCATTTCTTTGAGTTACAACAAACCGTAGTAAGAGGAATGGCTTAGAATTCCTCATTTAAACTTCAAATCAGACCCCCTGCTATCCTACACAGGAAGTTCTAGAAAAGTGGAGAAATCTTCCATAAAATTTTAAATTAGACTCTCAAAATGAGTTAAAATGAAAGATAATTCATAATTATACACCACATAAAGGAATTCAAATCATTTGGGGGCCTTACAATCCATACAAAAGAAGAAAAACATATAAAACCAATGAATTAGTAGCAAAATGAGTTGTTTGTTGATGAAAATCTTCAAATATAAACTTCACCAACTAATTTTGAGCCTTCAAGAGACTTTAAGTAAAATTTCAAGTATAAAACTAACCACCAAATTCTCTAACTATTTTTTAAACTTCTAGACTCTTAATATTCCCTAAACTGCACCTTGACAACCTTGTTTAACAACTTTACATCTATTTAAACTTATTTTGACATATGAACTCCATTTTTTTTCCATACACCCAAATACATAGTAAAATGGTCTTTGAGACCTTTTTTAATACAAACAAAATTTAGACACCCCCTAGAATCACCCTATGATCACCTTGATTCACCTTGTTGCATTTCACCAAGTGTAATTATGCATTAAGGGTGTAGGTGTTCTTGCACCAGAGATAATGGAAGTTGTAATGTCCCCTTTTTTATAGCCATCATAGTGATTATTTAGCGTTTATGCTCCCGAAGGCTAAATGGGAAAAAAAGGGAGAAAATGATTAAATTAATTATTTGTAAGGTTATCAAATAAATAAATATTTAAAGGCGACCTTATATTTAATTAATTTAATAAATTGACTTAAATAAAATATTATGTCATAAAAGTCACTAAAATAAAATAATATTATAATGGAAGCTTCTAGATAGGCCAACCTAGTCTTGGAGAAAACTATATTAAGGGGGTCAACTAATGCTTCAATGATCCAAGTTATGATAATTTCTTTGTTGTGTTCATTGTGGAGATTTCTACAGCCATTGATCATTGGGAATTAAAAATCCCATTGATTTGCATAACTAAGATGGTGAAAGATCCTCTGAAGGGTTGCAACCAATAGGGTGAAGGATACTTCAATCTTTCACATTGATACAATTTTATGGCCAAGGGCAAAATTGTGATAGTTCGATTTAAGGAGATTTGTACATTCCTTGCATACTTTTGTGGAAGGTGATTTCGATTGAGATATTTTTGTCATTACCTTATCATTCATCATATCAACCATCATTGGAACCCATGATTTTTCTCATGGAGGGCTTATCCTTCATCAATTTTGCATAAGAATTGGATCGCTCTAGTGCAATTTCCTTTCTGATTATTCTTGGTGGTGTTAATCATTGGTACCTACTGCCAAATATTTTATGTTGAAGATTTACTTCAAAATAGGGATGGCTTGAGTGGAGGTTCAATTTGGGTTAAGGAAGGCTCATTTTTTATTGTTATGTAGCTGCCACATCTACAACAACATAGGCACTTCTTGTGATCAGGTTCTTATGAAATTTTCATTCATATATGAGCATATTGAATGTAACACCCCGCCACAGAATGCTAGAGGATGATGCAGAAACAACAATTTTTATTTTTTTTTGAAAGTGCAATTAACAATAAGTAAAGTGAACCACACTTAACGCATACATCCTCTAAGGTACATGACAAAACTTACGTTTGAAACCCATAACATAAAAAATTAAACTAATATATAGCATATAAATTATACTCAAGAAATAAAGAACATAGATCCAATAACATTAAACTCATTTCAAAATATTATGTATAGTACATAATAAAACCATTCATATATTGCAATAATTCAATATAGAACTTACAAGGCTCATTTCCAAAATGAGGTACATTATCCAAATAATATTACACTTACAATGATACAAGGACTCTCCTCGAATACAAATGAGTAGTACATATACATAACATCGAACTGGTCCTTGATAGAACATAAGAGATGGTACAAAGAAATTGGAACATGTTAGCTCTCCAATCTGGAAGATCCCTCCATCATGAACATAAATTTGAAACCCAGCGGTTTAAGGTGCACGTTCCACCCAACCAAGTGGTACCTGAAGGACCAAACCCCATGCTAGGAGATAGGAAAAGGGCTTCCTAGGTATAACCAACAACCTCAAGACATAGGCAACCACAAGACTAAACTACACAAGTACAATACATAACATGAAGGTTACATTGCTTGAATAATAGAATAATCAAGTACATCAACTAAAAATACAAACTATTATGATAGGAGGAGTGTCACCACAAAGTTGCATGGGTTATCCTAGAAGATCTTCCTAGGCCCTGGCCCCCATCTTGGGTTATCATGGTAGCCTCTCATTATCCTCGACCCCACATGCAAACCGATGCGAAGTCAAATATCTTTCAAAGGGACAAGATAATGAGCTTGCCATTCCATGCCTTCTCATCTCATCTCAAGTCTAAACAAGCCCTTGAGCCAATGAGCGAGGCACAATTAACAGGTTATGTGTTTTAAGACTACCCTTTCCCTTTCCCCTAATACTTTTATTTAATTTCCACTGAATTATCTAACTCTCACATGAGTTATCCTAGTACCACTTTGTGCGTCAAAACCCATTGAGAGCCACTCACCTACTAACAATACAAGGATCTAATCCATAAATAGAGGGTAAAAAAAGTGCACAAAAATGGATATTAAATCCCAACCATAATACAAAAGGCAACACATCTTGTTCATAGTAACCCGGTGTTTAAACTGAATCACAACCAAGTGCACTACCCAAGGAAAACAAAAGGGTTGAACAAAATATCACAACAACCCCCTCATAATATTACAACATCTAGAAGGCTTACACATTCGCAACTAAAATATTTCCCAACTTACATGGAAAATAATCATCATAATTAAATAATCAATTAAGGAAAGTATTAAAGTATCATTAAGATTTCCTTAATCTAATTTACATTCCAAGAAAACAATAATACATTTCTCAAAATAATCTAGCTTATTACAATTTCATTTACAGACAATAAAGAAATTAAATCTAATTGTTTAATTCAATTTCCCTCTCTTTTAAATCATTTCATTTTAAAAACATATAATCCATGCGTTTATATGCACCCATTATAAAATTTATTTAAATATATATATACAAATATTTATTATTTAAATATTTATAAATTAATTACAATTTTCCAAAACAATATTAAATATATATATAACTATATATATACATATATATACATATATATATGTTTATGCATATAAATATATATTATATTTTATATATTGAAAAGCATATATCAAAATCGGATTAGCATAGGCGGACGAAAGTTTAAAGCATCCATTGTTCTTGGTTGTATACATAGCTGAACCCTCATATGGGAGGGTACGGCCTGTGAAGGTAGCATTGCACGCTAACTTCATAGCCCGCCTCTCCTATGCAGGCGGCTATGGGGCAGCCCCCATCGCCTAAAAAAACTTAAAACATAAATTTTATTTAGCTAAAATTACTTGCAAATTTCATATTCAAATTCGCCATAAAAATTCTGATCCAAATTTTTTCAAAAATACTTTTTTTACAAGAAAAATAAAAAAACATGCTTATATGAATATATATATATATATATATATATCATATATGTATATTTTAATATATATTTCAAAATGATTGCTCCAGATGAGCAATTTTTCACAAAACAATTCTACAGGAGGATATTTACAAATTTACTAGAGGTTTTTATTTTCCCAAGCCAAATAAATCTAATTGGAAAAAGAAAACAATAATCTTCTATAGGAAAATATTTCCCAATACAAGCAGAGATTTTCTATAAATTTTGATAGGAAGATTGAAATCAATTCCTACAGAGGTTCTCAAATTTTCAATATAATCATTCTGGGAATTGTATTGATTTGAAAAAAAACATATTTTAAAAAGAATATAAGAATTTAATCTGAGGCTCTAAAGCTTTCACGAAAATCTTTCCAATTTCCAAAACATATTGAAGCTTCAAAACAAATAAAATTTTCTTCATTGTACACGCAATCTTTTCCAATTTGAATTTAAGTGAAAACAATAAAGAACCTATTTTAGATGCTTGAAGAATTGAAGTTTGAAGTAGATCCTCGCCTTCAGATTCTAAAATTATGAAAGCCTCTTCCAAAATAATCCTCTTTTCTAGAAATTTGAAAATAAAACCAAAGCCAATTTTTCGAGAACTTCTTCCAATTTTTAACCACCCCAAAATACAATTTTCATTCTCGTGAAATAGCATTTTTTCCTCTTTTAGTTAATGCAATTATTTTCTCCATGAATTATTTCCCAACACTAGATTTCAATTCTCTAACTCATGTCACAATCCCAAAATATATTTCCAAATAAAATCGGGCAAGATATTAACTCGAAGATATTTATAAGATATTTGTTTATTTAATAATTTAAAATCAAATGTCAATTTTAATTATCCATCCATTTAATTTCACAACTTTATTTAATTAATTTAAATAGAACTGTTATAATCTAACAATTTTAATATCAAATTTAATCTAATTAATCTTAATCACTATATAAAATGAATTTAATCTAAATAATTAAATTACTTTACACAATAAATTAAATCAAATTTAAAGCTTCTAACAACATTAATCACGATTAGCTACATAATCAATTTAAAACATTATAAACATTAATTAACATTAATTTCCCATAAAGCATGCCTTGCAAAATAATTAAACGACAAGGAAAATGGGGACAACATATGTTCAACAAAGCATGACCAAAACAAGGATTGATGACACACTATGACTAGGGTTGTGGTTTGACAAGGAAATCTTGTTACTACCTCCCAATCAACTATTATGTTGGGCAATGGATATGCTCAAACCTGTGAATCCAGGTGGAGTCAATGTCTTGTACTTACAATCCTACAATCAAAACATATGTCGCACATGTATATAGATCATGAACAATCACACTATGAAGATAAAATCATAGAATTGCAAGGCGCTCACAAGCAAGTGATGCAATCTCATTCCCTTCACCAATACAGTGTCACATCAAAACTGATGAAACTAAAACATCAAATAACTACAGATGAACATATATCAATATCAACTCATATAATCAACTATGTTAACTAGAGAGCATGTCACAATCAATAATCATTAGTATAGTGTACCATAAAATCTCAATATAAAAACCACCATCGTTATAATATTAGTGATCAAATAACATCATAGTATCATAGTCTATCAAAATAAAAGAATTTTCTGAAAACATAAGCAAATTAGAGGGGTGCTACATCCTCCCCCCTTGGATGAGACTTACTCTTGGAAGCCTGTAAACAAATAGGGATAGAGCTCTCTCATCTTGGTCACATCCCCCAAGGTAGCTGATGTATCATCTCTTGGATCCCACTAGACCCTAACTTGCTCAATATCTTGACCCCTGAGGGCGAGTCTCATGTGCTACGTGACAGCCACAGGCTCCAAAGCTAGCTTCCCACCCTATACTTGCATGGAATTCCAACTAAGGATGTGAGATATATCAAGGTGGTAAGATCTAAGTACTGAAACATGGAATACATTGTGTATGCACAAGAGACAGGGTGGAAAAGCAAGACGATAAGCTACTTGTCCAATCTTCTCAAGAATCCTGAATGGACCAATGAAGTGAGGTGCAAGATTAGATCCCTTTCAATATCATATTGGAATCTTTCATGGAAACACTCACAAAAATACTCGTTCACCTACTGCAAACTGATGGTCCACCCGATGCGCATCTGCATACTTTTTTTGCCTATCCTTTGTAGCAACCAAATGTTCCCTAATTCAAATCACCTGTTGCTCCATGTCCTAAAGCATCACAAGAGCCAATATAACTCTATCCTCTAATTGGTCCCAACTTGAAGGAGTCTGACATGGTCATCCATACAATTTCGGAAATGAGGCATACCAATCAAACTTTGATAGTTGTTATTATATGAAAACTCCACTAAATGAAGATAGTTCTCCCATCATGTTTGTGGGTCCATCACATACATGCACGTAACATATCCTTGAGGATTTATTTGACACTGTCAATATGTCCATTTGTCTTAGGGTGATACATTGAAATAAAGTTCAATTGTGTCCCCATAGCTTGCTGCAATGACGTCCAAAGAGATGAGGTGAACACAAGATCCTTGTCAGAAATGATTAAATGAGGAATACTGGGAAACCTAACAATATCTCCCATGAACACTCTAGCAATGGACAAAGTATTATAGGATGAATGAATAGGAAAGGATTGTGCTACCTTCGTCAACCTATCCACTGTCACCATAATGGCATTATGTTGTCACAAAGAGTTAGGTAACCCAAAAATTAAATCTAACAAAACTATATCCCATTTCCAATCTAGCACCAAATGTGGTTGTAGAAGTCTAGTTAGATCCTGGTGTTCATTCTTGACTCACTGACACTCCAAACACCACAACACAAAGTCAATTATGTCTCGCTTCATACCTGCCCAAAAGTATAGATGTCACAAATTGGCATGCATCTTCTTCACTCTAGGATGAGTTGAATAGGGTGCTCGATGTGCCTCTGTCATAGCCAAAGTATGAATATCTCTAGAAGATGGAACATAAATGCATCCCATGTGTCTCAAAAAACCATCAAAATCTAGAGAATAACTTGATCATCTACCCTCAAGAGTTTTTCTTTTTTCTATCTCTGATCTCACCTCCTAATACCAACTATCTACAAGAAGTGTAGAACAGATCTGACTCCTCAAATCCACACCAAGAGTCACCTATGATAAATCATGTCTCAGTCTACTAAGAGCATCAAAAACTAAACTCTCTTTCCCTTGGATGAACTTCACCTTGAATTCATAATCACAAAGGAACTCCATCCATCACCAAATTCTCCTCCACCTGTTTGGCCTTCTCTACCATTGTCTCCATGGTCTTGGGTTCGAAAACCTAAACACCACCACTGATCTGGGCATTTAAGCCCCTAATGAAGTGTTGAAAAAGCATGTCCTCATCGTCACCAATACCAGCATACTATTTTAGCTCATAGAATCTATGATCGTATAGTTCTACTAACATGGAAAACTATCACAAAGAATGAAACTTGTCTCCAGGGTGTTGTTGCCAAGGGTCAGATAGGAATTTGGCTCTAAATCTCTCGATGAACATATCCTAAGAAACTGAATTAATGTCAATACGGAGCTTTCGCTCCTCCACTCTCCACTAGGTAGATGCAAAGTCTCACAAGTGCATGATAGCACATCTGGCCTTGGTGTTTTTACCATAAGGGTGCATATAAAAACACCGGTTCAGGTATATCAACCATGTCTCAGTCTCTAGTCTGTTGCTAGAACCATCAAAAGTGGGTAAACGAGATCTAAGTAGGTCTCTCATATGAGCGGCTATGACCGCCTCCTTCTATGATGGAACCTCTCTCTGTCTAGGGGATCTCTCTCCCACAACAATATCTATCTGATCTTTATCCTACCTCATCCTAAGGAGAGCAAGAGTCTCTAATAAATGATGCAACTGAGCACCCTTGATCCCTAGTGGATCCTGATTCTAGTCACCGCGTCCTGAAGCATTTTGAGAAGCCTATTGTTCCTCACGATCTGAGTTATGGGAAACATGGGGAGGTGAGTCCTACTAACTACCTCTATGGCTGCCTCCTCGACATTGACCATGACCTCACCTAGGTGGCATGATCCTACACAGACATACCAAGGTAGAAGACAAGATAATGCAAACTTAAAATCCTAAGCAACTAACAACTTAATGCATTCAACATTATCCCAAAGCACCCATTGTTTAAACTTGGGCTCTGATACCATGTGAAGCACCCTGCCATGTAACCCTAGAGGATGATGTAAAAAAAATGGAAGCATAACAAAAAAAAATTGAAAGTGCAATTTAGAATAAGTAAAGTGAATTACACTTAACACATACATCCTCTAAGGTATGCAACAACTCTTACATTTGAAACCCATAACATAAAAAATTAAAATAATCCATAGCATATAAATTATAGTCAAGAAATATAGAACATAGATCCAATAATATTAAACTCATTTCAAAAGGTTACATACTACATAATAAAACCATTCATAGATTGCAATCATTCAATATAGCAGTTACAAGGCTGATTTCCAAAATGAGGTAGATTATCCAAACAATATTGCAATTACAATGATAAAAGGATTCTTCTCAAATACAAATGAGGAGTAGTACATATGCATAACATCCAACTGATCCAATAAAACATAAGAGATGGTACAAAGCAACTGGAACATGTGAGCTCTCCAATCTGGAAGATCCCACCATCACAAACATGAAGTGGAAACCCAACAATGTAAGGTGCACGTTCCACCCAACCAAGTGGTACCTAAAGGCCCACCCTCCATGCTAGGAGATAGTAAAATGGATTCCTAGGTATAACCAACAACCTCAAGACACAAGAAACCACAAGATTAAACTACATAATTACAATACATAACATGAAGGTTACATTGCTTCAATAATAAAAGAATCAAGTACATCAACTGAACAATACAAACTATTATCATAGAAGGAGTGGCATAACAAATTTGCATGGGTTATCTTGGTAGATCTTCCCAAGCCCTGACCCCCATCTTGGGTTATCCTGGTAGCCTCTCATGATCCTCGACCCCATATGCAAACCGACGTTGAGTCAAATATCTTTCAAAGGGACAAGATAATGACCTTGTCATTCTAGGCCTTATCATCTCATATCAAGTCTAAAGGATCCCTTGAGCCAATGAGTGAGGCACAATTAACAAGTTATGCTTTTTAAGACTATTCTTTCCCCTAATAATTTTTTTTAATTTCCATTGAATTATCTAACTCTCACATGAATTATCCTGGCACCAATTTGTGCATCAACCCCCATTGAGAGCCACTCCCCTACTAAAAACACAAGGATCTAATCCATAAACCAAGGGTAAACAAAGTGCACAAAAGCGAATGTTAAATCCCAAACATAATACAAAAGGCAACACATCTCATTCGTAGTAACTAGTTGTTTAAACTGAATCACAACAAGGTGCACTACCCAAGGAAAACAAAAGGGTTGAAACAAATATCACAACAACCCGCTCATAATATTACAACATCAAGAAGTCTTACACATTCACAACTAACAGATTTCCCAACTTACATGGAAAAAAGACATCATAATTAAATAAGTAATTTAGGCAAGAGTTAAACTATCATTAAGATTTCCTTAATCTAACTTCCATTCCAAGAAAAAAATAATACATTTCTCAAAATAATCTAGCTTATTAAAATTTCATTTACAGACAATAAAGAAATTAAATCTAATTGTTTAATTCAATTTCCCAATTTACATCTATATAAATATCAATTTCCCTCTCTTTTAAATAATTTCATTTCAAAACATATAATTCATGCGTTTACATGCACCCATTATAAAATTTATTTAAATATATACATAATTATATATATTTATATATAATTATATATATAGAAATATTTATTATTTAAATATTTATAAATTAATTATGATTTTCAAAAACAATATTAAATATATATATATATATATATATATATAAAAAAATATATATATACTTACATATATATATATGTTTATGCATATAAACATATATTATATTTTTTATATTGAAAAGAATATATTAAAATCGGATAAGAAAAGGTGGATGAAATTTTAAAGCATCCATTGTTCTTGGCTGTATTCATAGTTGAACCCACATATGGGAGGGCGCGGGCTATGAAGGCAATGCTAGGTGTTGGCCTCACAACCCGCCTCCCCTATGGGGGCGGTTGTGGGGCATCCCCCATCGCCTACAAAAACTTAAAACATAAAACTTATTTAATAAAATTTCCCCGACATTTCATATTCAAATTCGTCGTAAAAATTCCAATTCGAATTTTTTCAAAACTATTTTTTGTTATAGGAAAAATAAGAAAAATGCATGTATGAATATATGTATATGTATATTTTAATATATATATTTCAAAATGATTGCTCCAGATGAAAAAAATTTCACAAAAACTTTTACAGGAGGATATTTACAAATTTACTAGAGGTTTTTAATTTCACAAGCCAAATAAATCTAATTGGAAAAATAAAACCATAATCTTCTACAAGAATATCTTTTCCAATACAATCAGGGATTTTCTACAAATTTTGATAGGAAGATTGAAATCAACTCCTACAGAGGTTTTCCAATTTTCAATATAATCATTCTGGGAATTCTATTAGTTTTACAAAAATCATATTTTCAAAAGAATATAAGAATTTAATCTGAGGCTCTAAATATTTCATGAAAATATTTCCAATTTCCAAAACATACTGAATCTTTAAAACAAATAAAATTATCTTCATTGTATAGGCAATCTTTTCCAATTTGAATTTAAGTGAAATCAATAAAGAACATATTTTAGATACTTGAAGAATTGAAGTTTGAAGTCGAGCCTCGCCTTCAGATTGAAAAATTATCAAAGCCTCTTCCAAAAGAATCCTCTTTTCCAGAAAGTTGAAAATAAAACCAAAGCCAATTTCCCAAGAACTTCTTCCAATTTTTAATGAGTGCCCCAAAATAAAATTTTCATTCTCATGAAATAGCCTTTTGCCCTCTTTCAGTTAATGCAACTATTCTCTCTATGAATTATTTCCCAACACCAGATTTCAATTTTCTAACTCATCTCACAATCCCAAAATATCTTTCCAAATCAAATCCCAAGATATTTATAAGATATTTTTTTATTTAATAATTTAAAATCAAATATCAATTTTGATTATCCATCCATTTAATTTCACAATTTTTTTTAATTAATTAAATAAAACTTTTATAATCTAAAAATTTTAATATCAAATTTAATCTAAATAATTAAATTACATTACACAATAAATTAAATCTAATAAATTAAATCAAAGTTAAAGCTTCTAACAACATTAATCTAAATTAACTACATAATCAATTTAAAATATTATAAACATTAATTTCCCACAAAGCATACCTTGTATAATAATTAAACAACAAGGCAAACAGGGACACCATAACAAAAAAACATGACCAAAAAAAGGACTAGTGACACACTATTACTAGGGTTGTGGTTTGACAAGTAAATTCTATTACTACCTCACAATCAACTATTTTTTGGGGTAGTGGTTATGCTCAAACATGTGAATCTAGGTGGATTTGATGTCCTGTACCTACAATCGTGCAATCAAAACATATGTTGCACATGTATATAAACAATTTAGAATCACACAGTGAAGAGAAAATCATGGAATCACAGGGCACTCGCAAGCAAGTGATGCAATCATGCTCCCTTCACCAATATAACATCAAAATAATGAAGCTAAAACATCAAATAACTACAAATGAATATATATCAATATCAACTCACATAATCAACTATGCTAACTAGAGAGCATGTCACAATCAATAATCATCAATATAGTGTACCATCACATCTAAATATAAAAACTGTCATAGTATCATAGTCTATCAAAATAAAAGCACTATCTAAGAACATAATAAAATTGGAGGGGTGTACATTGAATATTGTAGTTGTTTCCATTCGTACTCAAACTTCAGGAGATGCATTATATTCTAAAGCCAAAGCCTTGGCCATTCATATCAGCATTGTAATATAGATTATATCTCAATAAAGGAGTGATAAGTTACAAGCCATGTAATAGATGTAATTTTCATAATTATATTCTTCATGATTAACACAATAGTATGCATGTGAAGTGTTTGAAAAAATGTCAGTTGGTTGTAGGTGTTGATTTGTACTAGTATAAGACATTTATTGCATTTGGAAAATACCAAAAGACTTGCATTTCATGCTCAACTCATTGTTAGACCATTTACTGTTTACAAATAATTTATATCATTTACTTTCTAATTCAAAGAAAACACATCAAACTAAAACACAAAACCAACAAGTATAAAGGTTGCAAGAAAAGTGTTCGTCAAATTGTGTAAGGTAGAAAATCAGGATTTTTATATCAGATTTGGCAAGGCTATTTACAGTGGCATTAGAGCCATGATACCACCAAAGAGGGACCATTATCTTTCATACCACCAAAGAGGGACCATTATCTTTCATATCACTCCAACAACAAATGGAAGGTCCTAGGTTTGAGTCCTAGCTGGTCCAAATGAGAAACAACTTACAGTGGTATCAAATATTTGATCCTGCCAACCTGGAGGGTGAAATTTTTATGCAACCACTAGAAGTTGGTCCCCGCATGTATTATACCAAGAAAAGGGAAAAGAAATAAAGAAAAAGAATCACAAACACACAACAGGTCACCATGGGTGAAAGAGGTGGTGGTAGTCCACCTTGGAATGAGCTTGGAAATAGAAATGGGGGAAACAATGAAGAAAGGGAAGCCCAACAAATTTTTAGACACATGGCAACAAGGTAGGAGCAGGTTGCAAATGCTATATGGGAACTTACAACAATGATGCAACACATGGTCCCTCAAGGAAGATAGAATCGTGAACTAGATAATGACAAGAGTGTGGTTGGAACCCCTAGGGCATACAAGGAACCCACCCATACCTTTGACAAACATACATGCCCTACCTTCTTGAAAAATGAACCAAAAGTAGGTAATGTAGAAGAAGAGGGAGAGGAAAAAAATTAGATAGTATTTAGGAAAAAAATAATGAATGGGACTTGTTCACACCTCAAGTTAGAGAATGCACAACCTTTGACAAATTTGTAAGTCAAAGGAGATAAAATTACATAGTTTACAATATCGGAGACCAAGAGATCCAAACAGAGACCTAAAAAATGACTTGATACATGCCACTAGAAAACTCACACTAACTACATTTGATGGCAATGGGATAGTTATAGCTCAGTCTTAGGTCCACAAGTTAGACACTTTTGTGAATCTTTGACCCATGGAAGAGGAGGATGCAATAAAAAATACTTTACATTTGGAGGGAGTATCCCATGAATTGTGGTACCATGGGAAGGTCAGGTTGTAGCACAATCGCATCACTTCTTATCAAGAATTTGTTGATTGATTGATTGAATTTTTTGATAAAAAGGATCCAAAAACATATTTTAGGGATTTTCCTCAGTTCAAATAGGTTGGGAGTTTGGAGGGTTACATTGGTAAATTTCAAAAGTTATCAGTTATGGTTCCTAATATTTTTGAGAGGAGATTAGTGGTGTTATTAATTAAGGGCTTATCATAACCATTGAGAGGATGGATAAAAGCCTTTGACCCACCAACACTACATGAGGAAATGAAAAAGGCTAGAAGTAAGGAAATTGTAGATCCTTAAAGAAATCTCTCATCGAAAGTATCCTCTTCATACAAGGACAACAAATCCTTCTCCAAGAAGAATAAAAAATCATATTCAAACGGAAAATCAGCAACACCCCTAGATCATGATACACTCAACAATTTGCACAAGAAAAATTTGTGTTTTTATTGAAAAGGGCCCTATGATGCAAACCATGACTATCCTTTGAGACCATAATGAAAATCTAACCGAATAATGTGCACATATTATGAGGATTCTAAGTTTAAAAAATTAGACCGGCAATCTAATCTAGAAGATTCATGGGCTGAAAAGGTTTAATATGAGGTGGAAAGGTCCGCAAATGAGGGTGAATGGGAAATGGAAGTGAATCTTCAAGAGGCACGCATCACTATCATACAAAAAGAGGGATCATTAAATATGTGTGGGGTCTTAGCAAGATAGAAGATTATCAGTTTTCTTGACATAGGTTCCACTCATAACTTCATTGATATTAGGTTGGTTAAGAGACGTGGGATTCAGATAGAGTAATTTGAAGGTATAAGGGTGAAAGTTGTAGATGGTTACACTCTTAAGTGTGACAGGATGAATCCAGACCTTCCTATGCATTTTAATAACTTTGATTTTAAGGAATATTTCTATGTAGTAAACATGGGAGATACTGATATAGTCTTAGGGATGAAATGACTTCATGATATAGGAGAGTTTACCCTTAACCTTTATGACATGGAGATGAAGTTCAAGGTGGATGGGAAAAATCATGTGCTAAATGCCATCAGAGATACTAGTTGTAGAATGATATATTTCAATTGAATGGAGAGACTCAGGTGCCATGGCATGGCTAAGTGGGAAGAAGAATGTATTTTTATTCCAACACATGGAGAACGTTAGAAACCATATTATTATCTAGATATACAAAAAATGAGGATTAAGCACAAGATGGTGTTTAGTGATATTCCACTAGGTAGACTTCCAGACAAAGAAATTGAGCACATAATAGAATTGGAGGAGGGTGCCAAACCAATGATAATCATTCCAGGTTATAGGCACCCCAAGTGGCTAAAAGATGATATTGAGAAAACAATTAAGGAGTTGCTAGTTATGGGGAACATTAGACCAAGAAAAATATCTATTGTCTTCATCAATTGTTTTGGTTAAGAAAAATGATGTTACATTGCAGATGTGTATTGATTATCGAATTCTGAATAAGAACAAAATCAAGAACAAGTACCCTATTCCTAGGATTGATGAGCTGATAGATGAGCTACATGATGCTTGTTATTTTTTGAAAATAGATTTGAGGTTAGGATACCATCAAATTCATGTTAGAGAGAAGGATATTGAGAATACAACATTCAAATGTCGTTGTGGGAATTTTTAGTTTGTGGTTATGCCATTTGGGCTAACTAATGCACCTGCTACATTTTATTCCTCTACAAATAGGGTTTTCAGTTTAAGATGAGGATATTTGTATTGGTCATCTTTGATGATATTTTGGTGTACAACAAAACTTGGGAGGAGCATATCGCCCATTTGGATATAGTGTTGGGTATTCGCGACAGGGAGTCCCTATACACCAAGGAATCCAAATGTGATTTGGGCATGAAAAAGTTGCTATAATTGGGCCACATCATCAGTGCAAGGGGTGTGCATATGGATCTTGACAAGGTCAGAGCTATTATTGAGTGGCCTACGCTGGAGAATCTGACACAACTGAGGGAATTTTTGAGCTTGTGTGGTTTCTACCATATATTTTTCAGTGGATATTCATAAAATTCAACACCACTCCCCGATTTAACAAAGAAAGGGGCATTTGTTTGGACTCTTGAGGTGCAAGAATGTTTTCATAAGTTCAAGAAGTTGATGAATTCTTGCCTAGTTCTTGCATTGTCAGGTTTCACTAGACCCTTTGAGCTTCAATGTGATTCTTCAGGTGAAGGGATTGACATATTCCTTATGCAAGACAAACATATGATAGATTTTAAGATTAGGAAGTTAAGGGAACCAGAGAAGAGCTACAATATTTTTGATAAGGAGATGTTGGCCATTATGCATGTGTTGGCCAAATTTAGGCAGTATCTTGTGGGCAAAATTTTTTGTGTTAAGACAGATCATAATAGCCTGAGATATTTCCTAGGGTAGCGAGATCTCAATGATCATCAACAAAAGTGGGTTAGAAAGTTACAATCATATGACTTTGACATTGCCTATGTCAAAGGGACTCAAAATGTTGTTGTTGTTTCTTTGTCTCATTGTCCACATTTGAGCTCTATGGTTTATATTTTAGAGGATTGGAGACACCTAGTTATAGCAAAGTATGCCAAAGACTCTTGGTCCTCTCACGTAATTGACGGGTCAGTATAGGACAAAAGGTATTCAATTGTAAATTATCTTATCATTTACAAAGGGAGGATCTTTTAACCTTAAGATCAAAGATGAAAAATACAATGTTGAGGACCTTTCATGATTCACCTACAGTAGGACATCTCAAGTATCTCAAGACTTATAGGTAGGTTTAGGAGCATTTCACTTGGAAATGGTTCAAGTTAGATGTTCTTTGATATGTCACAGAGTGTCATGTTTGACAACAAAATAAATAGGAACACACATATCCTGTAGGGTTACTTCAACCACTTCCAATTCCTAACAAGAAGTGGGAATATTTATCGATGGATTTCATTACAGGATTTTCAAAAGTCTAGGGTAGAGATTGTATTTATCTAGTTTTTGATCATCTCAAAACTTGAATTCTCAATTATTTCCAATAGGAGCTACATATTTAGCTACAAAGGTAGCAAAGCTACTCTTCCATGAGATATTCAAATTGCACAGGCTACCTCATCGCATTTTTTGTGACAAAGAGAGTCGATTCTTGAGTCATTATTGGCAAGATCTATTTAGATTGGGTGGGACCAATCTCACTCAGAGTACCAGCTACAATCTGCAGACAAATGGTCAAACAAAGATTGTTAATAAATGGGTGGAGGGATATCTCAGTAATTACATTGCAGGGTAGTAAAGGGGTCAGGTTAAGTGGATTTATCTTTGTGAGTACTTCTATAATACCACTTACCATCTTCCAATTCAAATTTCATCGCTTATGGGCTTGTGTTTTTATGAGGTGCCTATCTTTCTTGACTTACTATTGAGTGACAATAGAGTTCCTAGTGCTGGGAATTTGTTGCAAGAGAACTAGTATATTATGAAGGATCTTTGAGAGAATATTCAAAATTTTAAAAATCAACAGAAGTAGTATGCAAACCAGAAGAGAGTTGAGCGTTATTTTGAGGTAGGTGATATGGTGTATCTGATGTTGCAGCTCTACCGCTTGTCCACTCTTAAGAAGAGTGGTGCATAAAATATTAAGGCACGATACTATGGGTCTTTCAAGATCATCAGATGGGTGGGAGAGGTGGGTTTTGAGTTGGAGTTACCGATTGATAGAAGGATTCACAATGTCTTTCATGTGTCATGCCTCAAGAAAGAGTTAGGACATCGCGTTATTCCTTCAACCACTTTGCCACCCCTAGATGATGAGGGGAAGTTGATTTTGGTACTCGAGGCCATATTGGATGTCAGAGAGAGATATTTATGGAGATGTGTCATTAGGGAATATTTGATTAAATTGAAGGACTTTTTGGTTGAGGATGCTACATGGGAGGATGAGGAGATTTTTTAGTATCCAAAGTTGAGATTTCTTGTGGACAAGAAATTTCAAGGAGGGCAGACTGTAATGTCTCCTTCATAACCATCATAGTGATTATTTATCCTTTATGCTCCTGAAAGCTAAATGGGGAAATAAGGGAGAAATTTATTAAATTAATTATATGTAAGGTTATCAAATTGTATAGTCATAAAATTTCACCCTTGCAATTTCACATACATTCTTGCATTGGCTTTAGTGTCCACTCCATTAGAACTTTTGAAGGATCATTTTAGCCCCTAAATTAGAATTTCTCCCTTCTCAAGATGCTCCAACACCCCTTTTCAATAGCTACCCTGTGTGTCTACTTTGCATCAAACTTTTTTATTTTCCCATTCACGTCGTTTTGTAACAAGAAAAGTTTGAACACTAGTGCGCCACGCGGATGTATGAATTCTGTGATAGCATCCTATGATTTTTCAACATTCAAATGACCACTTCCAAGAATTTTTACCACTTTTCACCTCCTTTGGTCGGTGCTAACGGCTCAAGACGCTTTGTAACCATCCGAGAATCTTCTTTTTGCTTCTCCTCTCTCCTTAAATGTTATCCTCTCCGTCCATTAGACTCTCTTCCACTTCTAGATTCACTCTTCTATTCTTCCTTTAGCTTCATTCTAGTTTCTCTATAACCTTCTACTCTCCAATTATTTCTTGCATAACTCCATACAACTTGCTACAACAAAACTTTCAAATTCTCTTGGTAAGATTATTTGTAGCACTCTTGGCTCTTGCAGTTTCATCTCCCTTATCACATGCTTGCGAGCATCTTGGGATATCAAACATACTCTACTTATTGCATCTATATATCATGATACAGGTTCTCCTCCTTGAGTGGGGATTTCTTTTATCACTCATACTTTGTGGTGTGGGTTCTACTCCTAAGCAAGTTTTTCTTTCACCATGTGCTTTATCCATTTTGGTTCATCTCTATCTTTCTTTTTGGTTGTTCGTTAAGGTGGGAACACCAAAATGAGGGTTTGACTGAGGAAAACCCCTATATAGCCCCAAAAATTTCTGTAGCTATTACGCATACAATTATTGAAGACATTCATGTGCTAGAGGCTTCATCACTTGCATGGTCATAAGAATTTCCTTTCTAATTCTTATTCTATTTATCTATTTTACTTTACTTCACCTTTATCACTTTCTGTCATTTTCCTAAATTCTAGGAGTTCTTAGAAATTAGAGTAGAAGTAGCCACTTTTTCATTTTCTACAATATTCTCACTTTTTGGTTTGTACAAGACGTCATCGCACCTCTCAGACACCAACATGCTATGTTGTCATGTATATTTCATGTTGCCATCCTTTAGCTGAGAGCTTATCATTGTGTCCAAAGAATCTTTGTGACCTACTATTTCTGATTATAGAACTCTCATCATTGTTCCTTGAGGTAGTTTAGGGAAGTTCACTCCTTGAGGTTCTTTGAATGAAGATAACTCATGAGTATTGAATCCCCCTTCTCTACATTTTGGTGAACTTGACATGAACCAAAAAACTAGGAATTTATTTACCCCTACTTGGTGGGGTCATAAATTTTGACTCAATGATCGGAATTCAAAACTGTTTGTACCATTAGAAAGGTCTCCAAGAGAACTAGTTCAATCCCTAAAATACTATTCCTTTGGCTATCAAATTTTAGGAACCAACACAAGTTCCGAACCTAAATTCTGCTCTGAAGACCTCGAAAAATGAAAATTACTAAAACATTGAAAATACCAAAAACATCCAAAATGAATTTAATATCTTCTTTTATTAGCTCGGTATCTAATTTTGTTCAAAATTTTAATGATATTCCATTTCATGCCTGTGATAGTGACTTGGCTTTTCCCATGTCGCTTTGTATCTTAGGTCCTTCTCATGAGAGTTCTCTTGCTTCAGAGGATATCTTGTTGCAAGAAGATGAAATCATTGATACCTTTATTAATGTTACTCTACCTTATCTTCATTCCAATGCACTTTCTCCTAGGGATGATAAATTTGTGAATGATGAGTCTATTATCTATTCTAATGCACTCTCCTCTAGAGATGACACGTTAGTGCATGATGAATATCCTTCCACATTTGATCTTGTTTGGATCGATGTTGAGAATATATATATTGAATAATTATTCTACAATTTGTGATGATTCTATAAATGTCGTCTATGTATCTATTTTCCCTCAAAGGCCTAAAAAACTAGTCATTTATCTAACTCTAGCTATCCCTTCTCTAGAAAGGGTTTGTTTTATTAATGGTGTTCCATTTGATAGTGATTTTCTTGATTGTTCTATGGCTCCCTCTTATAGAGAAGTAGCCCATACTTATGAGAATAGAATGAATAAACAACTAAGCCCTCCTCAAGCACCTAAAACTATAGCTAAAGCACCTAGTGATTATGATCTTGTCGAGCAACTTCGAGTTACTCTGGATAATATTTCACTATCGAACTTGCTTCAGTCCTCCAGTTTACCAAGGGATACTTCAGGAAGCCTTGCAAAATATCCTCTTGAATTCTTCGGCTAGACCAATAGACGTTGATGCGCTAGTAGCTTATATTAGTGTGGATTCACCGAATATTACGTTCTAGTTGCAGGAAATCCCATCTCTGGAAGTATAGAAGCAAGCTAATCCTCTGATGATTATAGTCAACATTAATAAAATTGACATTAGACGTACTCTCATTGATGGTGGTTCAATGCTTAATGTATGTAGTATTGATCTATTACCTAAGATTAATATTGATTCATCTTCTCTTAATGCTTCTTATGTTGTCATTCGTGCGTTCAATAATATCGGTCGGTAGGCCCTAGGCATGATAGTATTTCCTTTGAGGTTGGGACCCATTATCATACCTACCCTTGTATATGTTATGTCAAAAAAATCACCTTAGAACTTTCTTCTTGATAGACCGTGGATTCATGCTATGGGTGCAGTCTCGTCTACCTTGCATAAATCTATTAAGTTCATTTGTAATTTAATCGAGTAGTCACAGTCAAGGCTGACCCTGATGCTATACACTTATGTGAAACGGCAGTTGTTGTTCAGGTTTCGATTGTGCCCACTCTTATTCCTTTAATGTCTTCTAATGTGTCCCTATTTACTCTAACAATATCTACTACAAGGGATACTCTTGAGATGAATGTCCCTAAGGAAGATCTTTCTGAAGCAAGAAATATTAAGTCTACTCCTTCTACCTCTTCTCAAAGGAATGCATGTATTGATGATGATTAGGGTTCTCTATATTTTACAGAATCATTTGTTGGAAAATGTAAAGTTGACTTGATCCACTTAGACCTTTTGACAACATCATTCACACTCGCTATCAAAGATAGTCATTCTTCTGTATCGCAGTGAATGAAAATTATGATGTTCTTAGTGTTGATCCTCCTTCTAAGGAAGATGATCACAATTATGTTAAGGAGGTTAATGTTGGCAGACCTATCAAGAAGGATGATGGTGATCTCATAGAGGAGTATGATCCCCTTTTTTGAAATAACACTCTCTATGAAGATCCTCCTCCTTTGTCTTAAATCTTTGTATCTTATTCTTGTGATCAGTCAAACTTTTCTCCACAAGAGAAATGGTTGCTTCCTACTTCTCATCCTTTATCTGAGTGAGAGTGTTATTTTTCACAGCTTCTAAAATCCCACTTAATCACTCTTCCTTCTCCTACACATAGGAAATTTCATAAACATGATAAAGAAAAAAATTATTTCTATGCATACCATCGAGTGCTTGGCCATTCCACTAGCGGATGCAAGGCCTTGAAAGATAAAATACAACAACTTCATGATTCATGTGCCATCATTCATTTGTTTGAATGATGCACCTACCTTTTTATTTGTATGATAAGTGATGTTGAGGTTTACATATATCATGTTCTAAAATATATTGCATGGTTCCCCTCCTGTGTATGTTGGGGGTAGTGATAACTTGTTTCGGAGAAGTGTGTCCTTCTTAAGTAAGGACCCCCTCTCTTCTCTGTGTATCAAACATAGCATCCCTTGAGTGGACCCCTCTTTTTTTTGAAGGGTTCTCGAGGGACCCCCTTTGAAATATTCTCCTTCAAATAAAATAATTTGCATCTAGCTTGGGGGAAGCTTAACTAGACTTTTCTTTTCAAACAACATGACCCTCAAGTGGACTCCTCTTCTTTTCAAGGGTTCTTGAGGGACCCCTTTGAAAGCCTTTCAATTTTTTGATGGTCGGCATGACTTTCTTCTTGATTGCTTGTGTGGCCACTTTATTTTTTGACATGCTTTATTTGTAGGTAAACATGTCACTTTGTAGGTGTGCCTGTCAAGCCACTTCTTGACTCTATGAAGTCCCCTTCCTTTGGTTTCCTCCATGTGAGAGATCTTAGGGGATACCTCCTTACAGGTCTGTGGGCCTATAGGGTGGTTCCTTCGAGCTTCCTCCATGCGAGAGATCTTAGGGGTCGCTCCCCTATAGTTCTATAGGTCTTTAGGGTTCTTTTCTAGGTTTCCTTCATGTGAGAGATCTTGGAGGATACCTTCCTTGCAGGTTTGCAGGATTGTGAGGTGCTTACATTATTAAATTATCTTTCTTCTGAACTTTTGTATATCATATCAAAGATCTACATCTTGTTCATCCTAATTATATTCCCTTCCTTTCTTCATCTTAGAATTCTTCTATGTGTAGTTTCTTAATTTGGGGATGATGCATAGTATTGAGACAACCTTTTACATCAATCTCTCTTTGAATTTTCTAACTCAAATCCTTTAGTTTTTGTGCACTAATATTGTTGTATGGTTTTTTTTTTTTCTTGTCTAATGTGTTTTTTTTGTAGGTCTTCAACCTAGGGGAATGGTTCCTTGGTTTGAAGAGTTATCTTCTTTCTCTAAAGTATCATTTTTGCATATGATGTTATTCATTTTTAGTAGATTTCCTTTAGCGTGTATATTAGTGTAGATTCATACACCCACTAAAGTGGGGGAGAAATGTATAATTGTAAAATTGTACCCTTGCAGTTTCACTTACATTCTTGCATCCACTTTAGTGTCTACTCTGTTTGAACATGTGGAGGATCATTTTAGCTCCTGCATCAGCCTTTTTCCCTTCTCAAGATGCTCCAACATCCCTTTTTAGTAGTTACAATTGTGTGTCTACTTTGCATCAAACTTTGTACTTCTCCCATTCATGTCATTTTTTAGTGTGACATGTTCGTACACTAGCTCACCACACTAGTGTCTTGAAACATTTCAAAATTCAAATGACTACCTTTGAGCATGTTTACCACTTTTCACCTCCTTTTGTTGGTGGTAATGGCTTGAGACTCTTTGTAACTACCTGAGAAGCTTCTTTTTTCTTCTCCTCTCTCCTTAAATGTTATCTTTTCCATCCATTTGGGCTCTCTTCCACTTCTAGCTTCACTCTTCTCTTCTGCCTCTAGCTTCATTGTAAATTCTCTCTAGCCTTCTACTCTCCAACTCTTGCTTGCACAACTCCATACAACTTGCTACAATAGAAATTTCAAGTTCTCTTGGCTCTTGCAACTCCATCTCCCTTGCCACATGCTTGTGAGCATATTGCGATCTCACACATCCTCTAATTATTGCATCTACATATCATGATACGAGTTCTCCTTCATTAGCAAGAATTGGTTTTATCACTCAAACTTTGTGGTGCAGGTTCTACTCCTAAGCGGGTTTTGTTTTCACTATGCATTTAATCCATTTCAATTCATCTATCTCTTTCTATCTCATTTTTCATGGAGGTGGCAACACCAAAATGGGGGTTTGATTGAGGAAAACCCCTATACAACCCCAACAATTTCTCTAGATATTATGCATGCAGGTATTGAAGACATTCACGTGCTAGATGCTTCATCACTTGTGTGGCTGTAAGCATTTCCTTTCTACTTGTTATTCTCTTTATCTATTTCACTTTACTTCAGATTTATCACTTTCTATCATTTTCCTACATTCTAGGAGTTCTTAGCAATTAGAGTCTAAGTAGCCACTTTGTCATTTTTTCTAACATTCTCGCTCTTAGGTCTTCATGAGATGCCAATGCACCTTTGGGATGCTAGCTCACCGTGTTGTTTTCCATTTTCCATGTTGTCATCCTTTGGCTAAGAGCTTGTCAGTTTGTATCAAGAATCTTTGTGACCTCTTTCTGATTCTAGAACTCTCACCAGTCTTCCTTGATGTAGTTTAGAGTATTTTTCCCCGTGAGGCTCTCTGAATGAAGAGAACTCATGAATAGAGAATCCCCCTTCTCTACACAAATAAATAAATATTTAAAGGTGACCTTATATTTAATTAATTTAACAAATTTACTTAAATAAAATAATATTAATGGAAACTTCTAGAGGGGCAAACCTAGTCTTGGAGAAAATTATATTAAGGGGTTAGCCAATGCTTCAATGATCCAGGTTTTGAAACTTTCTTTGGTGTGTTCAATGTGGAGATTTCTATAGCCATTGATCATTGGGAATGAAAAATTAGATTGATTTGCATAAATGAGGATGTGAAAGATCCTTCAAAGGGTTATATCCAATAGGGTTGCATTGAAGGAGATTTGGAGATTACTTGCATACTCTTGTTGAAGGCAATTTTGCATAATAAGGAATCAATTGAGATATTGTTGTCATTACCTTCTTAGTAATCATATCACCCATCATTGGAACCCATGATTTTCTCATGGAGGGCTTATCCTTCATCAATTTTGCATAAGACTTGGATCACTCCATTGTTGGTTCCTTGGAAATTATTCTTGATGGTGTTAATCATTGGTAGCTATTTCCAAATATTTTATGTTGAAGATTTACTTCAGAATAGGGATGACTTGAGTGGAGGTTCGATTTGGCTTAAGAAAGGCTCATTTTTTATTATGTGGCTTCCAAATATACAACAACATAGGCACTTCTTGTGATCAGGTTCTTATGATATTTGCATTCATGTATGAGCATATTGAATATTGTAGTTGCTGCCATTCATACTCAGACTTTAGGAGATGCATTATATTGTAAAGCCAAAGTCTTGGCCATTCATATCAACATTTTAATAGACATTATATCTTGATAAAGGAGTAATAAGTTAAAGGCCATGTATTAGATGTAATTTTCATGATTATATTCTTCATGATTAGCACAATAATATGCATGCCAAGTGTTTGAAAAAATGTCAATTAGTTGTAGGTATTGATTTTCACTAGTATAAGACATTTATTGCGTTTGGAAAATACAAAAAGACTTAAATTTCATGCTCAACTTACTGTTAGACCATTTAGCATTCATTACAAAGAATTTGAATCATTTAATTTACAATTCAAAGTAAAGACATCAAACTGAAACACAAAACCAACAAGTATAAAGGTTGCAAGAAAAGTGTTTGTCAAATTGTATAAGGTAGATAATCGGGATTTTTACATCAGATTTGGCTGGGCTCTTTATAGAAGGTTCACTTGCCATTACATGTACATGTCAGTTATTATTTCATGGGATGTTATCAATGATAAATGATTTGAACTTCTTTAACAAAGTCATTGTGAGATCCTTATATTTTGATAATTTTTCATGATTTGCTTGGTATGTTCCATTTATTTGTTTAATGACTAATTGTGAATCACCAAAGATCTTAATGTGTTCCGCACCCATAATTAAAGTGACACACAATCATGTGAGAAATGATTCTTACTCAATAGTGTTGTTTGTACATAGGAAGTTTAACCAATATGACAAGGAACGAGCTCTCTTGCAGGTGGTATTAATATAACTCTTGCACCAGAACCTATTCTACACTTTGATCCATCTAAATATAACTCACATGTATTAGCCTGAATTGTCAACACATTGTCATCCGAAAAAGTGTCATTACTAGGTAATGCTAAAGGAGAAGGAGTGTCAGCCAATTGGTCAGTCAAGGACTGATCCTTAAGTTCTTTTTGTAAAACAAACTTTAGGTAAAACTCATTCAACAACATTACCCATTTAGCTAGAAATCTTGATAAGTCTTTTTTATTGAAAATATGTTTTAGAGGGTAAAATTTTATTATCACATGTATTTTCGCATCCAATAAATAGTGGTGCAATTTAATGGTTGTGAATACAAGGGCCAAAAAATTTTTTTCTATTGTTTTGTATCATTTCTCATAATCAATCAAGTTTCTGTTGATGTGATAAACAAGATGCTCTTTACCATTTTCACCTTGTTGAGCCAACAATGCTGCAAGAGCATGAGCTGATGTAGCTATATAAAGTATTGTTAGAATTGGCTATGGCTGCCAAGATCTTGAAACCAATTGGAAAGCACAAAAAAAAGAGAATATGAATGTGATAAGAATAAATTGTATTCTTATCAATATGATTGTGATGTGCATAGGATACCCCTTGGTATATAGCCAAGGTGAGAACATATAAGGGCATAAGATTATGACAAGTTTCATAATCTTATGACATGAGACAACTATGAAAAGCTAGCACTCCACCTAAAGTGGAAAAGTGATAATGTGATAGTCACCAAAAATGGTGGATCGCCCACAAAAGGTGGAGAGGTAATCACATGATATGTCCATGAAAGGTGGAAGTGATAAAGTAATAACATGATAAGTCTACCAACGATGTAAAAGTTCCAACTACGTCCTATGTGGTCCCTAAGTAAACTTAACTAAGGTGTAATTATGACCTATGACAAGGTACAAGACATTTAATTACACCAACACCCCCCCCCCTTAAGTGCAACTTAGGGAGAATGTATACAAAACAAAAAAATGCAAGATGGGTCCCGACAACGAGGCCATGTTAGGTACCCATGTACAAATGCAATGCAATCTCTCATAAAGGGTGAAAAGGAGAAAACCCAGTGGGAAAAAACTCCTCCCCAAAAGAGAGATGAAATACAATAATAATATCCATCACAAATCCAATCAATCCCCATGCACAAAAATGATGAAAAAAGAGACCATTTAGCCCCCCATAATGAGATAACCTATTACAAGAGAAGCACTAGAAGTGCACTGTGGAGTAACACTAGAATCCTCAATCCAGCAAGTAACGAAAGATACTTTAGTTTTCTACTGAAACCATATGTGAATCACTAATTGACTCAAGGTGGAATCATGATAAAGCAACAATAGACCCGATGCCAAGGAACAATGGAAAAATTACAAATTGACACATCTTTGGAGTCTATGAAGCAATAGTTGATTGAGAAATGATCTGGAACTGAAATGAAATGCAAAGAAAATACGAACCTAGTGCAAACAAAAAAGGAAATCGTGCATGCATTGATGAATGTTCACATCTGCCTCCATGATAAAAAATAACCTCAAGTTTGTGTAGATGATGAAACCTAAAAATATGGTCTACAGTATTGTGGAGTGCTCGAAACTAGCTTTCCGTCGATATCTCGTTTGCCAAAAATGGACATTGTGACCATGAGTTATGAATTTTTTCGAAAAACTAAATTTAGCCTACATGAAATGGGTTTTCTAGCAAAAAAGGTTTATTTCTGATTTGATTTCTGAAAAATCTACTCACTGTTTGTAGAAAAAAAAAAAACCTAGAAATCATTTTTTGATCCAACAAGTAGAAGATGAAAAATTAAATTTTGTTTAACCTTCAGCTAGGAGAAATATGACGTGTGCCACTTTTTGTACAACAATTTCCTCTAGATTTGTGCAAGATATGAAAAATCTAAAAGATACCCATTTGAGATTTCGACCCTGACTACAAAACCTAGAAATCATTATTCCTACAAATGAATGAAAACTATATTTTTGAAGCAAAAATGATGATGTATCTAATAAAAAATGGCTTGCAACAAACCCTTGTTCGTAAAAAATGCAAATGGTGACCAAATTGAGTGAACCAAAAGACAATTTTGATTTTCTCGAGCCCCCTTGATGCAATGGTGAGCTCATATTTGCACCAACAAGCTCAGATATGAACCTACAATAAAGAGACAAAAATGTAACCTCCCCAAATCTGGTATCTCTCTTTAGAGAAAGACTCTCCAATGGCACCCAACCCTCTCTAATACCATGTTAGAATTGGCTATGGCTGCCAAGATCTTAGACCAATTTGAAAGCACAAAAAAGAAAGAATATGAATGTGACAAGAATAAATTGTATTCTTATCAATATGATTCAATGATATGATTGTGATGTACATAGGAGATCCCTTGGTTATATATCCAAGGTGAAAACATAGAAGGGCATAATATTATGATAAGTTTCGTAATCTTATGACATGAGACAACTATGAAAAGCTATCACACCACCTAAAGTGGAAAAGTGATAATGTGATAATCACCACAAATGGTGGATCACCTACAAAAGGTGGAGAGGTAATCACCTGATATGTCCACGAAAGGTGGAAGTGATAAATTAATAACATGATAAGTCCACCAAAGGTGGAAAATCTCCAACTACCTCCTATGTGGTCCCTAAGTAAACTTAACTAAGGTGTAATTCTGACCTAGGACAAGATACAAAACATTATATTACACCAACAATAATGAACAGTTAGTTTTGCATGGTGGGTTGTAAAATAGGTGGAGCAACAAGGTATTCCTTCAAATTCTCAAAAGCCTATTTACAATATTCATTCCAATCAAAGTGCACATCCTTTTTGAGAAGATGTGTAAATGGTAACATTCGGTCTACTAAAGATGCCACAAAATGATAGATAGGTTGAATTCTTCCTTGTAATGTGTGCAATTGAGAGATGTTTGTAGGAGGTGGCATGTTTATTATAGCATCAATTTTATTTGTGTCCACCTCAATGCCTCTATGAGATATGATAAAACCTAAAATTTTCCCACTATCTACACCAAAGACACACCCTTTTGGATTCAATCTAATGTTGTATTTTTGCATCCACTCAAAGATTTTTCGAAGGACATTCATGGTGTCCTGCCTTGTTAGTGATTTGGCTAGAATTTAATCAAAATAATCTTCCAAAATATTATGTATGTAATCATGAAATATTAATGTCATCGCTCATTGATAGGTTGTGCCCATATTCTTTAATCCAAAGGGCATTATAACCCAACAAAACATTCCCCAAATTGTTGTGAATGTTGTCTTATATTGAGGGATGATGAAGATTTGATTATATCCAGAAAATCCATCCATGAATTAAAAAAAATCATGTCTCACAATTGAATCCACTATCATATCTATATTAGGAAGGGGAAAGTCATATTTTAAAGATTCTTTATTAAAATCATGAAAATCCTTGCACATCCTAATACGATTGTTAGGCTTTGCAACTGTGATAATTTGTGATATCCAAGGAGAATAATCTATAGATCATATGAAACCAACTTCAAGGATTTTTTCGAGTTCACCTTTAACAAGAAAGGCTATCTTAGGATTCATCTTTCATATCTTTTGTGGAATGGGCTTGGCATTTTCAACAAGGATAATGTTTTTGGTCACTATCTTCAGATTGATTCCTGGCATATCTAAATATTTCCAAGAAAAAAGTTTTTAAAAGTCATGGAGTAACATTGTGTGATCTTGTTCTTCATCATCAAGTCACTTCCCTATATTAATGAATTTATCCTTATCATTTATATCCATCGATATATTAATTGTATCTCCTAAAGGAAATGTATTTGACTTTGGAAATTTAGGGTTGTATTATTCTATATGTATGTCTTTCTCATTACTTTCATCTTCTGCATATTTTTTCTTGGTACTGATCATAGCATAGTTGTATGTAACATTTTTCTTTTGAGGAGTATAAGGTGACTTGTCATAAACTCCTTACATTTCCTTCAAGGCTTCATCATTTTCAAAGTACTCTCATGATGGTAGTAAATCCATATAAAGCAACTCAGGAAGCTTCATAGTGAGGTTGATTTTTGGCTTGCACATGATAGTTTTGATGTTTAATGATGGTATTTTGTTTGATTTTGTTGTCTTCAAAGGAAAATGCCCAAAAAAAGTCTTTGTCTCTTGCATGTTAGGTTCTATAGTAACTTGAATTCCTTGTTCTTTCTTTCCACATCCTTTACCATTGTAACCCAATTGTTTCACTAATTCATAACCTCTCCCATAAAGTTTTTCCATTTCTTTCGAGTTTCCTGGTTGTTGATAATCTATCTCATCAAATTTCGTTATATAACTTGTATCTTCTTCTAGAGTGGATGAGGTAGATTCTTGTGAAGTTTCTCGCATATTTTGAGTTGACATGACCATTGGTTGTTTTTTTTCCATATTTTTTCTTGTGATTATATACTCTTCCATCAATGAGGGTGCAAACTCCAAGGAACCCCAATAATCATCCAATAATTTTGACATTGTTTCTACTTCTTGCTTGTCAACCTCTATAGGTTCTATGTTGGATGTTGGAATTAATGTACGTAGAGGAATTTTCATTCCTTTATCAACTTGCAAAAAAAAATTTAGGCTCGTGATCTATTTCAACTTGGTATACCTTATTGTTATAGACATATTTCATGATATGATGAAGGGTCAAAGGCACCACATGCATCTTATGAATACATGGTATTTCCAAAAGAATATTTTATGAAAGATCATGAGGCATGACATGAATAGGAGTTTCTAAGGTAGCATTTTTTACTGTAATAGGTAAAGTAATCACATCGAGAAGTTTCTTTTCTACATTGTAAAATCCTCTAATCGATAAGGAGTCGGGTTTGATTTTTGATTTGTCTACACACAATCTATCTAAGAGTTTCACATTGCACACATTAAGGGTTGAGCCATTATCAACAAGGGTCCTTTTTATGCCTATTCTATTGAATTGGGCCATTATCATGAAGGCCTCATTTCTATTTCTCAATTCCAAGGGAGGAAACTCATGTTGGTGAAAGGTAATATCTACATTAATTTTATTCTTTCCTTGTATTAGATCTGCAACATCGTTTGCATTCGTACCAAGAGGAACCACTACTTGTTGTAAGTTTGTTTGAAGCATAGTGTGATAGTTAGGTGAATTATGAATAAGGTCCCATTGGGATATCTTTGTAGGAGTATTCTTAAGTTGTTCAACAATATCATACTCCCTCCCACTATGCAAAGTTAAATGAGGAGCACTAGGCAATATGGGATTGGGCAAAGGTAAGGTTGTGAGAAATCATTACAAAGAACAATATTGATTGTGGAAACTTGATATCATTGATTGATACCCTTCATGGGAGGGAATTGTGCTTCAAATCTAAATAGATTGAGCTTCTAAGGATTATGCTTGCAAAGAAGGTTGTAGACCTTGCTCCTTTAGCTTTGCTCTTATCCTGATGATGGATCACAGAGTGTGATCTAAAATGTTGATGGAAAAAAATCTCACACAATCTAAGCCACAAATCATTATAAAGAACATTATGGATTGTGGAAACTTGATATCATTGATTGGTACCCTTCATGGGAGGGAATTGTGCTTCAAATCTAAATAGATTTCAAGCTTCTAAGGATTACGCTTGTAAAGAAGGATGTAGACCTTTCTCCTTTAGCTTTGCTCTCATCCTGATGATGGATCATGGAGTGTGAATCGAAACATTGATGGAAACAAATCTCACATAATCTAAGCCATAAATCATTACAAAGAACATTATGGATTGTGGAAACTTGATATCATTGATTGATATCCTTCATGGGAGGGAATTGTGCTTCAAATCTAAACAGCTTGAGCTTTTAAGGATTAAGCTTGTAAAGAAGGTTGCAGACCTTGCTCCTTTAGCTTTGCTCTCATCCTGATGATGGATCATGGAGTGTGATCCAAAATGTTGATGGAAAAAATCTCACACAATCTAAGCCAGAAATCATTACAAAGAACATTATGGATTGTGGAAAATTGAAATCATTAATTGATACCCTTCATGGGAGGGAATTGTGCTTCAAATCTAAACAACTTGAGCTTCTAAGGATTAAGCTTACAAAGAAGGTTGCAAACCTTGCTCCTTTAGGTCTTCTCTCATCCCGATGATGGATCTCGGAGTGTGATCCGAAACACTGATGGAAAAAAATCTCACACTATCTAAGCCAAAAATCATTACAAAGAACATTATGGATTGTGGAAACTTGATATCATTGATTGATACCCTTCATGGGAGGGAATTGTGCTTCAAATCTAAACAACTTGAGCTTCTAAGGATTAAGCTTGCAAAGAAGGTTGTAGACCTTGCTCCTTTATCTTTTCTCTCATCCCGATGATGGATCGCGAAGTGTGATCTAAAACGTTGATGGAAAAAAATCTCCCACAATCTAAGCCAGAAATCATTACAAAGAACATTATGGATCGTGGAAACCTGATATCATTGATTGATACCCTTCATGGGATGGAATTGTGCTTCAAATCTAAAATGCTTGAGCTTCTAAGGATTAAGCTTGCAAAGAAGGTTGTAGACCTTGCTCCTTTAGCTCTGCTCTCATCCTGATGATGGATCACGAAGTGTGATCCGAAACGTTGATGGAAAAAAATCTCACACAATCTAAGCCATAAATCATTACAAAGAACATTATGGATTGTGGAAACTTGATATCATTGATTGATACCCTTCATGGGAGGGAATTTTGCTTCAAATCTAATAAACTTGAGCTTCTAAGGATTAAGCTTGCAAAGAAGGTTGCAAACCTTGCTCCTTTAGCTCTTCTCTCATCCTGATGATGGATTGCGAAGTGATGAGAGATCATGAAGTGTGATCCGAAACATTGATGGAAAAAAATCTCACACAATCTAAGCCAAAAATCATTACAAAGAACTTTCAATCATATTCTTTAGCAAACCTACAAACAAAATGTGGAAATCACACAAAGAGAGAAAGAAAAGTTGGATGTTAGGCCATGGGGGTTTGCCATGGTCAAACCCCTTTTAGGTAACTAAACCAAAAATATGAAATAAGATAATAGAGCATGAAATATGAAATAATGGATTTAGTACCTTGCCATGATGATTGATCTTGAGTTGTTGCAGAAATGAAAGAAGAGTCAACCCTTGAATTCTTCAGAAAGATGTCTTGATGACCTAGGATGCTCAAAACCTAGCTTGCTTGACAAGAGTGAGAGATGAGTGATTGAGAAGAAGACTTGTTGAGAGAGTTAGGAAAAAGAAGAGATGAATTAGGGTGAAAATTAAGGGAAACCCTATTATTTATACATGTGCCCTAATTTCTTAAAAATACCACATCACAGGCCAACCTTAGGGTTTAGGAGACAAAATCCCACAAGAAATTAAGATTAAATTTGATTTTTATGCCACATGGGACTAAGTCACCCAAGGTGGTGACTTAGTCCACCTCGGAAATTTCTAATGGTTTTCAAGAATTAAGATATGATTAATGATGCTTAACAGGATTATCCTCTGAAACACACATAAGTTGGACCTATAAGAGCATTAAGGGGTTATTTTAACATAAGCAAGGGTTGATTTATTGATGAAAATCCTAGGAAAGTGTGAGATCTTATTACAACTCCTTACAACACTTTGAAATAAGGATTGGAAAGTGGTAAGAAGAGGTTGTTTAGGTGAGCTATGCTGAAAAGGTCTTACAAAAGTGTGAAAGTGGGTTACAACACCTCACAAAACCTTTGTAAGACACCATATAATTTTAATTGATTTGTAAGGGTTCAAGACCTAAGATGAATATTTTGACCATATTACAACATTAAATCTAGGAAAAATCAGGCCAAAATCCAAGGGAAAAGGCCCAAATGAGTGAAAATTGTCAAGGCTACAATTTTTTGTGACACATTTAGCCCCCACTTTAGTGAGAGGATGAACTTACTTCAAAATCACACTAAATTAGCCACATGGAGATGGTAAAGGATGACAAAGATGAAGAAGGTTGTCAAGCCCCTAGGATTCAAGATTCTATGTCAAACAAACATACATGTAAGGGGACACATTCAAGGGTGAATGATTTGCAAAAAAACAAGATACATGATCATGCAATGAAAAGAACTAGAAGGAAGATAAGGATGAAAGTAAAAAGGGGGGATCAAGCTTCGACCATTTTTCTAACTTGTTTTGGATCAGATCTAAGTTTTTTGTTGGGAAAGATGTGTACTCACTTTGGGGTAACAAGAATTTTGGTTGTCCATCGGGTAAGAAGGCTCAAAAGGTGAGAAACATGTACTCATAGCTGGTATGCACTCACACACACAAAGGTGGCTATGGGGAAATTCATGCCGCCATTCGAGCTTCCCACTTACACCATACCAAAATTATACCTCCTGTTAACTTCAATAAGGTGCCACAAAAGAAAATTATGTTTGTAGAAATGGTGTAAGGAATGCTCAAAGGGATTTTGCTTAGTTTGTTCAAGGTCTCATCTTAAGGAACATTATGCGTAATGTCTCCAAGAGAGGAAAAGTGCAAATGGTCTCATCTTGTTTGTAAGAGAGGACAAGTGTGATATCTCATTGTGGGAACATTGTATCTAATCTTTCCAAGAGAGGGAATCACAAGAAAAATAAAATCACATAGTAAAATTGAGTTTCGATGTATGCCCCCACTTTAAAGTGGTTGCTAACACCATTACTGTGAGAAATTGCTTTAAAGTAGAAGGAGAGGAAGACATGAGAGCTTATTTGGAAATCCCTATTCCAAGTCATATTTTTCTGATAAGCTACGTCATGAAGAAGGTAGTATGTCACATGCAAGTCAACTTAAGACATGTCATCCACATCCCAAGATTGCTCTTATATGTTCATGAAAGGTTAACAACTAGTCAAGAGAGACAATGACAAGTGAAATACGAGGGCAAGGCTACCTATACCCTTGCCCCCACTTAGTTTAGGACAAGAGTGAGATGAAAGGATTGATGAAATGCAAGGTAGAGTGAAAACGAAGTATGAATTAGAGGAATGAGGTTCCTTGACATAAGGAAGAACTCAAAAATCATTAAGATGGTGGATTTTACTTCTCAAGGCCTTACATTCATTAGTAGAATTACCATGGACTTTGTGATAGGTGCAAAAGGAATTCTTGTAAAAGAATTTTTTTTGAGTACGTGGAGGAAGGGATATCAAGTGATCTTGGAGGATGCTCAACAAGATACCCTCTTGATCAAAGGGAGAAGGTGTTCCTCTAGCTTGTGTCAAATATGTGTCTTAGTACAACATTTCATACCTACACAAGGTTCTATAGAGTGAGAGATTTTGTACGCTCCTTTAGAAGAGTGTGTAAAATCTAAATCAGTAGTGTGTTGTGAGATAACATTAGTATTAGGCAAAGATTTCCTTGTGTTTTTTGAATGGTGCAAAGGGACACTTTTGATACCACTAGTTTCCATCATTTTAGGATGCACTAGTGGTGATTTTGGTTTAGAAGGATGGGTTGTGATGATGTTGATGTGAGATGAAGGATTGGTCATTTCGATCAAGGGACAATAACCAAGACCAGGATGTGTTGTCTACATATGAGGCTCGATAGGGTTGCCTATACCTTGTTCATTAGTACCACATCCTTTTTCACTATATACAACTAGTTTCATAAGCTCATAACCTTTTCCATAGATATTTTACATTTCTTTAGGATCGAGTGGTTCATTTTTTTATTCTTTGTCTAAAGTGGTTGAGGTGGATGCTTTCAATAGATTTGTCGAGTCTTGTGTTGACAAGATTGTGGTTCCCTTTTCAAAGTCTTTGTGTACGATCTTGGATTCTCAATGATTGTAGGTGTGGAATCTAAGGAATCCCAATCATCATCTAAGAGCTTCAATATTTTCTCAATAGGTTTTTCATGGTTTGTGTGTTGTGCGGGTTCTACTTCTGTGGTTGGTTTTAATGTGTTGAAATGATTCTCTTTATTTTTCTCAATTTTCAAGCAACTGTTTGGTTCAGGGTTAGCATTAAGGGTGTATAGTTTGTTGTTGTAGATGTACTTCAGTTTATGATCAAGAGTGGAAGTCACCCCATTCATTGCATGAATCCACGGTTTGCCTAAGAGAATATTGTATGAAATTTCATGAGGCACAACGTGGATCTGAGTGTCCAATGTGGCCATTCCAACTATAAGAGGCAAAGTGACCACATCGAGCGGTTGATTTGTGATGTTGTCAAATCCTTGAATAGATAGAGAATCAAGTTGAATGGTCGATTGATCAATACCAATCCTATCTAGAAGACTCACACTACACAAATTAAGGGTAGAGGCTATGTCTACAAGAGTTCTCATGATCCATTTTGTTTTATATAGAGATATTATTATGAAAGCTTCATTTTATTTTGGACATCCAAAGGAGGGAGACCACTTTGGTGAAAAACAATATCATCATTTATTTTTTGAATAATAGCTTCTATGTCATTTGGTTGCACATTATAAGGGATAGGAACTTGTTGGAGGGAATTCTACATCATGTTATGATAGTGAGGGGAGGATTGAATAAGATCCCATAATGATATTTTAGCAGGAGTATTTCTTAGTTGTTTGACAAGATCATACTCCCTAATGAGTGAATTTAATTGAGGGACAATAGGTAAGATTGGATTGGGTAAAGGTAAGGGGTTTGGGTTTGGTTTTTGTCAGTATAGATTGTTTCTTGTCAAATGTGTGTAAGCAACGGTTTTATAACTTGGTTGCTGCGACACATTATTCTTAGATGGATAAAGAATGAATTCAGGTTGGTTTGGATTTTTTTGTTTGTTTGAAGAGGGATAAAGGATGAGTTGAGGTTGAATAATATTAGCATACTTGAGCAAGGGAGAGGCTAATGGTTTCTCTTCATTTTCTTCTAAGGATACAATATTATTATTATCAATATTAGCTTTATCGCGTTTTATGATATCCTCCCTAGGAGGAAGGGTTTTAGGAGAACTACAAACCAAATGCTCTTGACAATCAAAGATTGTTTCATTTAAAATGACTTCATCACAAGTAGGGGAATGATCAATGGTTGAATTTTCATGCATAGGAAGGTTTTTCCTAGGTGAAGGGGTACAACTAAGATTCTCATGACCTTCACTAATTATGTTTTCTAACAAAAAAGTATCCTCACCACAACAAGGAGACTGGGAGAAGAACAAATGTTATTGTCATGAGTAGCTATATTTTTGTTGTCTTTTTCATTAATGTCTTGTACACTAAGAGATGTAAGATGATAGAAACAAATAGGATTCTAAAAACTCTCATTGATTGGTTCTTCTACCAAAATATCTTCGTCACTAAGAGGAGAGATATTAAGAGAAGAAAAATATGATCATTAGGAATTTCCAAGGTTGTATCTCTTTTCACTCAAACACTCTCATAGAGAGCGGATAGGAAATATTTCTTAGTTTGTCTAGATATGTAAGATATTAACATTATTTGAACAAAAATGAAAAGTACATGCAACCATTTCATGCAATGTTTCAACAATATAAACAATGTAAATATTAAGATAAAAAACATTTTTATCCAATAAATGCTAAGCTTTAAGAATGTGAATAATGTACATGTAAGAATGAAAAGAACTTTGAACAAACTTATGAAATTTTTTATGAATAAATGAAAAAGTGAAAAGTACTTTTATCAATGTTATGCAAAATTTCTGAAATGTAAGCATTTTTAGATTTAATCAGGAAATGATTTCAAGAATGACCATCCTAAATTGATGATTTTGAGTTAGATGCATAAAACCAATGTTCCTGGAACTTTATATACTTATAGTATATGATACCAAGAGGCTAATAAAGCACATAAATGAGGTTTCTATCACTATAATAAATGATGAAAAATTGTATAGGGACTAAGTCATCTAGAATGGTGAATTAGTCCCAGTTGGGGTTTTTTTCTCCAAAAGTTTGCAACTGGTTTGAAGATTTTTAATGTTGTATGATTAGAAGAGGAAATGTAAATACATATTTTAGATTATTGGTAAGGATTTGAAATGCACAAAGGAAAATTATATGCACTTTCATGCATGCAAAAATGTGAAACCCTAGAATGCAAATTAAACAATGCAAAATATAATGCCAACTGAATCCAAGGTGAGAATGAACTCCAAAGCAGAAAAGAAGGGTATTCAAAGGTAGTGTTCACCAAAATGTATCATAGATTCTTGTACCCACTCAAGGTCTCTAACACTTCTATGGTTTTTAACCTAAAAGGAGAGAGGGGTGCCAAAATTGTAATGTTACATTCAAATATTTAGGGGAAGTGTGTGTGGAAACTGTGTGATGTGAATGTGTCTTAGTGCAATTTTATAAATGTTGGAAATAGATAAAAGAGACTAAACACTTAGAAAATGCAACTAGTTTGAAAACACATTATGATATGTAGAAAGATAGATTGAAATGAAATATAGAACAAGATAGAAGAGAAAATAAGGAGTGCACTTGGAATCTGAAGAGAGACAAGATGGAGTTTTGGAAACCTGAAAACCTGATGTAGAAGTTGACTAGGACACTTGTGCCAATTTGGACAACTTAGTCTAGTTTCTAAGAAAACATGTCGGAATAGGTTTCAGACAAGAGGGTTCTCAAATCTTAAAAAAAACCTTTTCAGGCCTAGCAGTGGGACTAATTTGCCATTGATGGTGACTTAGTCCACTTTTTGGTTTCAAGAAATCTAAGGGTGGAATTTGTAGCTCTCAGTCTCCAATTCTATTCGTGACAAGCTTTTGGATCTGAAACTATAGAATCTAGTATGTAAGTGTTCTCCAAGCCTCTTTTAGGGTTTTGACCACCTTGAAGGGCTTTGAAATTTTTTTGACAACACTTCCAATCCTATTATTTGGATAATCTGCAAACAAGACCTAGAAATCACACACATAGAGAAATAAATGTTGGATGTTATGGCATGGGAGTTTTCCTTGGTCAAACCCCTTTTAGGTAACTAAACCAAAATGATGAAATAAAATAATAAAGCATGAAATATGAAATAATGGAGTTAGTACCTTTGCATGATGAGTGATCTTGAATTTTTGCAGCAATGGAGGAAGATTTAGCCCTTGAATGCTTCAAAAAGATGTCTTGATGACTTAGGATTCTCGAACCCTAGATTGCTTGAGAAGAGTGAGAGATGAGTGATTGAGAAGAATGAATTGTTGAGAGAGTTAGGAGGAAGAAGAGATGAATTAGGGTGAAATGAGGGGAAAACCCTTTATTTATACATGTTATGCCCTAATTTCTCAAAAATACTACATCACAAGCCGACCTTGGGGTTTAGGAGACAAAATCCCATAATAAATTAAGATAAATTTGATTTTTATGCCACATGGGACTAAGTCGCCCAAGGTGGTGACTTAGTCCACTTGGTAAATCTGCAATGTTTGTCAAGAATTAAGGTATGATTAATTATGCTTAACAGGATTGTCCTCCGAAACACACTTATGTCAAACCTTTAAGAGAATTGCGGGGTTATTTTAACATTAGAAAGGGTTGATTTATTGATGAAACACACTTAAGTTGGACTTGTAAGAGCATTGAGGGGTTATTTAACATTATAAAGGGTTGATTTATTGATGAAAAGCATAGGAAAGTGTGAGAGTTTATTACAACTCTTTACAACACTTTAAAATAAGGCTTGGAAAGGGGTAAGAAGAGGTTGTTTAGGTGAATTATGATGAAAAAGTCTTAGAAATGTGTGAAATTGGGTTACAACACTTCACAACACCTTTGTAAGACACCATAGAATTCTTATTGATTTGCAAGGTTTCAAGTCCTAATGTGAATATGTTGGCCATATTAAAACATTAAATCTAGGCAAAACCAGGCCAAAATCCAAGGGAAAAGGCCCAAATGAGTGAAAAGTATCAAGGTTACACTTTTTTGCGACAGAATACATTATATAATTCACAAGCTCAAAATTAAGTTATATTATTTTATTTATTTTTTATGGTTGTAAAGGATTAAATTACAACTATCTACACTTCTAAATTATAGAGTAGTTTGAGTATAATTATTTAAAGAATAAAGAAAGAATAAAAAAAATTGAGCATCCACACACCTCACTTTCTCACTACTACTTCTTAATCATCATGTTGCTATTTTTTCTTGCATAGTGTGTCATGGATTTATCCACTACTTAAAATACTAGATTCATGTTAAGAGAACTTGAGTGTAAAAAGTAGACTTTCTCGGAGACGAGTACCTTTTTAATCAGCTATAATAATCCTAGCAATATTTTTTGGTCAAATAAAGTTTATATTTCAAAATTTTAACACCTTGTAAAACCTAGGTTTCTTCCCAATTTTTTATTTAATATTGATAACCCATACTTTCAAATGGGGCAAGTAAATGATAGATAAACTATAAAATATTTTTTATTTGCAATTTTTTTGAAATCCATTAAAGTATGCTATTAAAAAAAAATAACTATGACAACATCAATACAAACAAAAATAGTATGTTGAAACTCACAACAAAGTGCAAATTTCTATAAACTTGGAATAGTTGAATTTTGCAATCTTGAAATTTTATTCACAACCTAAAAAAATGTTTGAAGAACTAACTGATTCTATGATTGAATTATTTTGAGTGGAAGGTGTCTGAGCTCTACTAGGGTTTTGTGGTTTCTGCTATTGTGAACCCCAATCCTAGACCTGCAAAAACATAGCAAACAAATACACTATTAGATTCAAATGCAAGTTATATAACTAGGATACCCCCTGAAATTCATCTATAATGCTCAAGATAGGAAATAAATGAAGAACAAAACAAGAAAAGTAATTAAATCCTATTTAAGCATACAAAATCTCAATCCCATGGGGGAATTGGTGCCATTTTTATGTGGAAAATGGCCCTTTCCCAACTCCTTGATGTGATTTGATGATCTTTGATGATGATTGTTGATTCCTTGAAGAAGTTTTCCAATAACCTAGCTATGAGAATATGAAAATTGATAGAAACGCCTAAGGATGGATGAAGATGTTATGAAATTTGAAGATAATGATGTTGCATAACTTGTGGATCCTCAATTCAAAATGAGAGCCTCCTATCAGGGCATGTGCAGGATCATAATGGAAAAAGAAGGCCCTTAAGTGGCAATAAAATTCAAAAAAATCAAAGTTAGGCAACTTGACATAAAAATAGGAATAAGTTGAATATATTATTTCAAACATATGTAAGAATAGAATCTATTTAAAATTGAATCTAGTATCTAAACTACTAGGTTTATTTTTATTTTTAAAAAATCTATTTGGTGAAAATTTGAAATTTCAATGCAGTAGTGCTTAAATTTTAGGGAAAAAATAAGGAGTATGTGTATGTCTGACCACCCTAACCACAATAAAATGATAATATTTTTTTATAATATTTTAGATATAGGTAGAAGACTCATGTCTCGATGTGATAAAAGACCAACCAATAAGAGAAGGCCACTTGTCCACATGTGATTGGAGGAGGAATGAACACATTTTTCTGAATGTGCACATAAATTCTATTAGATTCAAATTTGAATTTGATGAAATGAAAAGTTGGAGGGAAAGAGGAATGGAGTAAATGTCACTTGGCTCAAGGCAAAGGACATGTAAGATGCCTTTAATGCCTTGTTGGATGTACTCATCCATTTTGGAGAGATTTTTTAATTGGAAGAATATTCTACAAAAGATACCCTTTTGAATGGAAATTGATGAATTAATAAATCAAATAAATTGATTTATTATGCAAGTTGCAAAATCTAGAGGATTGAGGTGATTAGGATTAGATTTAATCATGTTTTGATCAGATTAAGTAGAAATTAGGTGATTTGACAATTTTGACTTAGATTTTAGGATTTATTTAAATCAAAGTTGAGAGGAAAATGATTTTGGATTTAATTAAATAAAAATTGATTTATTTAATTAGAGAGAGTGATGTTAAATTTAAACCAAATAAAGGTTAATTTATCTGATTTAAAGAAATGATGTATTAAAGATTTAAATAAATAAAGTGAATTATTTAATTAAAGAAGAGACTATAGGAATAATTTATTTAATTAATAGAGAATAATGACTTAATCAGATAAAATTGATTTATTTAATTAAGAGAGGAAATATGATGAATATAATCAAATAAAGATTATTCAATTAAATTAATTAGTAAAGGGGATGATTTAGGAAAAAACAATATTAGTAAGATCAGGATGAGGTGTGTAGGATCAACTTGTATATTTTTCATTTCTACATTTTCCCCCTTTTTGAAGCAATGCACTTGTTGCGTTGGTTCAAAGAATAAAATGCTATGATCACAATTTAAAAAAAAAAATGATTTCTCAGATGCCGCACTATTGCCCTAGTGAGAAGGATTATGCTGGTATATTTCCCCCTCGAGAGATCAATCAAAAATGTTTGATTTTCTGATCAAGATCATGATAAAATGTGAGAGTGGTTATATTGATGAGAGGATGAAAGATAATTCTTTAGAAACATTGAATATTTGATGTATACAATTTTGATGATGTATAGACAATCATCAACCATGGGTAGCCTCATGTATATTTTGATACAATGCACCAATTTTGGATAGAAATGTTAGTAAAGAAGGAAGAATAAGAAGAAAAGAATGATGAAAAGAGGATTCAACAAGTCCATGAAGCATTAAGACTTTATTAGATAAGATGATGAATGAAAATGATGATGATGATGATGTATTGCTTATTAGGAATTGGGATTTTAAAAGGGCCATTTACCTTATATTTGATAAAACACATAGATATGATGCATCAAGGTATAAAGAACCGGGATGGTGTTGTACCTAGTGTAGTGGGATTTAAATCGACAATCAAATAGGAGTATTCTTGTTCACACCTGGCATACAGAACCTCATTCAGAATAAAGTTCAGATATTCTAAAAATCTCTGACCAAAACATAGAAAAGAAAGCCTTCCTATGTGGTCAACAAGACATCTAAAACATCCTCCTTACAAACCAAATAGAGCATGCATGCCCAAGTTATATTACAAGAATATCCAAGAAACACAACAGATAAAAAGATAATGATTGTTGCCACATTCCTTTCTCTTGAAATTGTTTTGATTAGGTATCATTGAGAGGTCATTAGAATGAGCATAAAATTAGATAAGTCAAAAAGACCAAGATAAAGTAAACAAACAAACTAATGTTTGTCATACCGCTAATCAAGACTAAACTACAATGATGCCTGATGTTCATGTCCATTGTAGGAAGGATGCATCCTAGGACATGTTGTGATCAGGTGATGATGGGATAGATTGGATGATAAACTATTGATACTCTAACTTGATTAACTTGCTGACCCAGACCTGAGACTTCAATGATTAGGTGTTCACTTTTGAACCTGCTAGACTTGCTTCTGACTGACTTACCAAAGAATGAATATGATGACAATTTATTATGAATCATGATTATTGGAGGTGAAAGCGAGATGAAAGGGATGCGTCGTTTTGGGTTTTTCAAATATTTTTGATGTTTTTGGTGTTTTTTGAAATGTTATGAGGCAATTTATGGGATTTTGAGATTTTTCCACTTTTTTGGATTTTCTAAGATTTATGAGTATTTTTGGATTTTGTATCGCAGGGGCTCATCAATGATGGCCTTTCCTACATTTAAGCTTAGAGACAATGTAGTTCGGATACCATTTTTTTGAATTTTGATATGTTTTAGATGATTTTGGATTTTTGCATGATTTTAATGATTTGGATATGGATATGTGATGATATCAGTGCTCTATTTTTGTTGAAAACCAAGCTAGGATTGATTGATCAGATTGATAGATTTGATTATGATAACATTGTTGAGGATACACAACAATGCAAGGATAGCGTGAAGCAACACGAGGATTAGAAATTTATGGATTTGATTGATCAAGATTGATGATGGTAAAATTGTTGAGGATAAATAACAATTCAAAGATAGTGTTACGAAACACAAGGTTTGGGAAGGATATCCTGAGATGATGATGGATTGATTGGATTTTGATTGATCGGGATTTTGAAGCATGATTTGGAATAAAATTGTTTCGATGATTTGATGTAACGTTGATGTGAAAGCTAGATCTGACTGATATTGATTGTTTGGATCAATGTTTGATGAAAGATAAAGCTCGATAAGGAACATCTTATCATAAAAATATTCCATGGGCTAGTGATTTGGATTTTGGCTCACAAATGTTTTGACCAATTTGATTTCATGTTTGCTAATGTTCGGATCACCACATAAGTGTGAAGACATAGATCAAGATTTATTCTTGAAGCGAGATGTGAATATCTACCCCTAGTGTCTAGCAATTTTTGAAAGGCCATGGGTGGATGCTTGGATAGGTGTGTGGATGGATGGATATGGTACGCTCACAAAGGATGCCAAGGATTATCTTGTGACAAGATAAGGTGTTCCAATAGAAGATGCTCATTTGGATAATGCTTCAAGGCTCAGATAACATTGGGTTGGATAGGACCAATAAAAATGACCCATGTCAAGATGTTTACAAGTGTAAAGTGTGCAAATTTTTTTTATCAAGATCAAGATGATTTGTGAAATGGATGCACATAGATGAATTGATGGATTGGATAAATGGTTCGTGGATGAATGGGTTTATTATGGATAAGATGGATGGAATGTTAAATTTAATGAGGGATGTGATAAGATTCTTTCTCCTGAAATGGCACACGTAGATTCTCGATTTTACACATGATGCATGTTTGCTAGGTTTCCATCATGGTACCTTCCCAAAGTGCCACCATAGTGATTTTCACTAGAGGATTATTTTTCTCTTTACCGTTTTCAATCCTTTTTCAGATTGTTTTGGATTTTTATATTTTTTGGATTTTTTTCTGAAAGATTTTAAGCTCATGTTGAAGCACCTAGTGGTGTCGATGTAGATGCTTATATCATAATGTTCCATCGATATCCTACTTGAAGAAGATTTTTTTTCCAAGATACGTGCACTTGAATGCAACTTTTGAGATTCCTGATCTTCTTTGCTAATACCAAGGTTAACTTTATCTTTGTGCGCACATTGCAATAGAGTGTCTTTTGAATCCTTATGATGAAGGGTTGCTTTCAATATATGGTCAATGTGAGAATTGGATATCATGCATGGAGGCGTGAATGGTGTTGTGTGTCTAAGAATAGGGGATGGATTAGTTGATAGTTTGGAACCATTGACTCTCTAAACTTGGGAAGATGACAAATAATGGGTGGATATGGAAGTGCGTGTGGAATTAGGACCAACTACTCGATATAATTTGTACGTCACTTGGGAAGCCTTCTCTTTCCTTTGTGGACATCTTTGATAGATAATTTTCCCTTTTTGATTTTTTCCCATAGTTTCTTTGACTAATGGAGTTTGATAAGGATAATCATTTTGTTTATTCTTTGGTATCCACTTGTATTTGATTCATCATCACTACTTTTTTTATGACACTTTTCATGATTTGATTCAAATATTTATTTTGATTTTGGTCCCAATTAATGGATGGGGTGATGAGTGGATGAAGATTTGTTACATCGCTAGTTGTAGAATTGGCATTGGTTAAATCATAAGGATTCTTCATGCTCCCTATGTTGACGTTTGCTTGAGTCGAAGTTTCCCTCGATATTATAAAGGTGTCACTGATATGTTTAGATCCCTTAATTGTTGAATAACCAAGACCTTGATGCTTAGAATTCCCAATAATTTGCACTGGTTCTAAGATACCCTATTCATGTAGGCCTAATCCTCTACCTTGATAATTCATCTATTGAAACATTTTATTTGCAATAGGACACATGATTTATCTTGGAAGTAGGGTGTTAACCCTTCTCTGCTCTATCATGGATCTTCAAAGGTGTTCACTTCTTCATTGATAAGATAGCTTTCCCTAAAAATGGTAAGTGATCCAAGTTTATAAGTGATAAGATCCTCCATCTGTGGGATAACTTCCTCATGATATCTTTGGCTTGATCTTGTGAAATATCAGATTTTAATGCCTCTCCCAAAGGTGTTAATGATTCACTGTACATGTTAAAGTCTCCCTCATGATTCATTTTTTATATGCCTTCACATGATGTTTCTGATTCAAAACTTCTATAGAAGCCTTCTTCATGACCCATTTCTGATATGTCTCTAGATATATCTTGATCCTGTGTATAAATGTTAAGAGTAGGAGACTCATGTTCCTTGGTAATGATGTCAAGAGTATAAGACTCTTGTTTTGAATGAATATCATCTAGGTGTCCATCCATAGAAAGAATCTCATGGGTAAATGGAGGAGTATGTGCTATATGGATATGATCATCCTTTGTGACATCTTGTATAGATAGGAGAGTGTCCATTAGATCATTGTAGTATTGTGGAGATATAAATTCTTGATCTTGGTTAATTTTGGAATTACTTTCGACATGCTTTGGATCAAGTTTTTGGCATGAGTCAATTTCAAAGGATGGATTTCTTACAAAGGGTTCTTGGAAATCATTATTAGGCATGGGAAGTGGCTCAATATCCTTTTGATCTTGGAGTGAATTTGGATCTAGTGTTGAGTTGAGGATTGCTTCAATATTTGTAACCATGAGGTCCAAGGATGTCAATATGTATTGGGAAGGACCATTGCTAGACCTTGGTGGAATATGTTGATCATGCTTTGGAATACGTTCTTGAGATAAGTCCACTAATTCATTAGGTGATGTAGAGACATTGTCAACATGATCATTGGTGGATGGATTGTGGATTATGTCATTAGGATCAAATAATGTTAACACATCTTGAAATAGATCACTTAAAAGTGGCTCTTGATGAATGTTGATTTGATCATTGGATGGGGTAGACATATCTTAACAGTGATCATTGATAGATTGATTTTGATCATTGTCCTCAATAGTTATGGTGGAGATTTTGTCAATGTTTTCAACCATAAAATCAAATGATGCTAGTGTTTCTTGAATTGGATCATTATTGGGTATCGTTGGTGGGTTTTGATCATGATTGAAAAGTGCCTCTTGATATATGTTGATTTGATCATTGGAGGAGACGAAAACATCTTCAAGCTGCTCATTGATGGGTAGTTTTGATTGATCTTTGAGATGTGATGACTGATCTTCAAGATGGGGTGATTGGGTTTGTTGTTGATGTTGTTGATATCCAACCTCTTAATATTGGAGATATCTTTATTGATATGGTTGTGGAGAAAACTCAATGCTTTGATGACATGGTTCAACCAATGGAAGAGTGTATTGATTTTGGGGTGGAGATGTCTCTTGGTGATATGAATCAATAAGTTTTTTGAGTGTAGCAATTTTTTTTCACAAGATTTGACCTTCAGATTCTTGATATCATTGACTTGGTTGTTGAGAAAGGATATTTGGCATGTATACTTGTGGTGTTTGCATGGAATCATGGATGGATTGATCTTGAACAATGTTTTGATTTGGTATGATTTTTAGATTTTGAATTATTGGATGATATTGAACATTTTTGTGATTGGGAAACACATTGCTTGGATTTAGGTAACTTTGATTTTGCATGGGGTTACCTTAACTTGGATCATTACATGGAGTTGTCAATATATTGCCTGGATTTTCAAAATTGGTGGGATTTGCAAACATATCTATCCCAAAGTTTACCATGTATGGATTTGATATGTTTATGTTCGGTAAGCTTGGATTTGATATAGACACATTTGGCATGTATGAATTTGGTGGTATAATTTTGTTTAGAAGACCCATGCCTTGATTGTTTGGTTGATAGATTTATAATTTTTGGTTTTGATTTAAATCTACCATAGGAAAATGTGTTCCAAAATTCAGATTGGGCATACTCACATTTGTTGTACCATTGAGGTTTGTAGGATATAATGATCCCATGTAGGGATTGTATAAATGTGAGCTTTGATAATCAACTGACATCGTAAGGCTTTGATAGTTTGGTTGACCTAGATTAATCATTATGTATGAATCAATTTTATACTCCATGTTCCTCTTGTGTTTTGACCTTGTTGCAAAAGTGAACCTCTAAGGTGTTTAGTGTCGGAGTTGAGAAGATACAACTTCATAGGAGCCCAGTGACCTCTGCAAGCAACAATACCTGTTACAAGGAAAAGCAAAGAGAAGCAACAAAGAAAATGCTCAAGAATGTGGAGCAATGTATTCACCCAAAATGTAAAATGAAAATAATACAAAAGATAGTTTTCAACCATATATAGATGAAAACCCTAAAAAGGAAAACCCTAGGCTTGCACAAATAATAATTAATAAAGTAATTAATTATTATGCACGTAATGTTAGCTTAAGTGAAAAAGAGGTAAAAGGGAACTTTACGTAATTAAACAAATATTGTTTAATTAATAAAGTAAATGTCCAATTACTCTAACACCCCCCCTTAAGCTAGACTTAGGGAGAAGCTAAAACCTAGAAGAAGCTACTGAAAGCAAAAGCAATGGGTCCCGACAACAAGGCCAGATCAAGTACCCAAGTACAAAGAAATCTCTATGAAACAGAGAAAAGGAGTAAACCCAGTGGGAAAAACTCCTCTCCAAAAAGAGACAGAAGAACATACTGAAAGAAACATGAAGGAAGGAAGGCCTCATAAAGACCCCCCAAGGACAACTTCCTTCACCCCAAGCATAGAGCGCAACTGAAGATAGCGCGGAGATGCAAAAGGTTTCGTGAAGATGTCTGCAACCTGCTCGGTAGTGGGAACATACTCCAAGATGAGAGAACCCTCTTGAATCAACTGTCTGATGAAATGCATATGAAGCTCAATGTGCTTCGTCCGTTGATGCTCCACCGGGTTGCATGAAATGTGTATAGCACTCTGATTGTCACACCAAAGAATAGTGGGACTATCAGGAGGAAAACCAAACTCAGTCATCAACTGACGAAGCCATAAAATCTCCTGACTAGTGAGCACAGTAGCTCGGTACTTAGCCTCTATAGATGATAATGCATGAGTAGTCTGCTTCTTGCATGACCATGTGATAGGACCAGAGCCAAGACAAAAAACAAAGCCAGAAGTAGACTTCCGATCATTGACATCACCAGCCCAATCTGTGTCAGTGTAGCCAACAATGTGAGGATCCCCTAATGTGTAGTGAATGCCATATGAAGTGGTGCCCTAAATGTACCTCAAAATACGCTTAGCAGCTTGCCAATGACTCTCATGAGGATCATGTGAGAATCGAGAGACAAGACCAACCGCAAAGGAAAGATCAGGACGAGTGTGAGTCAAGTACAACAAACTGCCAACCAACTGCCTGTAAAGTGTAGAATCTACTGAAGGAGTGGGGCAAGTAGTAGTCAAAACAACCCCTGACTGAAAAGGTGTGGGGGCAGGCTTGCAATCAAGCATGCCAAAGCGTTGAAGCATATCAAAAGAATACTTCTGCTGGTAAATGGAGATCCCCCCTGAAGACTAAATCACCTGAAGACCAAGGAAATAGTGAAAAAGGCCAAGATCTGTCATCTCAAACTGCTCCATCAAGGCTAGTTGAGAATGTTGAATCATGGAGGATGAGCTACCTGTGATGAGAAGATCATCAACATATAGCACAAGAATTAGGATCTCACCCTCAAGATGTTGAATATAGACCGTGTGATCAGAATGACAACGAGTGAAACCAGTGGAGAGCAAAAAAGAGTCCATCTTCTCATACCAAGCCTGAGGGGCTTGTTTGAGACCATATAATGAATGTTGAAGTCTGCAAACCAAAGAAGAATCATGAACAAATCCCTGAGGCTGCTCCATATAGATCTCCTCCTGTAGGTCACCATGTAAGAAGGCACACTTCACATCCATCTAAAAAATGAGCCATCCTCTAGAAGTTGCAAGTGATAGTACAAAATGAATAGAATTCATCTTGGTGACAGGGGCAAATGTCTCAGAGTAATCAATACACTCAACCTATGAGAAACCCTTCGCAACAAGACGTGCTTTATACTTATCAATAGAACCATCAACAGCATACTTGGTGCCATACAACCATCGGCACCGAACCATCTTTCTGCCCTTAGGAAGAGGACAGAGATCCCATGTACTATTCCTCATCAAAGAAGAATTCTCCTCCTCCATGGCACTATCCCACTTAGGGTGTCACCTCTGAAAATATCTGAGGATCCTCTGAAAGAGCATGAGTCAAAAGACTAGAACCCGCAGTATGAGAATGGGTGCAATGAGTGTCTGAAGGATAACCGGCCATAGATCCTGCTGCCTCAATAGTAAAGCAAGCCCATTTGGGCCTTTGAGGTGGAGCAAGTGAAGGTGGATATGGGGGATCATCAATATCCTCATCAGAATCATCCTCAAAATAATCCTGAAGAGATACAATGGGTGGAGTAGGTAGTGAAGTGGACACTGGAGACAGGGTATCAACTGGAGGAAGGCGCTCATCAAACTGAACATCTCGTCGAAATAGGACCTCTCTGGAATTAGGATTAAACAACCTGTACGCCTTAACATCCTCACAGTAGCCGACAAAAATGAGGGGTCGACTCTTCTCCATAGCTCTTCGCTGAGCATCAGGAATAAAAGCCCATGCCTCACTACCAAATACTCGAAATGATGAAATATCAGGCTTGTCATGAGACCAAGCCTCCTCAGGAGTCATATGTCGAATCGCCTTGTGAGGCATTCGATTCTGAATATAGTTGGCATAGTTGACTGCCTCAGCCCAAAAAGACGAATCCATGGACCTGGACTGAATCATACAATTATCCATCTCCCATAAAGTCCTGTTCTTTCTCTCAGCGATACCATTCTGCTGAGGGGTGTAGGGAACAGAAAATTGATGCTGCAAACCATGCTCAGTGCAATCTCTGAAGGCCTGATTCGCATACTCCCCCCCATTATCTGTACGTATCCATTGAATAGAAAGACCAGACTGCTTCTCTACAAATGTCTTGAAGACACGAAAGGAATCAAAGACATTAGACTTGTACTTAAGAAAGTACAACCATGTGCGTCTAGAGAAGTCATCAATGAATGTGAGTACATACTTGGCCCCTGAAAAAGAAGGAGTGGGAAATGACATGAGGTCACTATGAATCAACTCCAAGGGTGCCAAAGCACGAGTGGTACTTCCTTTTGGAAAGGGATCCCTATGATGCTTGCCAAGCACACAACCATGACAAACACCGTCAGTGCAGGAAATCCGTGGAAGACCAAGAACAAGTGACTGTGTACTCATCTGCTGAAGATATCTATAATTGACATGGCCCAAATGCTCATGCCAAAGCTGACTCACTGAATCTGCATGTGCTATAAGAGATGAACCTGTACCCTCAAAAGGCGCAAAGCCATCAAATCTGTAAAGACGAGATGCAGTATCAACACTACCAGTAGCCACAACCAAATCAGAATCATGGAGGTCCCTAATAACGACATCATGTGGTGAGAACTCAACTGTCTTACCAGAGCCAGTGTGGCAAATTTGATAAATGGACAAGAGGTTCGTCGAAATGTCAGGAACAACCAAAACATCCTATAGAGTGCCTCCATCCAAAGAGACAGAACCTGAACCCAAGACGGAAAGCTGTGAAGAGTCACCCACTGCAATCTATGAAGTACCACAAGAGGCAAGAGAAGTGACCAACTGCTGAGTGTGAGTCATATGGTGAGAAGCACCAGAGTCTAAAATCCAAGTGGACCCATTGGTCGATGCTCGTGCAGTGAGAGCATGACCCTTCCCTGTGGTGGAAGAAGAAGAAGACAGCGGTGAGGAGATGTGTTGCTGCTGCATGGCCTCCTCTAAAGCCTCTAATCATTTCCAACACCTGGAAACTGGATGACCTTGCTTGCCACAGAAACTGCAAGTGTCTCCTGATTTCTCCTTAGTCTTGGAGGAAGACTCACCAGACTTCGAAGATTTCCCATGTTTTGGATTAAATGGTGGTTTAGAATCAGACTTAGGAGGTGGTTTGGAGGAATGCTCACTCCCTGCAAAATCTTTCTTGGGCCTTGGTTTTTGCTTTTGTTTCCCCTTTGGTGACAGAGCAACCAATTCTTTGCTCTTTGATCCTGAGAGCATATCCATCTGAGAAAGGTGAGACTGTTCCCGAGACAAACGCTCACAAAACAAATCAAAGGTAGGCATGGTAAAACTGGCACCCAGACCATCCATGGTGGAGTAGAAGGAGGAAGCAAATATCTGAAATGGACCACGAAGCTTCGAAAGAATCAAGTAAATGCACTATGTGTCTGTCTTGTTCTTGCCACAACCCTGTAAAATAGTGCAGATAGTTTTGAACTTGTTCAAAAAATCCTCAATAGTGGGAAATGAATCAGGTAACAATGAAGTCAGCTCTGCCTCAATCTGTAATGTGCGGAACTCATTAATGGCCCGAAAAAGTGTCTCAAACTTTAGCCACATGGCTCGAGGAGTGAGCAAAGCATCAAGGTGAAACAAAATACTGTCTGAAACATGCATGCATAGCAAACCCATAGCCTCATCCATCTTGTTCCTGTGTTGCATAATCTCAAAAGGACGTTGCAACTGAGGCTGAACCTCATCTAAACAAGACCATAACCCTCATGACCATAGTAGCCTCATCATGTGAGACTTCCAAGTGTGATAGTTATGTGATGTGAGTAGCTCAACTAAAGAGTCTGCCATGAAACCCTGCACCTGTACCTGCTTGTGTTTTTTAATTATTATCTGATCTTTCAGAATAGACAAAAGATGCTCAGAATAGACAAAAGATGCATAAGGGTTTGTATTTTTGAGAGTTTTGGTGTTCTAGTTTTCTGATATAAATGACAGAAAGCAAGAGAAAAACACCCCCCACAAAAGATAAACCCAAACCCTAGTACAAACTGAGAAGAAGGAAGCAATGCATAAGCAAAAAATACTTCAAAACAAATTCTTGTGTACCTGGTGAAAATTTTGATAAAATAAATCACATCAATGAATAGAGCATGTTGAGAGCTTTCCAACACCTATTCGAGTTTGAAAAACGAAGTCCGTTTGCACCTTCTATGACCCCAAAAGTGAAGAAAGAAGATCTCACTTTGACTGGAAAAAATATCCAGACTGGTAAAATTTTAAAAAAATTCCTACACCATCAGATCGGTGCCAAAACCAGCTTTCCAATGCCTATTTCTTTTTGAAAAACCAAGCAAAAACGTCTGAGTTATGTCTAATCTTGTGAAAGAGCATAAAATGGCCGATTAGACCCCCTTTAGCACCCTGGAGCTAAAAAAAATAGCCCTTGGTCACCTGGGCAGACCAGGGGGCTGGGGCTAACCCACGGTCACCCATGTGACCACCCGCGCCTGGGAAAGGGCCGACAGGAGGTCGGCGTCGGCGGGGTTGGCAGGTGTCAGTAGGTGTCAGCGGGCTCGGCGGGGAGTGTAGGGAGCTCGATGGGGAGTCGACGGAGCCCGGCGGGGAGTTGGCGGAGCTCGGCGGAGCCAGGCACTGTGGAGACCGACGGAGCAGGGTGGAGCCGAGGGTGGCACTGCTGATACCGACGGCGGAGCGGCAGCGAGGCGAAGGAGCAGTGGCCAACGGGCAGAGGAGCGGTGGCTGACGGTTTTGAATTGGTCGCCAAATAAAAATTAAAAAAACCTTTGTTTTTTTTATTTTTGCGATTTTTTTTGCTACGGAGGCCATACGACCAAAAACCTAAAAAAAAATTTGCATCCCTGGTTGACTGTAACCAAAATCGATAATTTGATAGTCGATTTAGGGGTTTTTGGGCACTATGAATCCAATGGCACTGTCCATTTGGGCCCAAAGTGAACCTAAAATTTTGAGTATGCTGAATCCACAAGAAGAAACCTTAGAACCCTAGATCTGCTTCCAATGCAAAAAACTCAAAACAAGAACAAGTAGCTGCAGATCTAAAGCTCTGATACCATGTTGGAGTTGAGAAGATGCAACACCATAAGAGCCCAATGACCTCTACAAGCAAATAAATTGTTACAAGGAGAAGCAAAGAGAAGCAACAAAAAGATGCTCAAGAATGTGGAGCAATGTATTCACCCAAAATGTAAAATGAATAATGATACAAAAGATAGTTTTCAACCATATATAGATGAAAACCCTAAAAAGGAAAACCCTAGGCTTGCACAATAATAATTAATAAAGTAATTAATTATTATGCATCTAATGTTAGCTTAAGTGAAAAAGAGGTAAAAGGGAACTTTACGTAATTAAACAAATATTTTTTAATTAATAAAGTAAATGTCCAATTACTCTAACATTTATCACACTAGGATATGGGGGGAAATTAATTAAATAATTAATTCCCTTAGGACATGTTAATGTTGAAAGGATTAGTCGATTGAATGAATTAATCAATTGGACTGATGACAAGGATGATTAAAATTGAAGACAAATTAAATAATTATTTAATTTGAGAGGAAAGATTAAGGGATTGAAGAATTAAAGAATTATTTAATCTAAGAGAAATAGTTAGGAAGAAATAGTGATGAACATTAATTAAATAATGAAAATGATTTAATTAATGGTTTAAAAGAACAATAATTAAATAATTAAAAATTATTTAAATATACGGAATTAGAAGAAGAATATTAGCGCTAATTAAATAATAAATTATTTAATTAGCTTTAGAAAAAAAGTTAGTGAAAAGTGTCGTCAGAGACTTGGGACAATTTTTAGTGTCTATATTTTGCACCTCTTTGAGACAATGTGATTTTGAGTGTTGTTTCAAAGAAAATTTAAAAGATCGTGCCCCAGTAGATCGACAGATAGAGGTAGGATGCCCCCTCGAGAGATTGGTTGTGCGTTAAAGGCATGAATGATCTCTCAAAATAAGAGGAATGTTAGAGAAAGATGAAATGTGATGAAATAGACAAATGGTTAGTAAGGAGTGAAGAATAATGGTTGATGGTTGATGGTTGATCAATAGATTGGCAGATTGACCAAGTGATGATTGGTTGTTTTATTGAATGATTGATAGACTGATAAATTGATTGATTGGACTAAATAAGTGTTAGTAAATAAACAAAAATTATTTGAAGAACAATCAGTAGCGATGAAACCCTTGCTTTCATAAGTGTACTTTATTTTAAAGAGCCATTTTTTATTTTGAAAAATGGATGTGGCCCACCATGGCACAAAAAGCCATGATGATGATGTAGTCCCTTTTGCATAAAAACTACTAGTCACAGACAAGGAATGTCCTAACTGATACTAATGGTAATGTTTCCCTAGTCTTTTTGTCAAGACAAACCGCATACAAAAGTCAAATAAAAGACAATTTATGAGACATCCTCACTCCTCTAAATCCTTTGTGGGACATCCTTAAGGTAGCTAGTAACATGACCAAAGAAAATCCAAAAGATAAGAAAAAATAGACCAACAAGATTAATAGTCATTTAGATTATTTTCCACTAAGTGTTTGCCAGTGCGTTAAGGGATGAAGTGAATGATGGGTTGACATTTTTGACAAGGCCTAGTTTCCAGAAAAGAAACATGTCAAATAAGATGTCAAGTCTGGATTCGATCATGCAACCAACTATATAAGGAAAATAATAAAGTTTGATAGTGAAAAGGTATGGTTTTAGGAAGGACACATCTTGTATAAGACCATTGGTTTTGATTGATTTGAAAAATGACCAATTTGACTTGGAGACTTGTTGGCTTACTTGTCTTATTGATTCAAGATTTGTGTTTGAAGTTCAGATGATGATGTCATGTTTGAGTTGATAGTTTCTGATTTTTTTTATTGACCTGATGAACCCTAAAATATTGACCTAGGGGACCTTAGGGGTTCATTGAAATATGGCCTTGCCTACGTAGCAAAGTGTCGAGACCTTATAGTTTGGCATGACCCTTGACTTTGTTTCAATGATAAAGTACCAGATCATGATTTTATTTGACAACACCTAAAGATTGGCCTAATGCCTCAAGGGAACATCGACAATGGCCTTGCCTATGTCCAATCACATAGACAACATAGTTTGACAATGACAAAGACTGACATGACTAACTGTGTCTCCGTTTTTGGGATTTTTTGAAATTTATCTGAATATTTTTGGGTTTTCTGATATGTTTTGATTTTTTTAATTTTTACATTTTTACATTTTTTTTGTCTTTTTGTAAAGTTTTGATTTTTTTCTTTTGTTGTTTTATGATGAGCATGATAGATTCATGTGAATGATGCTTGCGCATAAGAATCCAAGGACAACCATGATCTTTCTCCTAGTCAAGTTGAAAACTAATTGACAGGTGATGATGATGATGATGACATTGCTTGACATGGGAAGGACACATCCTGAAACAATTTAAGGATGACAATAATGTGACTAAAGGATCAAGGTTTGCAGCAGGGATATAAAAAAAGCCAAGGAATGTTTTGGATGATGCATTAGGATCTATAGAAAGATTGTATGGATTAATTTTATTGCATTTGGAATGAATTATTTTTTAGGATTGGATGGGATGATGGAGGGATGTTTTATACGCGGATTAGAATCCTTAGACCATTGAAAAGGGAAAAAAAAAGACATGTGATAGGTAGGAAAGGGTAATGGATTGATTTTGGTAAAGGATAGGAGACATGAGGATTATTGGATGGTAGAATTAGCATATGATCTCCAAGGACTTTGTGACATAGGAATAATTAGTTTTTCCAAAGTATGGGTTTGGATAATTCTATGAAGGAAATGACATGATACTTCATGGATACTATATGACCAAAGGATAGACATGCCAATAGTTTTCCCAAAGAATGACTTATGTTTATACCCCAGTCATTATCAAGATCAAGGTAGGTGGTAAAATGGATGGGGCTGGTAGAGCTTAAATGGATGGATGGAAATGTCAAAAGAAATGTCATGCAAAGGGTATGGGAGATTAGACAACTTTCCCCCAAATTTTAATGGTCCACATAGATATTTTTTGTAACACATGACACCTATTTTCTAGGTTTTCATCATGTTACTTATCCAAAGCGCCATAAAAATGGTTTTCACTATTGGACAAAAAAATTCTCTTTACTATTTTTCTTCTTTTTTCTTTTTCTTTTTCTTTTTCTTTTTTTTTGGATGTCACACAAGGCGCCTATTTGCCAGCTTTCCAACAAGGTGACAATTTTTTTATTTTTTTATTTTTTTGTATTTTTGTATTTTTTGGATGGTCTTGATGCGTTAGATGACCACTTATCGTGTTGAATCAATTGATGGTGCTGATGTAGATATTGGCACCATGATATGCCAATAAAAAACTTTATGAAGCAATTTCCTTATTAGGATCATACCGCTTGCATATAATTGATTGATGTCATTGTGATCCTTATTGATACTAGAGCTGGCCTTATTAGAATGCACACATCGCAATAGAGTTCATGAGATTAATTATGATAAAGAGTTATTTCCAAGATGTGACGGATTTTTGATGTGGTATTTTTAGACTTTAGGTGAGATGCAAGATTCTAATGAATGATGGTAGATGCGTTTGACAATTTAGATGTAGGAATTTTCATTTTCCAAACTTGGGGTGATGGATGATGGAGTTTAGATTTATGATAGTTTTTGGAACCAACACTTTAATATGTCTTGTTTGATGACCATTTTGAAGGAGGTGGAAATTTATTATATGTGGGAGTCCTCTTTTCTTGTGGCTCCACATTTTGATTCACTTTTACTTTTGAAATATTTTCTTTGCTTGATCCATTTTTCTTTGGGATCCATATTAACTTCATTTGTCCACTTGGATTTTTGTTTGATTCAATGCCCTTTGACATTTGATTTTGGACTTTGGATTTGTAATAATTTTCTTTTTGTTGGTTCCAAATGGAAGGTTTATTCATGTTGGAATGGTGGTTTATGGTGTGGATGGAAGGAATTTTGGCATCAATCTTATGCTAAGAACTACTCATGACACCCATTTTGATGTTTGTATTAGATAAAGTTTCCCCCAAGAGGAGGTACCACTAACATCATTTTTTTTTGCTAATTGGAGAATAGAAAATACCTTGATGCCTAGGGTTTTCATAAAACTGAATCAGATCTAGAATTCCTTTCTCATGTAGGCCTAGTCCTTTTCCTTGATACTACATGTTCTGACAAAATCTGTTTGTGATGGGGTAATTTTTTTTAAAACAAGATGTTAACCCATCATTGTGTATGTGGAAACTATTACTTGGAATCTTCTCCTCTGCAAGAAAGCTTGATTTGTTAAAATTTGATGATCCTATTTGATAAGAAGTCATAGCTTCATTGACATGTTGTATATATTTTTGATTAATATCTTTGGTTTGAATTTGTGGCATATCATATTCAGATGATTCTACCTGTGCTTCCAAGTCAATGTCAAAACCTTCCTTATGGTCATTATCATAGAGTCTAGTGAATTAAGCTATAGCTTGACCATTTAAAACTATGTCTAGAGTAGGAGACTCTCGTTCTAGAGGAAGATCATCTATGTGCCCAAAGGAGGCAAGTGTCTCATTTTGGGAAATGACGGTGTTTCGATTTTAGATAGGATCGACTCCAAATCCTTTATCTTGAATGGAATAGAGGTCAATGAGCGGATAGTTTTGGATTTATTGATGAATAGTAGTGTCTTGTCAAAGATGGATTTTTCTTGGATGACATGATTGGAAATGGGATCTTGATCAAGGGTAGGTTTATTTTGTATGCCATGATTATCTAGAAGTACTTCTTTATTGGAATTAAGGGTGGGGTCATGGAATGGACTACTTCGATCTTGACATGAAGGTGAAGCTATGATTTCATTCTTTGGGTTTTCCTCTTGACATGTATCCTCAAGTTTAGGCAATGGAATGTATTTTTGGATACCATGACCAAATTCATTTTCATGACTAACTGTAGGTTGGGATGGAGTGAATGAAAATGTATTAGTGGATGATGGAATAGGATAGGATGTGGAGGCTTGGAATGGGTTGATGGATGAAGGACTAGGATAGGATGTAGAGGCTTGGAATGGACTAGTGGAAAGTTGGTTTCCCTTGTCAAGGTTGGGATAAAGGTGATTAATGGATGTTTATTGTGGATTAATGGCATCGATTGTGCTAAGGGACTCTTGATAGTTAGGGTATATGGATGAATTACTAGGGGTTATGGATTGTTGGTAATAAGGGTATGTGGGTAGTTGACCATGGATTGTAGGTGATTGAGATAGAGAATTAATCCATTGTCTCTTAAATTCTATGGCTTGTTGGGCTTGACCATTGCAGATGAACTGGTATTCAACTTGACTAGAAATCATATCAAGGTGAATGGAAGAAATGGTGGTGGATGGTATGAAGCCTAGGAGATTCCAATTGAATGGAAGGTATACAACTATGCTATGTTTTTTTTTAATTTTAAAATAAGGTAAGCCTAAAGGTAATGCAACATTTTTTTTTGGTATTTTTGAATATATAGGGATGCCTAGATTAAGATTCAAGGTGATGATAGTCTATGACTAATTTATGCAAAGCATAGAATGAAGGGATGGAATAGTATGACCTAACATGAAGGGTAAAACCTAAGATATGGTTTCTAATCAAACTAAGGTATAAAAACTAATCTAATTGACAATGACCTTGGGTATAGTAAAGACTAATATGATATGTTGATAAGGTGGTCTCAAACTGGACTGATGAATTGAGGAACCTACCTAAATGATGAAGGACTAGGATGACTAATGTCTGAAAGATAAGGTCAAGAGAATACATATTTGAGGCTATAGTCTAGTCTAAGTTTGATGGGCTTTGTAATCAAGAGGTTTATGCAAGATGTCAATGCAAGCTAAAAAGATGACCTAAAGTTTAGACCTATGGGGAATGCAAAAAGATGAGGTGATGAATGAATGAAGTGATCAATTCCTTGGTTTAAATAGGTTTAAATGTCAAGATTGTTTTGGATGTGTTCCAATTTAGTTTGTGTCAAGGTTTGAATGTAGTAATTTTTATATGTGTTTTTTTTAGAATTATTTTGAATGCACATGCAAGACACAAGAAAACATAATTTTTTTGTGTTTGTTCTTGATTGAAGATGAAAAAAATCATGCGCAATCCTAGGGTTGCCAAGGACAATATTTGTTGGATTCCCACTTGAATTTCTCAAATGGTGCTTATTCAAAGTGATTAGCCTAGGAAATTGGTAGCACTCGCTCCCCTCCATGATAATCACTTCTCGAGCATACCAAGTTTTGAATTCCTTAAGACCACGAGGATCTCAAGAAATTTTTCATTTCTATAATGAACCATGAAAGTGTGGGATGACTTCACAGGTCCGACCTCCTACACCAGCAAATACAAGGAATTTGGCTACTAAAACAATGGTTCTTAGTGAATACTCGGGGACATGGCACCTCACGACTGTCCAACAAGACACTTAAGGCTTTAATCACTCTACTAGGGGCTCTTATACATTTTATGATAGTAACCTATTTCGAGTGACACTACATGACTAAGGCCTACATACCATGAGGACTTGATAGTTTAGTCTTATCCATTTATATACTGGCTCAAGAAAAAAACCGGTTGGATTCATTCCATCTTTCGAGGCAGACCCCTCTAAGGGATTAACACAAAAAAATATGGGTTTGGATTTCTGATCACCAAATTTGCACGAGGTGAGAGCATAATACCTACCATCTTACTAGCACGAAAAAATAGTGGTTCATTAACCCCCTAGTTAAATCTATGTGAAAGAAGATAATTGTTCTTTTTAAGCACCAAACGAAATGTGATCTAAGCTATATAGACAATTAGTTTCAAAATCAAGTCTTCGATGAACGTCTTGCATCAAATGTCATTAATAGTTTCAAATTTAAGTCTTCGGCAAACATGTGTTTATGTTTTCACCTTTTGAGTCTCTGACATGTGAACACTTATTCTTTAACCCTTAGAAAATGAAGTGTTGTCTAAACTAAAGCAAATAGTCTTGTTTCAAAATTTTCATGATATGTATTCATTGATCTATTTTCATCCTAATTAAGACTAGATCAGGTTAATTCCACTTTAATTTGAAAGTATTTGATCAATTTAAGCTATGATTAAATGTAATTTATTGTTCATTTTAAATCCTTTGCATGCATGAAATGTGAAATTTGTTTATTTTTATTTTATCCAATCCTAATTAAGACTATGTGAGAATTATAGGATTCATTTTAAGCCAAAAATTAAAAAAATTGTCATCAATTTTAACCCCTAATTAGACTATGTGAAATTGCAGTCAATTTTAAACCCCCTAATTAGCATTAGATGAAGGATTTTTTTTCATTTTAAACCAATTAAACGAATCTTTGTTGTAAATTCAACCACCTAATTAGACTATGTGTGCATGAGGTCCTATCTAACCTTGGATGTAAACAAATAAACTTTGAATGTTAGATTTTCTTCCAACTACGTAGATCTACAATCAAAGTCACCAAAGCACCTAAAACCTACAAAAAGCCAAAAAAAATAGATCAAGTGTAATGCATGTTTGCGTCAGGTTCACCAAATGTATGTGGAGAAAATGGTTAAAGCATACATGATATCAAAATGTTGAGACCACAAAGAAAATATCATAAAATAAAACCCCAATACATCAACAAAATTGTAAGAAAGAAATGGAAATGCAAACCTTCATGATGTGCTTCTCTCACTCCATTTTTTTGTCCTTATTATGCTTTCAATATATTTTATGTGTATCTCTCAAATCTGATCAAATGCACTAAATATTGAAAGCAACTTGACAGAATGATCACAAGGAAATCGAAGATGTGGTCTTTGTTGGAAAAACAAGGATGGACAACTGAGAGGGTGTGGGTGAATCAATTGCTACCAAAAACTAACTTATGCAACATTAACCAATATTTATATCATAGATCTAATAATTAATAGTTCAAGCATAAGAACAACATATCAGAGACACATGAACACCAAGATTTTATACTTGAAAACCCTGTTAGGGAAAAAACCATGGTGGATGTTAGGCCATAAGATTATACCCTGTTAGAAGTATAATGGAGAATAAAAAGAGAATGCACTTGCATTTAGGTAGATTGCCTAGAGCACACTACTCAAAGGGAAGGATCATTGCCTTACATATAGTAATCAGATTAAAACCATCTGATGAATATGAACTAAGAAAATAGCTTTTGCAAAAGCTTGATGACAGTTCTGGTTAGGCACAAAATAACTTCTTCAATCTCGTCCACCCTTCTGCTCAAACTCTTCCACACTTTGCTCTGAATGATCTGACCTTTATTCACACTTGTACACTTGATCACACACTCTAAATGAGAAAAAAAATCTCATATATATATCCTCTACACGGATTTACAACCACTATTCAGTCAGCCACAAATAAAGAATAAATTACAACTGTTGACCTTGATACATGAATAAATTACAATGTGTACCAACATAAGTCAGTCACAACATAGTGAGGACCCAAACACACATCTCTAAACATGCCAAAAAATGAAATATTAATCTTCATGGATCCACAACATGATAACACCACAATGTTGACCAAGAACATGAATACTCAGGCCCATATCGGAAAAATCTCTGATAATGAAAACTTCAATCACTGTGGATGTACAAGAAGGATAGAGTATTATCTAGACTCATCCATGAATGTCATAGATACATGCGCAACACATGAGATTACCATAATTTCATCCGCTTCAACTAAGAACACCATCTACAGAAACTATAGGCACACAGATTTTCATAACTTCCAAAAAACTTGATACGCACCTCTGAAACTTTCGGACAACATACTAGAAAGGTTCAAAAACAAACCCTTCAAAGTGCACCTTCAGATCTTTAATACACAAATCTTTCCAACATTCTGACCTTCTTAGCTCCATTGGTTGCCTGAACCATATTTTTACAATTTTCTTAATCTCCTCGACATATACAGCCTTAAGCAAATTAAAATTCTAATAGTGTTGACATCAATGACAACCACATATCAAAAACACAACCACAACATCCAATAATCTCCCCCTTTTGCATTGATGGCAACACATGATATGAAAAATAATACCATCAACCCAACTAACTCTTCTTCAACAATCTCCCCCTAAGATTGTGCACTTTTTCCTAATTCCTTCATTGCTCTTCTTTCCCACTTTTTCATTCCAATTTTTTGCATTGCTTCTCTCCCCCTTTGACATCAATGGCAAAGGTACACATGATCTTATCTCAAATTTGAAACATTTGTCTACTCCCCCTGAGTAGCAGTCACCAGAACATCAATCTAGAATATTATATGGAAATGAATTCACATACTAATACAAATACTTGCATCTTAGTTATGATCAGGAGGGGAAATCACCCCTAAATTTTCTCTAAGGTACTCAAAATTATATTTAGGTAATAGATTTGTAAAGATATCTACAATTTTCTCTTTGGTAGGTATGTACTCCAATCTGACTTCTTTGTCACTAACTTTGTCTCTCAAGGACTGATACTTGATGGATTTATGTTTTGTCTTTGAATGCAACACTAGATTCTTAGAAATGTTAATGGCACTTGAATTGTCAAAAAATATAGCAATGGGTTCTTCATACTCAATTCTAACATGTCTCAACATTTGCTTCATCCATAATACTTGGGTACAACTGTTTGTAGCAACAATGTACTTTACCTTAGTAGTAGATAATAAAACTGAGTTTTTATTTTTACTTAACCAAGATACCAACTTCTTACCTAAGAAGAATGCACCACCACTAGTACTCTTCCTGTCATCTACATCTCCTGTCCAATCAGCACTTAGAGTAATATCATCATTCTTGGGATACCAAAGACCAAGATCAATTGTCCCTTTCAGATATCTGAATATTCTTTTCATAGCAAACACATGGGACTCTTTAGGATCAGCTTGAGAACTAGCAACCATGCACACAACATTCATTATATCAAGCCTTGTCTGAGTTAAGTAGAGTAATCCACCAATCATTGACCTGTACCTTATCTAATTTGCTTTGGGAGTATCATCTTTTTGTGTAATTTTGCATCCAATCACCATAGGTGTACCAACTAGCTTTGAATCCTCCATGTCAAACTTTTTCAGTAACTCTTTCACATACTTAGATTGAGATACAAAGAATCCATAATCCAATAATGTAATTTGCAATCCTAAAAACAATTTTAGCTCTCCTATCATTGACATTTAAAATTCACTTTTCATTTCATTAAAAAACTTCATACACAAATCATCACCTTCAAAAATGATATCATCAACAAAGACTTCAATGATCAGTTCTTTGCTCCGATCCAGTTTAAAATACAAATTGTTGTCGGCAATACTTTTATTGAATCCAAGTTTCAACAAGTATTTATCCAATCTAGCATACCAAGCTCTAGGGGCTTTCGTTAGTCCATAGATGGATTTATTTAATTGACATACCATATCTTTTTCATCTATTAATTGAAATCCACTTGGTTGTTCAACATAGAATTCTTCCTCTAGTTCACCATTCAAAAATGTTAACTTCACATCCATCTGATGAACTTTGTAGTTATTGAAAGTAGCATAAGCAAGAAATAATCTAACATCCTCAATTCTAGCAACAAGAGAAAAATTTTCTTCAAAATCAATACCTTCCATCTATGAGTAACCTCTGCAAACTAGTCTTGCTTTATTTCTGACCACATCACCTTGTTCATTCAGCTTATTCTAAAACACCCACTTGGTTTCAATCACATTTTTGTTCTAAGGTTTGGGAACAAGATCCCATGTATTATTCTTTTGTATTTGCAACAGTTCTTCTTTCATGGTTTCCATCCAATATTCATCTTTGCATGCTTCACTTATGCTTCTAGGTTCAACTTTAGAGATTAGACAATATTCTTCTAGAATTATTCTAGTTTTAACACCTTTGATCTTGTCTCCTATGATCTAACTATCAAAATGATTTCTTCTTACATACTTAGGAGTTTTGAATTTATCTCTTACCTTGTGTTCCTTTGTTCTTTTTTCTTCATTTTTTCTTGCTCCTGCTTCTTGATTTCCTTGGTTCACCAAAATAATTTGCAGTTGATTTTATGTCTGAACATTATTGTTAGTATCATCATGTTGATCATCTGAATCATAATCACTAGTTTTGTATGATTTACCAATATCTTCATCAACCTTAACATTTTCACTTTCAACCATTTTCTTCAACCTTTTATTAAAGCACCGGTAAGCTTTCCTCTCAGTAGATATCCTAGGAAGATTCCTTCATCACTTCTAGCATCAAACTTACCTATATCATCATCTCTCTTGATGTAGCATTTGCTTCAAAAAAATGAACTATTTGACAGTAGACTTATAACCAAACCATAGCTCAAAAGATGTCTTACCAGAATTACTGTTGGCATTCACCTTGTTAATGGTGTACATAATAGTTTTTATAGCTTCTCTCTAGTAGAAATGACAAACATTTTCTTCCAGCATCATGGTTCTAGCAGTATCTAGAATGGTTATGTTCTTTCTTTCAACAACTCCATTTTGTTGAGGGGTTCAGGGAGAAAATAGTTGCCTTGGAATTCCATGCTCTTCACAAAAAGAATTGAATTATCATGAGGTAAATTCACCACCTCTATCTGACCTTAGACATTTGATATTTTGACCTGTCTCATTCTCTGCCATAGCTTTAAAACTTTGAACTTTTCTAATGCTTCATGTTTTTCTCTCAAGAAAGCGACCCATATCATTCTAGAATAATCATCAATGAGTAACATAAAATACCTTTCACCTTGAAGGATTTTGATTCTGGAAGGACCACATAAATCAGTATGTATCAAATCCAATACTCCATTAGAGCTACACTGTTTGCTCTGGAAGGAATTTCTTGTTTTCTTTCCCATCTAACATTCCTTGCACATAGTGTTAGTAGGCTTCACTAGTGTAGGTAAATCTCTGACTACTTGAGTAGAGCTTATCTTGACAATATTATCAAATTTCACATGACATAACCTCCTATGCCATAACCAGCTTACATCAATTTGAGAAATCAAACAAATTTGACTAGCAACACTTAAATGAAAGATATTACCTTTTGTCTTTGTTCCTGAAGCAATCATATTTCCCGAACTTCTTGTTATTCTGCAATTACCATTCTTGAACTACAGATTGTAGCCTTTATCTACCATTTTTCCAACACTCAACAAATTATGCTTTAGGCCTTCTACATAAAGAACATCATCAATATTGTTCTTACCACCAAAATAAATAGTGCCTCTGCCACAAATCACACCAGAAGTGTTGTCACTGAACCTCACAACACCACCATCATATTTTTCCAAACTTATAAATTTTATTTTGTCACCAGTCATATGATGTGAACATCCTCTATCAATTACCCACTCATATTTCTCTTCAACTTTGGCTGCAAGAGCTTTCTCAACATTCACATTACTAGCAGATTCAATGGACACCTGACCATTTTATTTGATAGCAATAAATACCCATTCATCTTCATTTCCATTTTCTTTATCAGATTCTTCATCAGTTACACCTTCTTCAACATAATAACACTTTATTTGGAATATAGTGTTCTCAAGCTTATACTTTGAAACTTTTTCAAGACATCTAGAAGTAAAATGGCCTATCTTAGTGCAAGAAAAAAATTTAATAGGTAACTTTCCTTTATAGTTACCATGACCTCCTGATTCTCTTTTCAAAATCAATGCTTCCAGTTCTTCCAATTCTCTTTCTTCATCTTCAATCTACTTCATCTCATCTTTATATTTGGATGTTCTCTAGGAAATTTCTCTTGAATCATATCTTTTTCTCGGATACAGTAGCCTTGAAAGAAAACTCATCCTTAGGAGAAGACTCACCAAATTCACTTAATTCAAATGCAACAAGTTTTCCAATCAACATGTATTTTGTAATATTTGTCACTGTTCTAAGTTCTTCAATAGCATGAGCTTTTGTCTTGTAGGAAGTGGGCACAGATCTAAGTATCTTGTCCATAATTTCATCTTCATTCATAGTTCCACCGACACATCTAATATCCATCACCAATTCATTTATCTTATGCGAGTAGGAAGTGATGTTCTCATCTTCAAGCTCTCCCATTTTCCTTTTAGACTTTGTAGCTTAGCACTTTTCACTAGTGCATCTCCTTCATACAATGTTTCCAGCTTTTTCCAAATCTAGTATGCAGTCTTCAATCCCATCAAATTTGTCATTTTTGAATCTATCAAAGCACTCACCAGTGTTTCTACTGATCTGGTATGAATTTTTGCTTGCTTTATCTCATCTTCAGAGGAGGGACCATTCTGAGGAATATTATATGTAATTCATGTCATTTGCCAGAAAGGTTCACGAATGCACCTCAAATGGAATTCCATAGAGAGTAGTTTGTACCATTAAATCTAGAACTCTCCTTCTTAAATGATGCCATCTCAAATCACCTCAAGTTGTTAGGCTTCTTTAAGAGGAACTAGCTCTGATACCAATTGTTGGAAAAACAAGGATAGACAGCTAAGAGGGGGTGAATCATTTGTTACCAAAAACTAACTTATGCAACATTAACCAGTATTTATATCACATATCTAATAATTAACAGTGCAAGCATAAGAACAACATAATAGAGATACATGAACACCAAGATTTAATACATGGAAACCTTGTTAGGGGAAAAACCACAGTGGATGTTAGTCCACAAGATTATACCCTATTAGAAGTATAATGGAGAATAAAAAGATAATGCACTTGCATTCAAGCACACTTCCTAGAGAAAACTTCTCAAAAGGAAGGCTCATTTCCCTACATACAGTAATTAGATTAAAACTATCTGATGAATATGAACTGAGAAAATATCTTTTCCTAAAGCTTGATGACAGTTTTGGTTAGGCACAGAAAAACTTCTTCAAACTCTTCCACCCTTCTACTCAAACTCTTCCACAATCTCCTCTGAATGATCTGACCTTTATTCACACTTGTACATTTGATCACAAAAAAATATCATATATATCCTCTATACACATTTACAACCACTATTCAGTCAACCACAAATAAAGAATAAATTAAAACTATCGGCCTTGATACACGAATAAATTACAATGTGTACCACATAAGTCAGTCACAACATAGTGAGGACCCAAACAAACATCTCCAAACATGCCAAACAATGAAATATTAATCTTCATGGATCCGCAACACGCTAACACCATAATGTTGGCCAAGAACATGAACACTCGAGCACATATCAGAAAAATATTCGATCATAAACACTTCAATCACTACAGATGTACAACAAGGATAGAGTACAATCTAGACTCGTCCATGAACATCATAGATACATGCGCAACACATGAGATTACCATAATTCAATTTGCTTCAACTAAGAACACCATCTACAAAAACTGAATAACTATAGGCACACAAATCTTCATAACTTACACAAATCTTGATGCGCGCCTCTGAAACTTTCGGACAACATAATAGAAAGGTTCAACAAAAAACCCTTTGAAGTGCACCTTCAGATCTTCAATACACAGAGCTTTCCAACATTCTGACTTTCTCAGCTCCACTGGTTGTCTAAACTATATTTTTACAATTTTCTCAATCTACTCAACATATACAGCCTTAAGCAAATTAAAATGCTAATAGTTTTGACATCAATGACAACCACATATCCACAACACAACCACAACATCCAATAGTCTCTATAAATTGAGAAATAAGTCCTCAATTTATAGATTTCGAAAAGATAATTGAATGGAAAAGATTGAATGCAAGGATAATTTAGAAGGGAAACTTGCATTTAGAAGTGGAGGAAAAATGACTTAATTGAAAATAAATAAATAAAGTATTTATTTTCATCAAAATATACTTTTTCGAGAGTGGGGGAATGAAAGAGTATAGCATGAGTTAAATTGGGAAAGAGAAGAGTTAATTGAAAATAAATAAGGAATTTATTTATTTTCAACTAAAAGTTGTCATTTCAAAAGTGGGGAGTGGATTTGGAAAATAAGAATCATGAGTGAAAAGGGGAAAGAGTTAAGTGAGATAGAAATTAGAAACTAGAAGAGATAAATGGGAATGGAAATTGGAAAGTGGAAGAGAAAATCAGAAGTGAAGTGAAAGAAAGTGGGAGAGATAAGTGGGAATGAAATCTAGGTGAGGATAATTAAAGATTTTATAATTAAATAAGATGAATTATCCTCACCTTTCAAAATTAGTAAGTTAGAAGGATAAATGCAATAAATTAATAAATATAATTTATTAATTTATTAATTTATGAGCTCATATTAGTTAATTAAATAAAATGAATTTATTTAATTACAAAGAAGATAAAAGGGAATAAATAAATAAATGCTATTTATTTATCACACTAGGATAAGGGGGGAAATTAATCAAATAATTAATTCCCCTAAGACATGTTAATGTTGAAAGGGTTAGTCGATTAAACGAATTAATAAATTGGGTTGATGACATGGATGATTGAAATTGAAGACAAATTAAATAATTAAATAATGAAAATTATTTAATTGATGGTTAAGAAGGACAATAATTAATCTTACCTATTTTTTAGCTATAGCTCAAAGCAGGTAGAGCTGAATTGGATTCATCATTGAAAGGTACACAAATAACCTCAAAATTCTTGCTAAGTATTTATTGATCATGAAAAAATGATTACTTTTGGATTTAGTATAATTATGCAATAATTGTAATAGAGGAACTTATGCAATTGCATATAAAAGTTGTTTTATTCATATTGTAAAAATCAAGGTCTCACACAAGTCGTGGGAGTAGCTTAATTTGATTTACGTAATCAAATGATAGGTATAAGAACAAATTGTAAACTATGCAACTGTATACAATATAAACATAGAAAGGAGGGTGGTTCATCATTACTTGTAATGATGAAGCCATTGATACTTGGTATCTTTCAATGGTGTTGTTGAAGCTTTCTAGTTTCCTCAACTCTAGCCTCCTTGAGTTGTCTTGCAGGATGAATGGAAATGATGTTATAGATTGACTCTAAGCAACGTTGAATCAAGATCAATCCTATGCCTACAAACCAAGAGAAATATAATCTGCATTCTTTCAAAGTATACATCAGATGATTAAGTTATCAAAGAGCACAAAGAAAGAGGAATCTTTCAGCTTCAATTATTTTGCTAACATGTTTGTTCACTGTGCAGGAACAAGTTCATTATGTTCATGATGATTTTTCATCAGATATGTGGAGCAAAATGGGTTCCCACAAGGGTTGAGCCTGGAATATCAGATATACATGGAAAATGAAGCATCATCATAATCAAAAGGACAATCTTCATGATATGCATGAAAGGCATACCTTCAGGATGCAAAGAGCAATCATATAAATGCAATAGATTTACTGCCATAAAGCTAATCGAGATATAATCATACTAAGCACAATTGATAAGGAAAAAATCGTGCCTTACAATGATATAGTCTAAAAGTGAAAAGAAGCTACCAGTGTTGGAAATTTAATCCAAGGAAGATATCATGGGAAAATCAAACTACATTAGTAAAATTGACTCAATGACTGAGTAATATAGAGAACAATATTGGCAAGATCTTGGCACAGTCTTTCTTTTACATAATTTCATTCATAGCAAAGAAATACAACATATTTGCATGGACTATAGCAAGTACAGTAGGATGAGTTTTTATCAAATAGAGAAGTGAAAGAAATATTTCCAATCAAAGTCTAAAACACTCTTTTCTAATAGACTTTATTAAGATCAGAAGCTCATGCTAAAATAGAGTTGCATATTAAGGATAATAGGAGAAAATAAGAGTTAAGTTATATGTTTGATGTTACTCAACATAGAATGGAAATGAAGCTACAATGCATGTATTAAAGGAGGTGGAATGATGTTGTTTCATTCACTAGACAGTGTTTTACATACAAAGAGCATACTTTTGAAGTAAAAGACAAATCCATTTCCAAGTCTTTGTTTCAAAAATATGATCAGATTTAATGCTAAGTTACAATGAAATTCCAACACCAAAGGTAGTATTCTCAGGTGGTATTCCAAGAAAAACAATAATAAAGGCACATAAATGATATTCATTGTGTAGAAAACTTCAAAGAGAGCTTTTCTAGAATGTGCAAAGAGTGCAAAGTCAGTAAAGAGTTGTCTCTGTATAGAAAGATAAGTAGAAAATACCCAACAAGTGAAACCCTCGGCCTACAAATGAGAATAATAACCAGATGGAGAAAAATAGCAAGACTAAACCAACACCATAAGGTTTTTGCAAAATATCAAATACATAAGCAATAAAAAAACCATGACAACCTTCTCCATTTGGTAAGGGTTCATAATCTTCACTATCTACAGCCAAGCAATGTCTTTTATTTTGCTAATCATATAAGGGAGTGCTCACAGTAAACTCGTGGCAAGGTCAGAGAAACTGACACAATTTGCACAAATCTTATAGAGACAAACCCACATGAAGAAGCTCTCAGATTCACCCACAAAACTAAGAGGTCGTGGCGAAGAGGTAGATGGAGATTCCATTTTTTGCAAAATTTTTTGAAGAAGAATACATGATTCGGGAAATAACGAATAATGAATGGAGGATATCCTGGAGGATATCCTTTAGTTTTTATCTCATAATGGTAGGGAAACACCAACAAAAGATAAGTAAAGGTGCAGATTTGTGGTGATAAACTTACCTCTGCTTATTTTATGTGAGGAATTACTTTGAAACTTCAGAATCTGGATATGCTATTATAAAACTAGCTTCATCTCGCAATTACATCAAACACAAAAAGAAGGTAACACAAAGGGGAATGAGGAAAATGCATTAGAAATAATGTATGGTTGCGGTTGTAGAAGCCACAAAACGCTTCAAAAATTATGGAGAATGTCTAGACTTGAATCAAAATACTTACCATGTGTTTCATGGTGAAAATATTCAAGAAAATCACTCAGAGATATAGAGGAATGGAAAGCTCTAGGACTCCAAACCCTACCTTATGGAAGCCAGTAGACAGAGAAAAGTCTCAAAGCTTCTTGAGCAAATTGACTGAATGAAGAATGGCCGATGATAATTAGGGTTGAATTTATTTTTACTCATGCCCTAATTCGGCATGTTAGTTTTTTTAATTATGTTTTACAAAGTAAAATCAAATCATTGAGAATTATTGTTGTCATGGTCTTAATATATAAGTCAAATGAATGTAATGATGCGCGGTGGTGATTTTTGGTATATACTTAGTATTTGAATATATGCTAAGTATTATGGTCGGTATTCAAATATTTGACATTTGATGTCAAATTTGCTAATTATATAATATGCATGGAGCCGGTGAAGTGGTGGTGAAGGTGTAATATTTGCATGACCTACAAGGTATAATTTGATGCATGGAGAGCTAGACTATGACCTCAAATCATTTTTTCTTGTGCGAGGTGCTTAAAATAGATTATGCATGGAGGAGATAAATGTTGAAAATACTAAAAAAAAAATCGCTCATGCACAAAGTGGAAGTTCAATTTTTAGTTATTCAAGTCATGCAAATACTGAGGTTTTTCTTTCAATTCTACATCAGTTCATGAGGTATTTTGGTTAGGTGCATGGAGAGGTGGATATTTCTAGGCACGTAGGGTAGTTTGCTTTAGTTTTGGGCTATTTTTATCAAGATTTTCTCTTTTGCTCGGATTTCACATTGGAGATGCTATTTTTCACTTGGAGTTAGCTTTTAGTTCCATTTTTGGCCACTTTGTGCATGCCGTTTGTATGTATTGGGAAAAATTAGTATTTTTCCTCTAGTTCATGTTTTGTGCCTTTACCTTCAGCAAAGAGACTTCATGTAACTCAGCTTTGAAAATTTAATAGATTATGCAACATTTTTTATAGGATTAATTAGTTTGTGATTTGCTAGAAGATTCCTTTTAATTTCTAGTATTTTCAAGTTTTTCCTTTAATATTTTAGGCGTCACTATTGTGTGGGATTTTATCGAAGGATTATTGTATTTTCGGTTTTTGAGACCTCTACTGTTTTTGTCTCCTTCATATATGTATATGCATAAATTTTATTTTAAGTTCACTAGTTATACATTATGCATGTAACTGATTAAGCAATTTAGTCGTGAAAACCATGTTTTCCCTCAAAATTGTATTTAATCAAGGCCTATGTTTAAAATATTCAGGTGATTAATCTACTAGATCAGTTTGTGCAAATATAAGTACTGAGTAATCATTTGTGAGTTAAGTCTGCACATTAGTTTCTTTCGGTGCATCACCATAGTTCAGTTTTTCTAGTTTTGCATTAGATTAAATCTTTTTCCTTTTTCCAATCATTTTTCTTAAGTTCATAATCAGAAAGCCATATAGGAAGTCAGCCTAGAATTTGGATATCTAGTTCCATATAGGGTACCCACAACCTGGAATTAGTCCAATGTTACACAAGATTGTAGGGTTTTACAGCTTTGCATGCAGGTGCAAATCCCAGTGATAACAACTAAATAATTGAAAATTATTTAACTATAGGGAATTAGAAGAAGAATATTAGCACTAATTAAATATTAAATTATTTAATCAGTTTTAGATGAAAAATTAGTGAAAAGTGTCGTTGGAGACCTATGACAATTTTTAATGTCCATGTTTTTCCCCTCTTTGAGACAATACGATTTTGAGTGTTGTTTCAAAGAAAAATTAAAAGATCATGCCCCAGTAGACCAAGAGATGGGTTGTGTTTTAAAGGCATGACCAATCTCTCAAAATAAGAAGAGTGTTGAAAGAGATGAATGGTTATTAAGGAGTGAAGAATGGTGGTTGATGGTTGATCAATTGATTGATAGATTGACAAAGTGATGATTGATTGAATGATTGATAGATTGATAAATTGATTGATTGGACTGAAGAAGTGTTAGTAAATAAACAAAAATTAGATGAAGAACAATTAGTAGTGATGAAACCCTTGCTTTCATAAGTGTACTTTATTTTAAAGAGTTTTTTTTTTTTTGAAAAATTGGTGCGACACACCATGGCACAAAAATCCATGGCGATGATGCAGTCTCTTTTGCGTAAAAACTGGTAGTCATAGACAAGGAATGTCCTGACTCATACTAAGGGTCATGTTGTCCTAGTCTTTTTGTTAAGAAAAAACACATACAACAATCAAATAAAATACAAGTCATGAGACATCCTCACTCCTCTAAATATTTCATGGGACATCCTCAAGGTAGCTAGTAACATGACCAAAGAAAATCCAAAAGATAAGACAAAATAGACCAACAAGATCAATAGTTATTTAGATTATTTTCCAAGAAATGTTTTCTAGTGCTTTAAGGGATGAAGTGAGCGACGAGTTGACTGTTTTGACAAGCATGGGTTTAGGAAAAGAAACATGTTGTATAAGACGTCAAGTCTGGTTCCAATCATGCAACTACCTATATAAGGTTAATGGCAAAGTGTGATAGTGACAAGGTCTAGTTTCAAGAAAGACACATCTTGTATAAGACCATTGGTTTTGATTGATCTGACTATATGATTGATTTTACAAATGACCAATTTGACTTGGAGACTTTTTGTCTTGCTTGTCTTATTGATTCAAGATTTGTGTTTGAAGTTTAGATGGTGATATCACATCTGAGTTGACAGTGTCCAATTTATTTTGATTGACCTAACAAACCCTAAACACTAACCTAGGGGGTCACGGGGGCTCATCAACAAATGGCCTTGCCTACATAGAAATGCGTAGAGACCTCGTAGTTTGGCATGACCCTTTACTTTGTTTCAATGAAAAAGTACCAAATCATGATTTTATTTGACACCTAAAGACTGACCTAATGCCTCGAGGGCATATCAATAGATGGCCTTGCCTACATCAGTCACAGAGGAAATTTAGTTTGACAATGACAAATACCGACATGACTGACTTGTTTTTCCCTCAGTACACATGCCCCATTCAGAATGGGGACCCTCTCTTTCTTTCACCTTGTCGGGTAATTTTGTCACCGCCTCATTTTGTGTGCCCCTATTTTGGTTGCCTAGATGGTTAGCGTGCCTCCAGAGTCTCATCTTAAGTTGACTATGTTTCACCCCCTCAAATTTGCTAAGTCTTGGGTCCTCCCAAAGTTCTTTTGACCTTTTTCCTTTTGCTAGGTGGCCTTGGGACTTTTCGAGTTCGACTCATCAAGTTTCCCTTGTCAGATTGTGATGGTTGCTTTTTCTGTTTCAAACGGCCATCAGCCCAAGTCCTTCTGACTGCTAGGACCTACCTACCTGATCATCATTTCATAACTTATGTTGCAACAAACCATCCTTCATGTGCTACGGGCCTGGTCCGTTGGATTTCTCTGCTCGGGATTCCTTTATACATTTGTTGTTTCTAAAAGTCATCGGCCCACGTATTTCTGGCCATTGGACCCTGGGCTCCTCTTTGCTAATGATTTTCCACTTGGCATTTGGGATGGTCTTAAGCTCACGTCATTCTGGCCTCTGGGATTTAGACCTCCCGTCGTCGTCTCGAAATTTGAATTCACCAACCCTTTTGGCCCGTCATATATACATTAATTCGGTGCATTAAAAGAGCTTAATAATATAAATAATCATGGCCAACCTGTCATTTTCACATGTCAAGAAGTTCAGAGTAGCTACAACGACCTTTGGAGCCTTCGTCGATCGTCGCCTTCGCGCCCGCTGCCTCCCTTAGTTGTTCTTCAGGGATTTATCAGTTCTATTCATGAGATTCTTGGGGCAAGTTTTTCGTTCGCCCTCCTATTGTTCTTTTGGAAATTTTACATTAAAATGATGGATAGAAAAGGGTTTAAATGTATTCATTTGATAAAGGGACAATAGTTCTAGAAAACCCATGTGATGAAATATCGAGAAAATTTGCCAAACCACCAAGAATTTGAATTTATAACTTCTTCACCCCGGCGCCGTTCTTTGTATGGAGTGATAGTGCCCTTTGGGTCCAAGCCTCCCCTTTTCCATTTATGAAACCAAACAAAACAAAACTCCATATGGTGAGATGCCTCCTTGGGTCTGCATAAAACAATCAAGTCCTAACGCCCTTTGGGTCCTAATTCGTGGACCTCCATCTGTGAACCGTCGTAACTTTGTTGTTTCTAACAGCCATCAAGGGATTTCCTTCTAGCCTCCAAGACCTGATTATCTCTCTATCACATGGGTTAAAGCAAGAAAACTTAAGTTCCTTCACCTTATCGAGTCCCCTTCGCTGAACTTCCACCGTTGGGACTCCGTCTCCGTCTCAGCCTCACAAAAGGGAAAATTGACCATCGGTAAAATTCAACAAAGAAACATGGAGCAAAGTCTAAGTCTGGGTCTGTTCTACCAGATTGCACCCACCAGACATTCACTCGTGCCCCGCCATTCTAAACAACCATCCTTGAATAACTTTCTGGCCTTCTTGGTCTGAGCACTCAAACAATTAAAAGTTGTGTCAACTATCCTTCAACTTCGCGGGTCCTAGACCTTGGAACTTCACTTCTGAAACTTTGTTTCACTAGAGTCATTCCAAACAGTGAACTCCAGACAAATTTCCTTCCTCATAACTTTGGGTGCCCTAATGATGGTCCAAATGCCTCCCAATGTGAAAATAAGCCTTGACCCACATGCTCAAATTGGACCCTCTCCTACATGAACATTTCAAATCATCTAGATCTAAAGACGGGAGGAACCATCCAGATTGCTTTGCTTTGTTCACCCTTCAAAACAACATTCGGACTAGAGAGGTCTGGCCTCTGGGGCCTGAACTATCCAAACTCCCTCGATTAAATTGTTGATGGCTATTTTGACTAAATATTAGAATTTTGAATGATAAATTATCCGATATAAAGTTGTTTTCCATGGATTTGGCTAAAATTTGTGTCTTCATGCTTGATTATGCTCACCTTGCCTTTGTGAGCAGAACATATGGAATCGAGTGTAGAAACCTCGAGAGCAGTCACAAAAAAGGACAAAGGGAAGAAAATAGGCAAGGTCCCTCATGGAAAAGAGGACAAAGACCAAATGCAGTACCAGTTCCAAGGGTAACCAATGCAGTCTAAAGTCACCACCAATTAGAAGGAGGTATTTGACACCAACATTGGACATGTAGCCATCAACAAATTCATCCAAAGGATCAGGGTCAACCCTAAGACAAAAAATGCAAGACTAATCAGAAGCAGTGGGATAGCCAAAGTTGCAGGTTTCCCTCCCTCTCTTGTTGCCCCCGAGCTAGTTCAGGACTCCGTCTAGTCTCGGCCTCACAAAAGGGAAAATCGACTTCATCCTTCTGAGCTCTAGGGGCCGATGCTTCAACCACTAGTAGAACTCAATATAGAAACATGGATCAAAGTCTAAGTCTGGGTTTGGTCTACCAGATTGCACCCACCGTACATTTGCTCATGCCACGCCATTCTAAACAGCCATCCTTGAATAAATTTTCGGCCTTCTTGGTCTGAGCACTCAAACAATTAAAAGTTGTGTCAATTTTCCTTCAGCTTCGTGGGTCCTAGACCTTGGAACTCCACCTCTGAAACTTCATTTCACCAGCGTTGTTCCAAATGGTGAACTCCAGACAACTTTCCTTCCTCATTACTCTGAGTGCCCTGATGATGGTCCAAATGCCTCCCAATCTGGAAACAAGCCTTGACCCACATGCTCAAATTGGACCCTCTCCTACATGAAAATTTCAAATCACCTAGATCTAAAGATGGGAGGAACCATCCAGATTGCTTTGCTTTGTTCGCCCTTCAAAACAACATTCACACTACAGAGGTCTGGCCTCTGGGGCCCGAACTATCCAAAATCCCTCCAGTAAATTGTTGATGGGAATTTTGACTAAATATTTGACTTTTGAATCATAAATTTCCAATATAACATTGTTTTCCATGGATTTAGCTAAAATTTGTGTCTTCATGCTTGATTATGCTCACCTTTCCTTTGTGAGAAGAATATATGGAATCGGGTGTAGAAACCTCGAGGGCGGTCACAAAAAAGGACAAAGGGAAGAAAACAGGCAAGGTCCCTCATGGAAAAGAAGACAAAGACTAAATGTAGTACCAGTTCAAAGGGGAACCATTGCAGTCTAAAGTCACCACCAATTAGAAGGAGGTATTTGACACCAACATTGGACATGTAGACATCAATGAATTCATCCAAAGGGTCAGGGTCAACCCTAAGACAAAAAAATGCAAGACTAATCAAAAGCAGTGGGATAGCCAAAGTTGCAATTTTCCCTCCCTCTCTTGTTTCACCCGAGCTAGTGATGGCATGTAGGGAGGCATTTTAGCCAAAAACTAGAACATTACTGGACAGAGATGGGAAGGTGTTTGATGACATGTTTTCCGAAGGAATAACAAAGACCTTTCATATCCCTACCTTTGAAGAGATAGAATTTCCAACCATAAAGGAGTGCAAGGAAATGTGGGATGAAGACCCAATAAAATGAAAAAAGCTTATAAATCAATATTGGCTCAAGGAGAAGAGGGCAGTGCTGCAAAGTTTCCCTAGGAAATTTTTCACAGTGACGTTTATGAAGACTATCACGATCTGGTGACCCTACTAAGCAGAGTAATGGGCCTCCCTGCTATGACCTATTTTCAAGAATGGATGGTCTACTAGAATACTTCCAAATTTTACATGGCATCTTACCTGGTGTACTCATTGGCCAAATAGAGGCAATATAGTGATCTTTTCAGGGCTCTAGGTGAACAACCTGGTAGGGACCTCAAAGTTTATGATAGGTACCCTCAGCTACAATTCGAGAATTTTAAGAAGGACTACTGCAAGGTGAATGATGCTTTCATAGGTTATATCATCACACTGCTCAGGGGTGACTTTGAGAGGAGAGTCTCTTATAGTGCTCGGGCTTTTCTCAAACAATATGCCTTCTTGTTCATTCAATATCCTAAATTTACATACTTCCGCACCCAAGGCCTCTTGGAAAGACCAAATAAGTTGCCCTGATATCCCAATGACTAGATAATATTGTTGGAGCTTTCTCGGAAGCTACGACATATTCACACCCTCTTAAGTAGTAAACATTTGGTAAGGATTTCCTATCCCCTTACTTTCGGCTAGGGGATGTACGAACTCTATACCTCCCAATGTGCCCAAAACTCAGAAAAGGAATTGGTCAAGTATCATTTTAGACTCCACATGGCCTGACCACAAATGGATCCCTATGGTCAAATTAGGAAGGCACTTGTAAGGATGACAATGAGGTATGGATAAGGCATTATATGTGAATGAATGCATAATTTGTGAAAAGGGTGAACCTGTTCCAAGTGCCTGATCAGTTGGAAGAGGATGAAAGCACTGCGATATACCTCAGGTATAATGTAATTTCCAATCTACCTCTACTACTAATTGATTGGAACAAGCTAGAGGTCGATGACCTCAACATTATCACCAAGCCCATAGAGGCTTGTACAAAAGAATGGATTGATGGGAAAATTTCTCGATTGAAGGAACAAGGGTTTGTCCTAACTTATAAGGGGCTCAAGAGTGAGCCAAGTGGATCATCAGATGGTGGGGTAGCTGCTACATCAAAAGGAGAAACTTCAAAATCCCCTATGCTCACTCGCTCAAGGATGATAAAATAGATCGACAAGTAGTAGTCTAATCCAAAGGTGTATGCTAGAAAGTCCTCAGAGGGTGAACCTTCCAAGAAACATAAAAAATCAGGCAACATCACTGAAATGCATGTAATACAAGAAGATCCACTCCATGAGGGAGAGGAAATGTAAGTTGATCCACCAGGGTCTCCACCTATCATATCTGTTGTTGCAACCACTATTGTTGTTGCTGCCACCCCACTTGTCACACACGTAGTAGCTTCTACCTCTCCACCCATGGTAGATATCTTTGTCCACCCTGTCTATACCTTTCCCACAACATAAGTCATATCAATGGATTCCTCCTCGGTTACCACCTCGCCACTTTCCTCATCATCCATGTCCCTATCATTTTCTCTTCCAACTACCACCATAGTAACTACAATGCATGCCCTCGCCCTTCCAGAGTCCTTTGTTAAATATATGCAAAATGTGTCATCCAAACTCTCTAGAATGTTCACAAACCCAATGGTGCAGACTGCCATTGCCCAAGCAATAACCAATCTCCCAGTTCCTCCTCCTCCTAATGAGTTGCCCATAATGGAAGCCATCATGCTGATTTTTGAGGAGTTGGATAGGCAAAAACAAAGGGAGGTAGTTAAGGGGTTAGAAGAGGAGGCAAACGACTACCATGAACACCCTATATTGGTGCATTGAGTAATTGACGAGGTCATCTATGAGTCCTTCAGTGATGATGGCGAGGATTTTGATGCAAAGATTATTGAAGAGACCTCTGATCCAGAGCTTGATGAGAAGCCAGCCAAGCAGCTCGAGGAGATTGAAGAGAAGGAGGCTGAAAGATAGCCTATTATTGAAGAAAGGACCACTAACATAGAGGTAGAGGGAAATAAATCTCCAGCAGAGGAATATAACCACAAACCCAAGCATAATGAGGAGGTGCCCCCTCATGATGAATAGGAAGATAAAGAAGAAGATAAGCTTGAAGAAGAGGCTGAAAATCATAAGAATATGAATACTGAGCAACTCGAGGAGCATGGGCATGATGAAGAAAAGGATACTGGAGGGGAAGACATCCCAAAGGAATGCCTACCCATTAAATTCCCCATCAATCACACTATTTTCATCTAGGACTCTGATGAAGAAAAGGAGGATATGAGGAAGAGCAAGAAGCTCTTAATGATAAAGATGTTGAAATCAAGAAAGATGAAAAGGAACGTGACAAGGAATCACCCAAAAAAAGGTCCTTAATGCCTGATTGGTTGGAAAAGCAATTGGAGAAGAAAAGTCATGTTCTGAAGGACCCAAAAATGAGGCTTGAGGCTATATTGGCCTGAGCTCAGGTCAACATCAAGAAGGAGAAAAATCCTAAAATCAGATCAAAGGTGACAATGAATGCCTCTGGATCCAAAATAGTGCAAGTACCCATGCTAGTGGTGGGAGAAAAAATAATAAGCTACGTCTCCACCATCAACTTGGTGATGGCCACTAGAGAATAGAAAGTAGATCACCTTCAAGAGTTCATCACCATGGCAGTGCATCTAATATAGAAAGATAAATTTTCGAAGGAAGAACTCAAGGCCCAAGTGGCTAATCAAATAGCTTACATCTGGTAGTACTCATCAACAGAAGAACATCCTATGAAATCTTTGGCCCCACCACAATTGTTGTCCAAGGAGAAAATAGATAAGCTTGAAAGAAGAAATATCTTAGATAAGACCACGATGAACTAGTTCTGATAGGTTTTGTATACTAGAAACATGGACATCAGTCATGTTGTCAGGACAACAAACAAGTTCCTAGATGTAAAAAAGTCTCTTGAGGGAACGAGGAAGTTCTGTACAAACTTCTTGAGGATATATGGGTCCACTTACCCAAAAATTGAGGCCATCCTCAAAATGCCAAGCGTGACTCGAGAAAAGGAGCTTGCATTCAAGAAAGATTATCATTGGCTGATGGATGTATAGAAGCAATATTTTGACAATCAAAAGGAAAGGCTAGAGAAGGTGCTTGATAAAGTGGATCTAGACATTGAGTGGGCCAAGGAAGTCAAAGTAGATTTCCTTCGGTACCTAAAGCTAATGAAAAAATATGACATGCTTGTTGTACAGGTTAATCTAGAGAAGATAAAGCCTCATTTCCAGAAAAAGATGGAGGATGGGATGTTGGATGATATCACCACTAATTTCATGAGTTTTTCTACTCGAGCCTTTACCCAGTCTGATTTGTTCAGGGACCACGCTGCCAAGTATGACGAAGATTGGGAAAATCTCTCTGATAGATCCAAAGAATGGAGTTACCAAGTGATATGATCTAAAATCATAGAAGTTGATAAACTCGAGCCGGTGATTCTAAAATTCATCGAGTATGCTGCTTTGAAGAATTAGGAAGGAAGCCCTATTATTGGTGAATAATCCCTTATAGAATAGCTACAGCAAAAGGGCAATCAACAAAGAGACAAAATGCTACAATGCTGCCACTAGAGGACAAAATAGGGATAAGGACAAAAATATATTTTAAAATGTAATATATTATCGGGTAGGTGGAACCCTAGTTTATAGTGAATCTTGGCCACACAATGTAAATCAATCTTGGCCATTCATTCTACTTTTTGGACACTATAAATAGGGGGTTTCCTCTAATTTTCAAGAGAGTTGTTGTAATGACATGTTGCATAAATTTTAATGGAAATACATTGACTTTGGTGCATTTTTGAGTTTCTTTGCATATTTCATGGTCCATCTCTCATAGTTAGATGATTTAGTTAGATTTATTTTGTTGTTTAAATTACTTTCAGTTTTCTTTGATAGATTTAGTAATGTTGTTCTATGGTTGTGAATATTTTTGTTGTGTAGATGCCTTCATAGTCCATACTTTTGGTTGTTTTCTGCTAGTAGATGGTTGTGTAAAGTTAGTCTAGATTTAAATTCAAGTTGTCTCAATATTTAATCTTTGTTCATGCATTTACATGGTGAATGAATGGTAAAATATTTGCAATCCTTAGAAGATAGCACGAATTTCATGACACTGTGAAATTTCTGGTTAATTGAAATTTTGTTGTAAGGAAGCTATCCATAGTGGAAAACTCCATGATCACTATTCATGGTCAGTTGTAGGTCTAGGAACCACTTCTCTCCCCTGCCCTTTTTCCTTTTTTTAATAAGTAACCTATGCTAAGGTTCATTGCACATTGTAAAGCCAAATCTCAAGTCAAAATAGGAGTTCAAGATAGTTGTCTGAACCTACAACAAAGTGTGTATCAATTTCCCACTTCAAGAACTCTCCCCAAAGACTCAACTTCCTCCCAGCCTAACTTTTGTAAGTCTTCTCTATGATTACCAGCAAGATCACATCAAACATCAACAAAGATATTCCATGCAAGTCATGACCTGAAACCTAAGAGACCTTGGGGTAATTCTCAGTAACTTTTTGTTGGATATTTCCTTTCAAGAGAGGTGATGCACTTATGCATTACCTGTGTTGAGAAAGTGTACCAAAACACCCATCAATAGAACTAGTGCTAGAAGGAGGGCCTCTTTGGAGCTAAGTTGGATCAAACTGGGTCTTTCTCCCCTAAGAGATTTTATAGAATACTAAATTCTACACCAAACAAAGGGGAATTCCAAAAGTTACTGGCCCCTACCTGGGCTAAGAGAGCCAAGAAAGGGGAAGCATCTACCTCCAACACATCCAACCAGCCCATTTCTCTTTCACCATCATATTATTCTTCTATCCGTTCATTCTCATCTTCTTCCTCATCTTGGGTAGCACCTTCTCCTACTCATCCACTTCAAATAGCCTTGCAGGCTGTTGCTTCCCAAGGGCTAGACGTTGCCTTCCAGCCCAACGCAGTCCCATTTCTGGGCATTGTCATGTTGACTATTCTCTCCCTTCTATGGCCTTAGGTCATTCTGGTATAACCACCTCCACTGTCACCTCCGATGGCATAGTTGGCCAATAATCCATCCCCTTTGGTCTTCAACCTTTACCATGATATGCCAAAGAATCTGAAAATATTTTGCACCAAGTTCAACCCCCGGGACCCATAGAGGACAATAGAGGAACATATTAATATTTTTGAGATAGCCTTGAAGACTATGCAGATTATTTATGAGAGTGTGGCTTGCCGAATCTTTCCTGACTCCTTGGGGGAGGAGGCCTTTTACTGGTATGTCAAATTTCTGGTAGGAACTATCAACACACTGGATCTCCTAAAAAATTATTTCTTGGAAAAATTCAAGATTTTGATAACTCCTTCGAAGTTGTACTAGCATTTTATGTCCATCCAAAGAGAGATCAACGAACCGATCAACTCCTTTAATGATCACTTCCACAGGGCATATACTTGGCTACAGGACCCTTATGCGCTCAATGATGTCACAGTATTGCTAGTTTATTATGCGGTGTTGGATAATCTTACTGCAGCATTAGTGAAAATGATGTGGCTACCTCCCGCCAGATTAGTAGACACTTACGCGGAGGTCGTCATCGCCAGTACAGACCTGGGACATAATATTTTTGGCCTGCTACCCTCTTTAAGGTAGGTCACCCACCCCATGTAGATTTAGGGGCTTACCCAAACTTTGCAGCATCAAACACCCTTCATGTATTTGGTACCGCAGTTGCCTATAGTGCCTCGCCCAGGACAACTTGTGAACCAAGCACCTCTGGTTCTATAGTACCTACTACCCTAGCAGCAATAGGTCCACTCTCAATCTCCCCAATTTTTAGCATACCTTCAATCCTCTGAGTTCCTATCCACTCACCAAAATCAGTCAGCTACGCAATTAATTTTCCTTCAGAATTCAGCCTCATAGCTGAGCAACATGGAGAAGGATTAGATCGATGAGCTAACAGAAATGATCAAGAAAATTTCTACGAAGATGACTCACTTGAGAAATAAAAACAAAAGGTTGTAGACTTCATAGAGAAGCATCTAGGACAACCTCAATCGGGATAGTTTTGATAGCCATGAAGGTCGCGACAACTGCGGTGCTAGCACATCTTCCAGACAGACTTATGAAAGGGGTCAGAATTTGGGGCAGAACTTTGACAGAAGACCCTCCCAAAGATAGAATCAGACATGGAACACAAGGCCAAATAATGGTGGTGTTCCTACTCCCTTGGACCAGCCCAGTAACAATGAAAATACTACAAGTGGGGTCTACTTAGTTGAGGCCACCTTATCTGGTTGGTGTCGCATCTATAAAACAAGTCATCATTTTGAATTGGATTGTCCATAATTTCAGATGACCGCTAATTTTTTTAGATTGAAGTCCAGAATTTCATAGATAGCTCAGGATGTAGGGACATCATCCCTTCCAAACCATATGATTCCTTGGTGCTAGTGGTCAACCAGGCTCCCTTCCCAAAGGTTGAGAGCAACGTGCTAGAAAAGGAAGACACCACTACAAGCAACGAAAAGGTGAAAGAGGTAAGTGCCAAAAATCCTTTAGTTCAAATTTTCGATTCAATAGATAATGGTCCTATAGATGAGGAAGAGTTGAGAGAAGATGAAATCCAATTTTTTCACCAAAGGGCCACTCCTTATGATTTGGAAAATAGGCAGGCTAGTGGGCATGTCGGTAGTCCTTTCACGACCTCCACTCCACCTAACAACATCAGCACCCCTCCTGACCCAAATGCTAGCAACAATTTGGGCTATCCGCACGTACCCATCTGATACTTTAATAAGAATGGGCCATAGGGTCAAAACCAAAACCAACCTACTGGCTCCTCCCAAAATACCACTTATGATGTAGAAATTGAGAAAATGGTAGAGTATATTGCAGAAGAAGTTAAGAAGGTTAAGTTAAGTGTGTTGGCCTTTGAATTACTTAAGGTTCCAACTATTAGGAATGTCTTCTTTAGAATGATCAATGGGACCTCTTCATCCATACCAACCCAGGACACACCCCCAAGGAGGGTTTCCTTTGAAGATCAGTAGAGTGAGTTAGTTGTGCGACAAGTTTTCAACAAGAAGGTTGATATACCTACAAATCAGCAAATAAATAAGCAACCCACCAAGGAAACAAATCAGACACAAGCCCAAAATAAAGGCAACGATAAGGATAAGGGTCAAGTTGCCTAGGTAGATGTTTCTGGAGGACTATTTCAAGAAAATTTCGAAACCCCTCCCTTCTTGACCACCATTAGAATATATGGGAAGAACCTTCATAATTGCTTGCTTGACTCGAGAGCTTTCACCAACATCATGCCCTTGAGCTTGTGAAAAGCCTTGGGGGTAGTTGTAGCTCCTTCCCGATGTAAGGTGACATAACTTGACAAGACTTAGATCAACATAGTTGGTGAGATCAACAGAATACCCATGCAGATTGTTGTTGATCCAAGGATACAACAAACTATTGACATCAAAATTGTTGATATCCCTGATACTTTTGGCATAATTTGAGGAAGGGATTTCACCCAAGCATTGAATGGATATGCCACAATAGACTATTCTCACCTTTGGTTTCCATGGAAAGGGATACCAAACCAGATTCAAATAGATCAAGAGCCACACATTAAGTTTATGATTATGGAATACAACAACATGAATGAAGTATTGTTTGTTGAGATGGAAGTAGGAAATTATTGCCCCGAGGAATACTCAGATGAATGGGAAAGTTGTGAAGAAGAGGTGATTGATGAATTACTTATTGTATCCTGTAGCTCGCCTACCAACTTAGCCTATATTCCCCAAAGCACAAAAATTATAATTGAGTTAGATCATGAAGAATCTTGTGAGGATGGGGGCCATGGGTTGCTAGTTGGTTTCCATGACTTTATTGAAAAGTGTGTGCAAGATCAATTTAGTTTGGGAGCTAGAATAAATTTCTAGGAACTCTTGTTGCCTAGCTAGTGCAGGGTACATAATTTTTCCCATTCAAAATTTGAATGTTGTTTATGTCAAACAAAAATTGAGCATATCAAGGTGCAGGTCACTTTGAAAGGGGGGTGCAGTCAACACCGCCATATCAAAGCCATGTGAAGTTTACATCACCTCAAAAGGATGCAGAAGCAAGGTCACCTTTGGAAGAAAATATCAGGTATGTTGATTCCAAGATCAAGGGCTCTCCTAGGTTCTGGATGTTGCGCTTTGATGGGTCCAAGTCCAAGCATGGATTTGGATCCAGCTTTGAGCTAATTATTCCCAAAGGTAATTCATACTTCGTTTCTCATAGACTTCAATTTTAGTACACCACTAGCGTATCAGAATACAAGGCATTGGTCCTAGGAATCCTCATGGCATTAAGAAAAGGGGTCAAAATGTTACAAGTCTTTGGGGACTTGGAGTTGGTCGTGAAGCAAGTAAGAAAGCTCTATTCCTGCTATGATTAGAGACTGACTAATTATAGGCATAGGGTATGGGATCTGTTAGAAGGAATAGATGCATTTAACATTCAATTGATCCCATGCTCTCAAAATCACACCGTCAATGCCCTAGCACAAGCCAATGGCACCTTGCAACCCTTATCATTGTCTGGCCTTAAAAGATTTATTGTTGAGATCACCTCCATTCCATCTATGCTAGACAATGTGTCCAATTTCCAAGTATTTAATGAATATAAACACATCCTAGATTTTATCGCCAACTCTGATGTGTTTGCTACCCAAATAATTGATGAGATTGAGCTTGAAGAGGTTGAACTAGATATAGAAGGGGTAATCAACCTCAAGACCAACACTATCCCAAGAGGAATGGTCCAACTAGAATGGATATTTGACCTGGATCAGATCAGACGATAATTCTAGCAAGAAAAAAGGGACTCCATCAGTGACTAGTGTGATGCCTATAACCTCAGAACGACTGAAGATGTAAAGAATGTGTTTATCGATAAGGTGTGCACACCAGAAGAAAGAAGGGGGATAGTGGATGCTTTGTAGAAGTACCATGATGTCATTGCTTGGAGTTATGGAGAATTCAAAACATATGATACATAAATCATCATTCACACCATCCCTCTTAGACTGAATGTAAGACCATTTCGACACCGACAACGTCTCGCCAATGCTTTACTGTAACCAACATATATAAGGAAGTGCAGAAGTTGTTGTCCGTCAGGATTATTTTTCTAGTTAGGCACTCCATGTGGGTGGCTAATTTGGTTCCGATCAGAAAAAATAATGGAGAAATCAGGTTGTGTGTTGATTTCCGCAATCTAAATAGAGCTTCAAAAAAGGATAACTATCATGTGTCATCATTGGACAAGGTGTTGCAGATAGTTAATGTCTCCCAGATGATATTATTTTTGGATGATACTCTGGATATAATCAAGTTATGGTGTAGTACGAAGATTGACACAAAATGAAATTTACCACCATCATCCGTTGGTCATAGGTACATTCTAACTGCCTCTGATTACTGTACTAGATGGACAAAATCTATTGCATGTAGGAAATGTACCATAGAGGTAGTCAATGATTTCCTTGAAAGTTTTATTTTAAATCGTTTTGGTTGCCCATATGCATTGGTATGTTATAATGGCCTCGCCTTCTCCTCACTTAAATTCACTGGTTGGGCCTTTGATTATGGCATCGCCCTCAATTTCTCATCCAATTACTATCCTCAGGGCAACGGTCTTGCATAATCCATCAACAAAAACTTGATCACCGTGATTAAAAGACTGCTTGATAGGAACCCCAAGGACTAGCATACCCAACTTTGTTTCTCCCTTTGGGCAGATCGCACCTGTCACAAGGATGCCCTCAGAGATTCCCCATTTCATTATGTCTATGGCTTAGAGCCTATTCTTCTGATATAACTGAAAATTGCCACCCTCATGTTTATCAATGATTTTTATGAAGGAGGGTATCGTAGAGAAGCTTGGTTGGCTGAGGTCTTACACTTAGAAGAAATACAATATCGCACAATAGAGAATTTTGCCAAACATCACGACATGGTTAAGAGGTGGTTTGATCATTGAGCCAAGGTCAAGGCCTTTAGAATTGCAAATCTGGTCTTGTGTTGGGAAAAGGCCCATGAAAAGAAAGGGGGACATAACAAATTCGACAAGATTTGGTTTGGCCCCTTTCAAATAGCTAAAATTTTGGGAGGCAATATTTTCCACTTGAAAACCTTAACTGGTAAGGACGTCTCATTGCCTATCAATGAGTAGCACTTAAAGCATTACTTCCAAGTCTGAGCTCTTTTGAGCTATTCCTATAAATACTTGTACATAGGTTAGAGTAGGTTACTATGGATTTCTTTCGTTCTGTTGTTTTATGCTACTTTGTTTGCTCGTCTCTCAGTTGTTCTTTTCTTTTGATGAGAGGCTTTTTGTTCATGCTGCAGTGGTTGTGCTCATCCAACAAACGATTCACTTTGTTGTCCACTCTTAGAGTTCTTTGGCTAAGAATTCATTCTTGACTATTGGCCCTTGATGGTTGTTGGGAAGGACTTATTCATCTAAAATTTGTTCTAGAACTTGATCCTTAGTTGACTCCTTTTACATTCATCTCAGATCTTCTACAAAATGCATGCTAATTATTTTTGAAGGGTCGTGCAATAGTTGCTATGATAATGTGGTAAGTGAAAAATATTAAGTCCTCTCTAGTGACCACTGTGGTTCTCAAACCCATCGTAGGCTTCAGTGCTTACATGGTTGAGAAAAAATAAAGTACAAAAAGAAAAATCTAAGAGAAAGAAAGAAAGAAAGTTCTAAAATCAAGAAACCATATGGGTGTGCGGGTAACTCTATCGGGGATATGGATGCTCATCCGATAGTAGAGAAATATTTGTTGGGTCACAATGACAACTCCACCAAGGCTATGGATGTCTAACTGGCAGGGAGGAAATTTCCCAGTTACTTTTGGTGTTGGACAATTCATGTAGCTTGCTCGCTTGATTAGCCTCTCATTGTCACAGTTCTCGAGGGAAGGAATGAATTCACTACACACACACTTCTGAGATGTTTCACAAATTGACTAAACCAAGGATCATGTTCTCCTAGTTCACTTTTGGGAGTTGGCCCCTGGTCTATGAAATCAGAGATTCTGGGTCTTGAATGAATTCTTATCCTTAGAATGCTTAGGAGTGTTTCCTATGAAAATCACCATTTGTTGTGCCCTCAGCACACATGCCCTGTTCGGAATGGGGACCCCCTCTTTATTTCGCCTTGTTGGGTCATTTTGTCACCGCCTCATTTTGCATGCCCCCATTTTGGTGCCCTAGATGGTCAACGTGCCTTTGTATTCTCATATTAAGTTGACCATGTTTCACCCCCTCAAATTTGTTAAGTCCTGGGTCCTCCTGGAGTTCTTTTGGCCTTTTGTATTTTTCTAGGTGGCCTTGGGACATTCTAGGTCCGTCTCACTAGGTTTCCCTTGCCAGATTGTTAGGATGCTTTTTCTCTTTCAAATGGCCATCGGTTCGCATCCTTCTGACCGTCAAGCCCTACCTACCTAATTTTTGTTTCATAACTTATGCTATAGCAAACCGTCCTTCATGTGCTTCGGGCTCGTTCTACCGGAGTTCTCTGTCCGAGATTCCTTTATACATTTTTTGTTTCTAACCGTCATCGGCCCGCATCTTTCTAGCCATTGGACCCCAAGCTCCTCTTTGTTGATGATTTTCCACTTGGCATTCAGGACAGTCTTAAGCTCACATCATTCTGGCCTTCGGGTTCCGGACCTCCCACTGTCGTCCTGAAATTTGAATTCACCAACCCTTTTGGCCCACTGTACATGTATTAATTTGGTGTATTAAATGCACTTAACAGCATAAATAATCTTGGATGACCTATCATTTTCACATGTCAGGAAGTTCAGAGCAAGTAGAGCAACCTCCAGAGCCTTCGTCGATCACCTCCTTCGCGCCCATCATCTCCCTTAACTGTTCTTTACGGATTCATCAGTTCTATTCACCAGATTCTTGGGGTAAATTTTTTGTTCACCCTCCTACTATGATTTTGGTGAATTTAGGTTAAAATGATGGATAGAAAAGGGTTTAAATGCATTCATTTGATAGAGGAAATATAGTTCTAGAAAACCCATGTGATGAAATATCGAGAAAATCCACCAAACCACTAAGAATGTGAATTTGAAACTTCTTCACCCTGGTGTTGTTCTTCATACGGAGTGATAGCACCCTCCGGATCAAAGCCTCCCCATTATTGTTGATAAAACCAAACAATTCACAACTCCAGAATGGTGGGATGCCTCCTTGGGGTTGCGACCCCGGAACTCCCTTGACGGGCTACTGAAGAAATTTAACAAATTGAACTCCCTGCTTCCAAAACGGCGAGTTGTCTTCTCGAGCCCACTCCTACAGGATTCAGTCCTTGAGATTCCATCCATCTTTCACCGTTCAAAATGGCATTTTGGTCCCGTCAATTTTTGCCTTGGGACCCACTCTTCTATTCGTTCTTGGGGTTGAATAAAATTATCATGTCCTAATGCCCTTCGAGTCCCGGTTCACGGACCTCCATCTATGGACTTCCGTTGTAACTTTTTTCATTTCTAATGACCATCAAGGGACTGCCTTCTAGCCTTCAGGACCTGATCATCTCTCTATTGCATGGGTTAAATCAAGAAAACTTAAGTGTCTTCGCCTTACTAGGTCCCCTCTGTCGAACTTCCATCGTCGTTACTCCATCTCCGTCTCGGCCTCACAGAAGGGAAAATTGACTTTGTCCTTTCGACCTTCAATTCTTGATGCTCTAACTGTCAGTAGAAATCAACAAAGAAACATGGAAGAAATTCTAAGTCTGGGCTTGGTTCGTTGGATTGCACCCACCGGACTTCTGCTTGTGGCCCGCCATTCTAAACGGCCATCCTTGAACAGCTTCCTGGCCTTCTTGGTCTGAGCACTCAAACAATTAAAATTTGTGTCAACCATCCTTCAACTTCACGAGTCCTAGATCTCATAACTCTACCTCTAGAACTCCATTTCACCAGTACCATTCCAAACAGTGAACTCCAGACAACTTTCCTTCCTCATAACTCTGAGTGTCGTAATAATGGTCCAAATGCCTCCCAATCTGGAAATAAGCCTTGACCCACATGCTCAAATTGGACCCTCTCTTGCATGAACATTTCAAATCATCTAGATATGAAGATGGGAGGAACCATCCAGACTGTTCGGCTCTTTTTGCGCTTCAAAACAACATTCTGACTAGAGAGGTCTAGCCTCTCGGGCCCAGACTGTCCAAACTCCCTCCAGTAAACTACTCATGGCAGTTTTGACTAAATGTTAGACTTTTGAATGATAAATTATCCATTAAACTATTTTTTTTGTAGGTATTTGGCTAAAATTTATGTTTGTATGCTTGATTATGCTCACCTTGCCTTTGTGTGCAAAATATATGGAATTAGGTGCAAAAACCTCAAGGGCAGTCATAGAAAAGGACAAAGGGAACAAAACAGGCAAGGCCCCTCATGGAAAAGAAGACAAAGACCAAATGAAGTACCAGTTCCAAGGGGAACCATTGTAGTCTAAAGTCACCACCAATTGGAAGGAGGTCTCTGAAACAAACATTGGACATGTAGACATTGACAAATTCATCCAAAGGGTTAGGGTCAACCCTAAGACAAAAAAATGCAAGACTAATCAGAAGCAACAGGATAGCCAAATTTGCAGGTTTCCCTCCCTCTCTTATTGCCCCCGAGCTAGTGTTGGCTGACATGTCTTCCAAAGGAATAACAAAGACCTTTCATATCCCTACCTTTGGGGAGATGGAATTTCCAACCATAAAGGAGTACAAGGAAATGTGGGATGAAGACCCAATGAAATGCAAAAAGCTTATAAATCAACATTGGCTCAAGGAGAAGAGGGGCAGTGCTACAAAGGTTCCCCAAGAACTCTTTCATAGTGAAGTTTATGAAGACTCTCACAATCTGGTGACTTTGCTAAGCAGAGTAATGGGCTTCCCTGCCACCACCTATTTTCAAGAATGGATGGTCTACTTTTTTAAGCAGATATTCTGTGGAGAGGAGGATACCACATTTTATTGGGGTGGAATAATTAATGATTGCTTCCATGATAAATTCATGAATGTCAAGAATACTTCCAAATTTTACATGAAATCTTACCTGGTGTACTCATTGGCTAAATGGATGCAATACAGTGGTATGTTTAGGGCTATAGATTAACAACCTGGCAAGGAGCTCAAGGTTTAGGACAAGTACCCTCAACTGCAATTCAAGAATTTTAAGAAGGACTATTGCAAGGTGAATGATTCTTTCATAGGTTACATCATCACACTGCTCAGGGGTGACTTCAAGAGGAGAGTCTCCCATAGTTCTCGATATTTTCTCAAACAATATGCCTTCTTGTTCATTCAATATCCTAAATTTACATACATTCATGCCCAGGGCTTCTCGGAAAGACCAAATAAGCTACCCCAGTATCCCAATGATCGGATAATATTGTTGGAGCTTTCTCGATAGTTGTGACATATTCACACCCTCTTAAACAACAAAAATTTGGTAGGGATTTCCTATCCCCTTACTTTTGGCCAAGGGATGTATGAACTCTATACCTCACAATGTGCTTAAAACTCAAAAAAGGAATTGGACGAGTATCATTTTAGACTCCACACGGCCCGACCATGGATGGGTCCCTATGGCCACATCAGGAAGGCACTTGGACATGAATATTCCCATCTTCATAGTATTGAAAACTTTTGTGCCAATTGTAAGGATGACTATGAGGTACAGATAAGGCATTATATGCGAATGACTGCATATTTTGTGAAAAGGGTGAACCTGTTCCCAGTGCCTGATCAGTTTGAAGAGGATGAAAGCATTGTGATAGACCCCAGGTATAATGTAATTTCCAATCTACCACTATCACTAATTGATTGGAACAAGCTAGAGTTTGATGAACTCAACATTCTCACTAAGCTTGTAGAGGGTCGTACAAAAGAATGGATTGATGGGAAAATTGTTGGATTGAAGCAACAAGGGGTCATCCTGACATATAAGGGGCTCGAGAGTGAGCCATGTGGATTGGGTGGTGGGTTAGCTACTACATCAATAGGAGAAACATCAAAATTCCCTCAACTCACTCACTCAAGGAAGACAAAAGAGACTGACAAACAATAGTCTAATCCAAAGGTGTATGCTAGAAAGGCCTTTGAGGGTGAACCTTCCAATAAACATAATAAATTAGGAAACATCACTAAAATTATTGTAATACAAGAAGATCCACTCCATGAGGGAGAGGAAATGGAAGGTGATCAACCAGGGTCTCCACCTATCGTATCTACTACTGCATCCACTACTGCTATTGCTACCACCCTGCTTCTACCTCTCCACCCGTAGTGGACATCTTCGTCCACCTTGTCTCTACCTCTCCTGCAGTACAAGTCATATCAGTGGATTCCTCCTCAGCTACCACCTTTCCACTTTCCTCATCATCCATGTCCCTATCATTTTCTCTTCCAACTGCCACCGCAACAACTACAATTCTTGCCCTCACCCTTCTAGAGTCCTTTGTTAAATATATACAAATTTTTCCATCTGAAATCTCTGGGATGTTCAAAAACCCAGTGATGTAGGTTTCCATTTACCAAGCAATAACCAATCTCCCAGTTCCTCCTCCTCCTACTAAGCTGCCCAAAATGGAAGCCACCATGCAGATTTATGAGGAGTTGGACAGGTGACAACAAAGGGATTTAGCTAAGGGGTTAGAAGAGGAGGCAAATGACTACCATGAACACCCTATATTGGAGCATCGAGTAATTGAAAAGGTCATCTATGAGTCCTCTGGTGATGATGGCAAGGATTTGGATGCAAATATTATTGAAGAAACCTTTGATCCCGAGCTTGATGAGGAGCTAGCCAAGGAGCTCATGGATATTGAAGAGAAGGAGGTTGAAAGATAGCCTATTATTGAAGAAAGGACTACCGACACAGATTTCAAGGGCAATAAATCTCCAACCGAGGAATGTGATCATAGCCCCAATCATAATGAGGAGGTTCCCCCTCATGGCGAATAGGAAGATAAAGAAGAAGATAAGCCTAAAGAAGAGGCTAAAAATCATAATAATTCGGATACTAAGCAACCCGAGGAGGATGGGCAGGATGAAGAAAAGGAAGAAAAGGATACTAAAGGTGAAGACAACCCCAAGGAATGTCTACCCATTAAATTAACCATCATGACACTATGTTCATCCAAGAATCCAATGAAGAAAAGCAGGATAGGTGGACAGAGCAAGAAGCTCTTAATGATAAAGATGTTGAAATCGGGAAAGATGAAAAGGAAGGTAACCAAGAATCACCCAAAGAAAGGTCCTCAATGCCTAATTGGTTAGAAAATTAGTTGGAGAAGAAAACTCTTGTTCCAAAGGACCCAAAAATGAGGTTGGAGGCTATATTGGCCCGAGCTCACGTCAACATCAAGAAGGAGAAAAAGCCTAAAATCATATCAAAGGTGACAATGGATGCCTCTGGATCTAGAATAGTGCAAGTAGCCATGCCAGTGGTGGGAGAACAAAGAATAAGCTACAAAATCTTCACTATCGACTTGGGGATGGCCACTAGAGAACAAAAAGTAGATCACCTTTAGAAGTTTGTCACCACGAGGGTGCATCTAATATAGCAAGATAAATTTTTGAAGGAATAACTCAAGGCCCAAGTGGTTGATATAATAGCTTACATCCAGTAGTGGTCATAAATAGAAGAATAGCCTATGACATCTTTGGGCCCGCCACAATTGTTGGCCAAGTAGAAAATAGATAAGCTTGAAAGAAGAAAGAACTTGGATAAGACCATGGAGAATTGAAACTGACAAGTTTTGTATATTGGAAACATGGGCATTAGTCATGTTGTCAGGACAACAAAGAAGTTCCTAGATTTACAGAAGTCTCTTGAGGGAGCAAATAAGTTCTATATAGACTTCCCGAGGATATATGGGTCCACTTACCCAAAAATTGAGGCCATCCTCAAATTGCCAAGTGCGACTCGGTAAAAGGAGCTTGCATTCAAGAAAGATGATTATTGGCAAATGGATGTATGGAAGCGACATTTTGACAATCAAAAGGAAAGGTTGGAGTAGGTGCTTGATAAAGTGGATCCAGACATTGAGTGGTCCAAGGAAGTCGGAGAAGATTTCCTTTGGTACCTAAAGCTAATGACGGAATATGACATGTCTATCGTACAAGTTGATCCAGAGAAGTTAAACCCTCATTTCCAAAAAAAGATGGAGGACGGAATGTTGGATGAGATCACCATTGATTTCATGGTTTTTTTTGCCTGATCCTTTGCCCAGTCTGAGTTGTATAGGGACCATGCTTCCAAGTATGACAAAGATAGGGAAAAGCTCTCTGACAAATCCAAAGAATGGAGCTACCAAGTGTTGTGATATGAAATCATAGAAGTTGATAAACTCAAGCTAGTGATTCTGAAATTCATGGAGTATGCTGCTTTGAAGAAGTGGGAAGGAAACCCTATTATTTGTGAATATTTCCTTAAAGAATAGTTGCAGCAAAAGGGCAATCAGAAAAAATAAAAAATGCTACAATGTTGCCACTAGAGGAGAAAATAGGGATAAGGACAAAAATGTATTTTAAAATGTAATATATTATGGGGTAGGTGGAACCCTATTTTATAGTGAATCTTGGCCACACAATGTAAAGAAATCTTGGCCATTCATTCTACTTTTTGGACACTATAAGTAGGGGGTCTCCTCTCATTTTCAAGAGAGAGTTGAGTTTTTGTAATGACATACTGCAGAAATTTTAATGGAAATACATTGACTTTGGTGCATTTCTAAGTTTATTTGAATGTTTCATGGTTCATCTCTCATAGTTAGATGATTTAGTTAGATTTACTTTGTTGTTTCAATTAATTTCAGTTTTTCTTTGATAGATTTAGTAATGTTGTTCTATGGTTGTGAATATTTTTTTTGTGTAGATGCCTTCCTAGTCCATACTTTTGGTTGTTTGTTGTTGGTAGTGTTGATGGTGAAAATGACCCAATCAACGTTAAACAAAATATCTCTACTCTATTTCTCCTGAAAAAGAAAGACAACATATAGTAGCCTAAATCCCAAGGTCTTGGTAGTTGGTTCTCAACTATCTAGTGTCACTCAATCGGTCCATGCAACTGTAATATTCAAGGGGAATTTTTTGGTAATAAGGAATGCAAGAAATGAATTATTCATTAAACTATTCCTAATGAAAAGGGTTATTCACAAAATAAGCCATGGGTAGGATTGGTTGAGCAGGTGGTGATATAGGCCAGATTGGTGTTGATATAGGCTGGATTGGTGGTGATACTGGCCTAACAGGTGGAGGTGATATTAGTCGAGCCAATGGTGGTGATGTAGGTTGAACTGGTGGTGGTGTAGGTGGATTTGGATGAAATCCAAGTGGAGTAAGCGGTGGTGGCAATGTAGGTATCAATATTCTACGAGCATGGGGTTTAGGTCTAACCGAGGTTTGGACTTCTTCTAATGGTTCAGGATTAGTAGAGTATTCGAGAATCCTCCCGTATTTCTCTGGTGAGAATGACCCAATCCGAGCCAACTTGTTCCTTTGGCCCTCCTTCTAGCACCAGATCTGTTGATGGTGAAAATGACACAAACAATGTTAAACAAAATATCTCTACTCTATTTCTCCTAAAAAATAAATACAACATATAGTAGCCTAACTCCCAAGGTCCCGGTAATTGGTTCTCAACTGTCTGGTGTCACTCAATCGATCCATGCAACTGTAATGTTCAAGGGGAATTTGTTGGTAATAAAGAATGCAAGCAATGAATTATTCATTGAATTTTTCCTAATGAAAAGGGGGTTTTAAATAAAAGAAAAAGATAGACCAAGGCGTACATCAATAAAACATGAATAAAACTTATCTAGTATCCGAACATATATTTTCAACAATGAATGTTCTTCCAATAAATCAAGAAAACCATAGCATGATACAATTTACAGAATAGTCCATACTATTCCATGCATCTAAGGTGCTTAATTTAACATCACAATCACACATCATAAATATTTCAAAGATAAAATAACACACTCTCATTCTTGCCAAGATCATAGATCAACATGCTTTCAATAAATTCAATTCACAGATAATCTAATGAAATAATCCTTAAATTTGGTTTCTTTTAAGGATTTTCATCACAAAAGAAACACTTATGCTTTAGCATAATCACTAGCATATAGATAGACTATAATTCATCAAATTTATCCAATAAAACTTAATTCCAACACCATATTGTGTCAAAACCTATATTTATATTTAACTATAAATAAAGTAACAAAGTATCTCTGTAAAAACTATGAAAAATTATATCTCCTATTATTAGGTGGCTAATATTATTCTCATCAGTCAACCCTTACAATATGATACCCCAAAGGTATTTATAGATGTACAAAAATCTGAAGTCCTTTCTATCTTAGGTCTATCCACCTTTTTAGGAATTTAAGTCTTCTTGGAAACTCAGATCAATTTGATCTCTAGTTTCCACCTTGATCATTTAGTTAAACTGAAGAAAAGAAGATAGAGGAGAAAAGAAAGCCATGCACATACAAACTGTCATTTATGCATGCAGATGAGAAAAGAAAACCTTTGCATGCATGAGATTATCAATTATGCATGTGAAGCTTGCTCTATAATGTACTCATCGTAACTGGAGAAGACTTGTTGAGGCATGTCCAAATCTGGCCCATCAACCCAATTGTCTTCAAACTTGATCCTTTCTAACTCTGCAACAGAAAATCCTCTCATGTCTTTTAGCTTTGTTAACTCCCTCTGAGGATCCCTTACTTCTTCTTTAATATCCATTAACCAATCTAATAGCAGATCTTCTCCATCATCTCATTTTTGCATGACCTCTTTAAACCTATCATCCCATTTATCTTTTATTTGGCTCAAAGATAGGCCCTCCTTTACCGGTATATCAACATTTATAATAATAGCAATAACTGCTTCTAACTCTTCAAACTATTCATTCAGATCCTTGACAGAATCTTGAACTTCATTTTTATGCTTGTATAAAAAGTTAGATCTAAACCCAACTATGTTGGAGGTCTTTTCCAAGAAATATTTTTTGTCCTCTTCAAGTATTGATTGTTCTAGAAGAGTGGACTTCAAAAATTTATTAACCTCCTTCAGCCTCTGGCTATATCCTCTGTACTCCTCTTGTTCTCTGAATACTTTGGCATACTGATTCATCTCTTCTATTAACTCCTTTGTCATCTTGTGAACCTCAAAACTATTGTCCAACACCTCACCTATTTCCTGATTTAGTTTATCAGTCCATCTATCCAACATCTCTGCCTTACTCCTTACCTACACCAAATCATCCACCTCTCTCTTGCTAAGTAAAATTGGTGTCTCAATAGTGGCAATTTTTTGTGACCTCGGAGCAGAAACACTCTTCAAGAAAGTATGCAATTGATCTAATTGAGCCTTAAGCTCATCCTTTTTATGTTTATCCTTCATCATTCTTGATTTAGTGGATGAAGCTACCACATCTATTAAGTTCATTTGTTGATCTCTTGTGCTTCTCCCCAAGTTAACCGTGCCCAACTGATAATCAGTTAGTTGCATGTCCCTCACATCCTTTTCCACCATCGGTATTGCACATTCAGCAATAATTTCTCCTCCGCCGGTGAGTCTAGTGGGATGTAAGATATTGGCCTTCTTCTTGGGCCTTTCCTTTTCAATTTCCTTCATCATATCGTCCCAATTGAGAGGTTGTGAGGGTGTCACTGATTTCTTTTGAAGATCCAATTTCAACCAAGTGGGAGCACTTGGAGTAGTGGTCATTATAATTGAAGAAGAAGCAACAATATTAGTAGAGGGTTGTTGCACATTTACTTTAGGTTGAGAATCAACCTCTTGTACCTCTTGTTGTTCTTGCTCTACATTTATATGTGCAAGATTTTCAGATTCCTTCCTGTCCTTTTGTTCATGTATCCTCTTGTCTTCTTTCTTTTTCAACTTTTATTCTTCTAATATTTTCTTCTCAATTTCTTGGTTTCTCTCTTCCTCCAATGCCTTAAGTTTGTCTGCATCTTCCTTTTCTTTTTGCAGCTGTTTGGTCAGCTCCTCAACATCTTTCTCTTTTTGCACACGTTCGGCTTCCTCTTTCTTTTTATAGGCCTCTTCAACCAGATTCAATTTGGCTACAAGGACTTCTCTTTCCCTTCATTGCTTTGCCTTTTCCTCCTCTAGATCATGAATTTTTTGTACTAACTCCAACTTATCATTCTCTTCTTTGATCTTGAGCTCCTGCTCCTTTTTCCTTTCTTCTTTTTCCATTTCATTAGCTTTTCATTTGGCTTCTACTTGTTGTTGTTTGAGTAAGGCATCAGCTTGTTCCTTAGCATCAATTTCCTTTTGCTTCTCCATTGCATTTGCATGTGTTTGACCATCCGATGCTTTCTTTGCTTCCTTGAACAGGGCCCATTGATCTTCCTTAGTCAAAAAATATTCAATTTCCTCTTCTAGAGGCATCTTTTCTTCTGCATCTTTCTCTGATAAGGTCTCATTAGAATCTTTTTCAACCTCATGAATCTCTAGCTCTACTCCTTTTACCTTTAGTGCCTTAGCTATACCATGAAGAGTTCCTTCAAGCATTGACCCCTAGATCTTGATAGACAAACTCCATCAGAACCATCATGTTGCTACAACACCTTGGAAGTAAGTGGGGATGACTTTCAAGTCCATCCAGCCTGAAATAAGTGAACTTGGGGTATTGGATATAACAACATCCCCATTCTGTGATAAAGGCCATAGCTTCCAGGCTCAATCTATATTCTGCATCTCCATTAAGCTGGTTAATGATTACATATAAGAATGCATCATTAACTCTTCTAAATTATGTTTCTAAAACCTATAGAGATAGTTGATCATAATGATCCCACACTTTCCTTTATCCATCAGCCTCTCCCAATATTCCCACTCTATTCAAACTTGGAAAGATACCTCCTATAGCTGTTGCATAGACAACATAAGAAGTCATGAAAAAGCTCTTGGTTTCCCTTATTCTAGTTAACTAGTCATGAATAGTATCAGAGACAATCATTGGCCAATCAAACTATTGTTTTCCATTAAAGATTGTTTGAATGAAGGGAAACATCCATTCCTTAAAATGAAATGCATCCCTCTTCCCAAAGGCTCTAGACAACATCATTATTAGGTCTAATACTTCTTTGTAGAATTTTGTCCTCTTTGGTTGATCATGGAGCTTGGTTAGAGACTTCTTCTCTGTCCTCAACCACTTCTTGTTCAAGTGAGCCTTGTTAGCATCCTTGTATTTTCTATATATACTTAAAGCATCTGCCTTATTTAACTATACCAGGCTCTTTGGATCAAGGACACTAAAAATGTGTTGAAACATTTGAGGAGTTAAATCAATGATAAAATTATCCTGTGAATCCATACATTTCCTAGTGGATGGATTGTAAGCTCCTATTGCTATCATAATCAACTCTAGGCACTGGATAGATAGAGGAAATACAGTGATGTGAGCCAGGCCAGACTCAACTATTCTTTTAGTTCTCCCTGTTACATCCTCGGTGTTTGTTTTTGAATATAAATCCCCAAAATTGAATGAGCCTAGATTGGTGTCAGTTATGTCAGACCAATCAGATTCCACTTTGCTTGCAGTGACAACAGGACCCCTATGGTTATACCTCAAGGTATAAGGTAGTTGCTCCAGCTTAATCTTCTTAGGCTTAGTTGTTGCCTTTGAATTTTTTGCAGGCTGATTCCTTTGGGAAGCTTCTCCTGATACTCCTGAAATTATTTAGCTTCCTGTAAAAAAACCTCTAATTAGATCCTTGAATAAATATCACAAAATACACTTTTAAATCTTACCCTTCATATATATATCAGGGGCGGAACCAAGCAGAAAACATTCTAAATAGTCTATTTCAAAATACTATCGGGATCGGAGCCAAAAACCATTATTGAGATTACAGTAATAACAAGTGGGACCGGAGTTGGAATTATAATGGTAACCAGAATTAGAATCAGAACGGAAACTGATTTGGTTTCATGAAGAATTTCTAATTTCACATTCAGTTCTGGTTCCACTTCCACCTAGGTTATCATCATTTTCAAACCTTGCTTCTAACTATAATCGGAGTTGGAGATGGGATGGAAAATGGAATCGATACTTATTACAAAACTGCTTTCAAAGTCTAAATCAATTTCGATCCCGCTTCCACTTAAAAATATCCATGACATCATAAGTGATTTTAATAGTCAATAAATAATTTCATGATTTAAGGATTAAATCCTACCAAAATTAAAGGGGCTTAAAAATAACCTAATAAGACCATCCCCATATGATCGAGAGGTGACAGTACTATTTAGGGCGTCATATTTAAAATAGGAATGTGTCAAAACCCTAAAAATCATCGATTGTAAATAACTAGGGCACAAATTTAATCCTATTTAAATTAACCAGATCTAAAGCAAAACAAGATTCCTAAGTAAAAATCATCATTTATCAAACCCTACTCACTGTAAAATAGTAACAAACCTATGCATTTTTAAAAACTAGGGCATCACGATACAGTCATGATTAAAACGTGAAAATGACCGTGAAGAAAAAAAAAAAAGGGGAAAACAAACACCAGAAAATCAAACAAAACAAGAAAAAAAAAGAAAAAGAGAAAGAAAAACAAATCATACGAACTCACTGCAAAATAGAGAAACATGAATTCGCACGAAGCGAAACAATCGAAAACGAACAGAAACAGAAAATACGAAATACAACAAAAGAGGAGAATAGAAAACCCTACCTCGAATGCAAATAACTAGGTTAGTTCCCTGAAGAAATCCACATGTAATTGTCTCTCTCAATCGAATCACTCGCACAAAGTCTCCACTGCAACTTTGGTTCACTCTTCGATCTCTTAACAATAATGATGATAACTACCCGTTAATCCATAATTTAAGGTAAAAACTTGGAGTTTCACACATGCATGGCACCTATAATTAACGCCATAATTGTGCTAGAGCGGAGTTGGAATTGTAGAGGGAACTGGCACATTAGTGTTGTGCGACCTCAGTAAAGTCAACGACCACGGTGAGAGCGGAATCGGAATGGAAAATGTTTCGGAAACTTGTCTAACTTTCCAACTTGGTTCCCATTCCGGGTTTGGTTCCGCCAACAAAGAAGAAACTGAAACAAAACATCAAAATAAAATAAAAATACCAAAACGAGAAAACTTAACATAAAAAACCTAGTTTAAAATAAAAGACCAAAAGCGGAGGCGGAAGCGGGAGGAGATTTGATTTTGAAACTTTGAATAAATTCAGACTTAACTTCCACTCTAGCTCTAGCTCCAATAAAGACAAAACAAAATAAAGAAAAAAGAATACTGTCATGATGGGAATTGGAATGAGTTTTGAAAGAAGTTTTAAAACCCAATTTGGTTCCAGTTCCGGTTCTGATGGAAGAAACCAAAGAAAAACAAAGTGATGGAAAAGCAAGACTCCAAAGTTTGTTTGAAAAACAACCAAGGATATTTAAAACATAAAGGGGGGCCCATTTTGACCAAGGCAAAAGATGGGGTGGCTATGTAAGGCATAACAGGTAGATGGCTATGTAAAGTTAGTCTGGACATAAATTCAAAAGTTGCCTCAAAATTTTATCTTTGTTCATGCATTTACATGGTGAATGAATGGTAAAATATTTGCAATCCTTAGAAGATAGCACAAATTTCTTGACAAGGAAATTTTTGGTTAAGTGAAAAAAAAAATTAAGGAAGTTGTCCATAGTAGAAACCTCCATGATCATTGTTCATGGTCAGACGTAGGTCTAGGAACCTCTTCTCTCTCCTTCTCTTTTTCCTTTTCTTAATAATTATACTATGCTAAGGTTGATTTCACAGTGTAAAGCCAAATCTATGGTCAAAACAAGAGTTCAGGATCGCTATCTGAACCTACGCCAAAGTGTGCATCAGCTTCCCACTTCAAGAACTCCACCCAAAGACTCAACTTCCTTCTAGCCTAACTTTCGTAAGTCTGCCCTATGATTACCAACAAGATCACATCAAACATCACCTAAGATATTCCATGCAAGTCATGACCTAGCACTCGAGAGACCTTGGGGTAATTTTCAGCAATTTTTTGTTGGATATTTCCTTTCAAGAGAGGTGATGTAGTTATGCATTACCTGTATTGAGAAAGTGTACCAAAACACCCATCAACATGACTGTGACTCTATTTTTGGGATTTTCTAAAATTTATTTGAAGTTTTTTGGGTTTTTTGATATGTTTTGGTTTTTTGGATTTTTGAATTTTTACAATTTTTTTGTCTTTTTGGAAGTTTTTTTTTGTCTTTTTTTGTTTTATGAGGATCGTGAAAAATTCATGTGAATGATGCCTATGCACAAGAATCCAAGGACAACCATGATCTTTCTCCTTGTAAATCTAGAAACTAATTCACAAGTGATGATGATGATGATGACATTGTTTAACATGGGAAGGACACATCCCGAAATAACGTGAGGATGACGATAATATGACTAAAGGATCAAGGTTTGTAGCAAGGCTAGAAACAAATCCAAGGAATTTTTTGGATGATGCACTAGGATGTATAACAAGATTGTATCGATTAATCTTATTGCATTTGGAATGACTTATTCTTAGGATTGAATGGGATGATGGAGGGATGTTGGATAGGTGGATTAGAATCCTTAGACCATTGACAAGGTAAAATGAAGACATACGATAGGTAGGAAAGGGTGATTTTAGTAAAGGATAGGAGACGTGAGGATTATTGGATGGTAGAATTAGCATATGATCTCCAAGGACTATGTTGCATAGGAATAATTAGTTTTTTCCAAGGTATGGGCTTGGATAATTCTATGAAGGCAATGACATGATACTTCATGGATAATGTATGACCAAAGGATAGACATGTCAATATTTTTCCCAAAGCATGATTAACGTTTATACCCCAATCCTTATCAAGATCAAGGTAGGTGGGAAAATGGATGGGAATTAGAAGGCTTAAATGGATTGATTGAAATTTCATAAGAAATGTCATCCAAAGGGTATGGGAGATAGGACAAATTGTCCTCAAAGTGTAATAGTCCACATAGATAATTTCTCTTACACATGATGCTTGTTTGCCGAGTTTTCATCATGGTACTTATCCAAAATGCCATAAAAATAGTTTTGAATATTCAACAAAAAATTTCTCCACTATTTTTGTTCTTTTTCTTTTTTTTGGATGTCACACAAGACACCTGTTTGCTAGGTTTTCATCGAGGTGATTTTTTTTTTTTTTTTAACATTTTTTTGTATTTTTTGGATGGCCTTGATGCTTTAGATGATCACTGATTGTATTGAATCCATTGATGGTGTTGATGTAGGGACTAGCACCATGGTATTCCAATAATTAACTTTATGAACCAATTGTCTTGTTAGGATCATATCACTTGAATATAATTGATTAATGTAATTGTGATCCTTGTTGATACTAGAGTTGGCCTTATCAGAATATGCACATCACAATTGAGTGCCATGAGAGTCCTTATGATAAAGAGTTGCTACCAAGATGTGACGGATTTGTGATGTGGGATTTTTATACTTTAGGTGAGATGCACGATTATGATGGATGATCGTAGATGTGTTTGATAATTTAGATGTAGGAATTTTCATTCGCCAAACTTGGGGTGATGGATGATGAAGTTTAGATTTAGGATAGTTTTTGGAACCAACACTTTTATATGTCTTGTTTGATGACCATTTTGAAGGAGGTAGAAATTTATTATATATGGGAGTCCTCTTTTCTTGTGGCTCCACATTTTGATTGACTTTTACTTTTGAAATATTTTCTTTTCTTAATCCATTTCTCTTTGGGACCCATAATAACTTCATTTGTCCACATGGCTTTTTGTTTGATTCAATGGCTTTTGAAATTTTATTTTGAACTTTGGATTTGTAATAATTTTCTTTTTGTTGGTTCCAAATGGAGAGTTTATTCATGTTGGAATGTTGGTTTATGGTGTGGATGGAAGGAGTGTTGGCAAAAATCTTATCGTAAGAATAACTCATGACACCCATTTCCGTGTTTGTATTAGATAAAGTTTCCCCCAATATCTAGTAGGTACCACTAACATCATTTGTTTTGTTGATTGGATAATATCCAAGACCTTGATGCCTGAGGTTTTCATAAAACTATATCATTTCTAGAATTCCTTTCTCATGTAGGCCTAGTCCCTTTCCTTGATATTGCATGCTTTGAAAAAATTTGTTTGCGATGGGGTATATTTTGTTTTAAAAATAAGATGCTAACCCATCATTGTGTATTTGGAAATTCTTACTTGGAATATTCTCCTCTACAAGAAAGTCTGATTTGATAAATGTGGATGATCCTATTTGATAAGATGTTGTAGCTTCATTGACATGTTGGATATCTTTTTGACTGACATCTTTGATATGAATTTGTGACATATCAGATTCAGATGATTCTACTGGTGCTTCCAAGTTGATGTCGAAACCTTCCTTATGGTCATTATCATAAAGTCTAGTGAATTCAACTATATCTTGATCATTTTCAAATATGTCTAGAGTAGGAGACTCTTGTTCTAGAGGAATATCATCTATGTGTCCAAATGAGGCAAGTGTCTCATTTTAGGAAATAACGATGTTTGGAGTTTGGATAGGATCGACTTAAAATGTTTTATCTTTAATGGAATAGAGGTAGATGAGCGGATCATTTTGGATTTTTTGATCAATGGTAGTGTCTTGGTCAAAGATGGGTTTTTCTTGGACAACATGAATGGAAATGGGATCTTGATCAAGGGTAGATGTATTTGGTATGCCATGATTAGCTAGAAGGTCTTCTTGAATGGAATTAAGGATGTATTCATGGGATGGAGTACTTTGATCTTGACATGAAGGTGAAGCTATGATGTCATGCTTTGGGTTTTCCTCTTGACATGTATCCTCCAGTTTAGGTAATGGGATGCATTTTTGGAAACCATAACCAAATGCATTTTCATGACTAACTATAGGTTCGGATGGAGTGAATAGAAATGAATTAGTGGATTATGGCCTAGGATAAGATGTGGAGGCTTGGAATGGGTTGAGGGATGAAGGACTGGGATAAGATGTAGAGGCTTGTAATGGGCTAGTGGAAAGTTGGTTTCCCTTGTCAAGGTTAGGATAAAGTTGATTAATGGATGTTTGTTGTGGATTAATCACATGGATTGTGCTAAGGGACTCTTGATAGTGAGGTTATATGGATGAATGACTAGGGATTATAGATTGTTGGTAAGAAGGGTATGTGGGTAGTTGACCATGGGTTATGGGTGATTGGGATAGAGTATTAATCCATTGTCTCTTAAATTATATGGCCTGTTAGGATTTACCATTGTGTATTAATTGGTATTCAACTTGACTAGCAAGCATATCAAGGTGAATGGAAGACATGGTGGTGGATGGTATGAATCCTAAAAGATGCCAATGCAATGGAAGGTATGCAAATATGCTATGTTTTTTTCGTATTTTTGAAATAAGCTATGCCTTAAGGGAATGCAACTATTTTTTTGGTATTTTTGAATATATAGGGATGTTTGGTAATGATGCCTAGATTAAGAGTAAAAGTGATGATATTATATGACTAAGTTATAAGAATCGTGGAATAAAGGGATGAAATAGTATGACCTAGCATGAAGGGTAAAACCTAATAAATGGTCGCTAATCAAACTAAGATAGGTATAACAACGAATCTAATTATCAATGAACTTGAGTATAGTAAATATTGATAGGATATGTTGGCAAGGTGGTCTCAAATTGGATTGATGAGCTGAGGAACCAACCTAAATGACGAAGGACTTAGATGACTATTGTCCAAAAGATAATTTCAAGATAATATAGATTTGAGGCTATAGTCTAGTCTAATTTTGATGGGATTCCTAGTCAAGAGGTTTATGCAAGATTTTAATGCAAGATAAAAAGATGACCTAAAGTTTAGACCTATGGGGAATGAAAAAATATGAGGTGGTGGATGAATGAATTGAGAAATTCCTTGGCTTAAATAGGTTTAAATGTCAAGCTTGTTTTGGATGTGTTGGTTCAGTTTGTGTCAAGGTTTGAATGTCATAACTTTCAGATGTGGTGTTTGTATAAGATTTATTTTCAACACACGCACAAGACACAAGCAAAATAAAATAATTTTTTTTTATTGATTCAAGATGAAAATAATCAAGCACAATCCTAGGTTTTCCAAGGACAATATTTGTTGGATTCCCACTTGGATTTCTCTAGTCGTGCTTATTCAAAGTGGATAGACTAAAAACTTGCTAGTACTGGATCCCGTCCATGGCACTCCTCGGGCATACCAAGTTTTGAATTCCCTAAGACCACAAGGATCTCAAGAAATTTTCCATCTCTACAATGAACTGTGAAATTGTGGGATGACTTCAAAGTTTCAACCTCCTGCACCAGCAAATACAAGCACTTTGGCTATTAAAACAGTGGTTCCTAGTGAATACTTAGCTATTTAAGGGTTTATTCACTGTACTAGGGGCTCTTATACATTTTACGATAATACTGTTAGAGTAATAATTTATTACGCTTAATTAATTACATCATATTGGTTAATTAATTAAGTCACTTATTCCTCTAGTTGCTTAAGCTAAACTTAGGCACATTAATAATTGATTAATTATTAAGTGTGCACACTAGGGTTTCATTTAGGGTTTCCCTTTTAGGGTTTCTTGATCTCCTTCATAAGGATTGATCTCTTTGTAATAACTGAGATTCTGATAATGCATTTTACACTTTGAGGTTTACAGATCTTGTTTTGTTCTGAATGTCTTTTGCATGTAATAGGTATCCATTTGCATGCAGGTGATCTTGGATTCTAACATGGTATCAGAGCTCCAGACCTACAGCTGCCTGTTTGTGATCTGAAGATATGGCTTCTCAGTGAGTTTCAAGTGCAAGGGTTTCCACAGGCATCTTTTTTGCAAGATCTGGGGGTAGCCAATTTTTCGGCACACTATGGGCTCAAACGGACGTCGCCATCGCGTTCGCAGCGCCTCAAAACCCTAGGAACGCCTATCGTTTGGTTGATTTTGGTGAAGTTGATCTAGGAGGCAAAATTTTTTTGCCAGGGAAGCCGTACGGCCTCCCCAGCATGCGTTCCGAGACATGAAAATCGAAAAAAAATCAAGAAAAGGCCGATCTCGGAATTTGCGCCGGCGCTCATTGTGCAAACCGGCTCCGCCACCGGGCGGCCACCCGTCCGCCGCCGCCACCGGTGGCTGCTCCTTCAGCTCCGCCGACCGCCCGCCAGCCCTTGAGGGCTCCTGCGCTACAGCCAGGGTCACATGGGGAACCGGGAGCTCCGCGCCCGGCCCCCGCCCAACTTCAGCCCCCTGAGCCCCCGCCCGCGGTCATATGGAGACCAGGGGCCCAAAAATTTTTCTGTAGGGAGTGCTTTTTTGCCACGACGGCCTACAAGCCGTCAAATTTATGCCCGTGAACCGCTGACGTCAACGTCCGTACGGCCCCTCCTTGCCCCTCCTAACCCTAGTTTTCCCTAAAAGAGCAATTTTTTTGTTTTTGGCATAACTTGGGCATACGGTATCGAAATTGGGCAAACGAGATATCGTCGGAAAGCTGGTTCCGAGCACTATCCTGTGGTGTAGTTTATTTTTTAGTATTTTCTTGTTTTACTACATTCATTTCTGTTTGAAGTCAGATGTACTTTTTATGCTTCCGAGGTCATAACTCTTTGCCACGATCTCTGATTTTTGCTATCTTTGCGGCGTTGGAAAGGTATTGAGGAGCTCTATGTTGTTGTCCATGCACTTTTTTCTGTATCTATCCCAAGTTTTTCATTAATCCAGATTTGGCCCGATGGGTGTTTTGGAGATTACTTGGATTTTTTGACAGTTGGGAGAGTGCAACTTGCATCTTTGCACTTCATTTTTAGTGATACTTCATTTAATAATCGACTGTTGCTTCATAGATTCCAGCGTTGTTCCCGTTTGGAGTTTTCGAGTGTTCTGTGGCATTGGGTCTGCTATTGCATCATTATGATTCCGATATGGTTTCCTGTAGACAGAAGTATCTTTCCTTGCTTGCCAGATTGCGGTTCCAGTGTTACTCTACAGTGTTCTTCCAGTGCTTCTTTGCAGCATGTCACATCATTGTAGGGGGGTTTTGTCCCACTGGGTTTTCCTCCTCTACCTCTTTCTTGCATTTGTAAATGGGTACCTGATCAGGCCTAGTTGTCGGGACCCATCTTTTCTTGCATGCATCTTATTCTAGTGTTTTAGCTTCTTCCTAAGTTCATCTTAAGGGGGGGTGTTAGAGTAATAATTTATTACGCTTAATTAATTACATCATACTGGTTAATTAATTAAGTCACTTATTCCTCTAGTTGCTTAAGCTAAACTTAGGCACATTAATAATTGATTAATTATTAAGTGTGCACACTAGGGTTTCATTTAGGGTTTCCCTTTTAGGGTTTCTTGATCTCCTTCATAAGGATTGATCTCTTTGTAATAACTGAGATTCTGATAATGCATTTTACACTTTGAGGTTTACAGATCTTGTTTCGTTCTGAATGTCTTTTGCATGTAACAGGTTATTGCATGCAGGTGATCTTGGACTCTAACAAGTACCCTATTTCGAGTGACACTGCACGGCTAAGGCCTACATACCATGACAACTTGACAATTTAGTCTTATCCATTTATATATCAGCTCGAGAAAAAAATTGGTTGGAATCATTCCCTCTTTCGAGGTAGGCCCCTCTAAAGGATTAACATAGAAAAACGTGGGTTTGGATTTCTAATCACCGATTTTGCACAAGGTGAGAGCGTAATACCTACCATCTTAATAGCATGAAAAATGGTTTTTCATTAACCCCCTAGTTAAATCTCTGTGAAAGAAGAAAAAATTTCCTATTTAAGCACAAAATGAAATGTGATCTAAGCTATACAAAAAATCAGTTTCAAAAATAAGTCTTCGACGAATATCCTGCATCAAATGTCATTAGGTAGTTTCAAATTTAAGTCTTCGGCAAATGTGTGTTTATTTTTCACCTTTCAAGTCTCTGACATGTGAACTCTTGTTCTTTAACCCTTAGAAAATGAAGTGTTGTCCAAACTAAAGCAAATAACCCTATTTCAAAATTTCCATGATATGTGTTCATTGATCCATTTGTATCCTAATTAAGACTGGATGAGGTTAATTCCACTTTAATTTTAAAGTATGTGATCAATTTAAGCCATGATTAAATGCAATTTTTTGTTCATTTTAAATTATTTGCATGCATGAAATGTGAAATTTTTTGTTGGTCTTTGATCCAAATCCTAATTAATAATATGTGAGAATTGTAGGATTCATTTTAAGCCAAAAATTTAAAAAAATCTCATCAATTTTAACCCCTAATTAGGATATGTGAAATTGTAGTCAATTTAAAACCCCCTAATTAGCATTAGATGAAGACTTTTTGTTTATTTTAAACCAATTAAAGGAATCTTTGTTGTAAATTCAACCACCTAATTAGACTATGTGTGCATGAAGTCCTATCTATCCCTACATGTAAACAAAGAAACTTTGAATGTTATATTTTCTTCCAACTGCGTAGATCTACAATCAAAGTCACCAAAGTATCTAAAACTTGCAAAAAACCAAAAAATTAGATGAAGTGTAATGAATGTTCACATCAGGTTCACCAAATGTATCTAGAGGAAACGGTTAAATCATACATGATATCAAAATGTTGAGACCACAAAGCAAATATCATAAAATAAAACTCCAATACATCAACAAAATTGTGAGAACGAAATGCATAAAGAAAGAAATAGAAATGAAAACCTTCACGATGTGCTTCTCTCACTCCATTTTGTTGTCCTCCTTATTCCTTCAATATATTTGATGTGTATCTTTCAAATCTGATCAAATGCACTGAATATTGAAAGCAACTTGATGGAATGATCGCAAGGAAATCGAAGATGTGGTTTCTATAGATTGAGAAATAAGTCCTCAATTTATAGATTTCGAAAAGATAATTGAATGGAAAATATTGAATGTGAGGATAATTTAGAAGGGAAACTTGCATTTAAAAGTGGAGGAAAAATGATTTAATTGAAAATAAATAAATAAAGTATTTATTTTCATCAAAATATACTTTTCGAAAGTGGAGGAATGAAAGAGTATAAGATGAGTTCAATTGAGAAAGAGAAGAGTTAATTGAAAATAAATAAGGAAACTATTTATTTTTAACTAAAGGCTATGATTTTTAAAGTGGGGAGTGGATTTGGAAAATAAGAGTCATGAGTGAAAAGGGCAAAGAGCAAAGTGAGATAGAAATTCAAAAATGGGAGAGATAAATGGGAATGAAAATTGGAAAGTGGAAGAGAAAAGCGGAAGTGAAGTGAGAGAAAGTGGGAGAGATAAGTAGGAATGAAATCTACGTGAGGATAGTTAAAGATTTTATAATTAAATAAGATGAATTATCCTCACCTTTCAAAATTAGCAAGTTAGAAGGATAAATGCAATAAATTAATAAACATAATTTATTAATTTATAAGCACATATTAGGTAATTAAATAAAATGAATTTATTTAATTACAAATAAGATAAAAGAGAATAAATAAATAGATATTATTTATTTATCACACTATTATATGGGGGAAATTAATTAAATAATTAATTCTCCTAGGACATGTTAATGTTGAAAGGGTTAGTTGATTGAATGAATTAATTGATTGGAGTAATGATAGGGATGGTTGAAATTGAAGACAAATTAAATAATTAGAGAGTTATTTAATTTGAGAGGAAATATTAAGGGATTAAAGAATTAAAGAATTATTTAATCTAAGAGGAATAGTTAGGAAGAAATAGTGATGAACATTAATTAAATAATGAAAATGATTTAATTAATGGTTTAGAAGAATAATAATTAAATAATTAAAAATTATTTAATTATAGGGAATTAGAAGAATAATATTAGTGCTATTTAAATAATAAATTATTTAATCAATTTTAGCTGAAAATTAGTGAAAAGTGTCGTTGGAGACCTAGGACAATTTTTAGTGTCTACACAAACTAGCATAAAATATAGTATCAACTAGTGGGTCTCACATCCTCCCCCTTTATGAATGAAATTATTTTTGGAAGTCATCAAAGAGGTGAGGTTATAGTGCCCTCAACTAGGAGGCATCCTCCCACGTAGTTGCAACCTCATCATATCTATCCTTGTATGATTTGGTAACATACTTAAATTGTTTGTATATACCTTTTCCTTGAATTTTCATGTGTTGTGGTGTTTTTCAAGGTTGTTTGGTGTGTTGGATGGTTGTGCTAGTGTGTCTAGTTGCACAAAATGATGGTTTTCTTAGTTTCAAATGGTTGTGGCAGAGTTGCAAAATATTCTGATGATGCTAGAATTTTTTGAGATGTTGTATGGACATTGTGGAGTGTTTTTATGTGGTATGTGAAGTTTTTTTTAGACCTAGTTAAGCATGAAATTAATTGTCAAGAGTGTTAATACAGGTTTGACCGACTTGGTGTGTTAGCGCTAATTTTGGAGGATGATTACTATTTGTGAAAGTGTTGAGAAGCATGTCAATGTATATTTGGGTCCTAGTTAAGTTGTGGCATGGTCTGCCTTCAATGAAATTTACATTGTGGAAGTGTTTGGTGTCAACCTATTTTGTAATTATACGTTTGAGGTACATAGTCAACTTTGGAGAATGTTTTCAATGTTGTGGATGGTATATAAGCAAGGTAAATCATTGGAGATAAGTGTGGACCTGTAAAAGGTGTGTGAAATATATGAAAGTGATCATGTGTGGTGATTTGAGTGTGAGCTTTAATGTCTATGACTCTCAGATGTAGTGAGAAAATGGTGTCTACATTTTATTTTGTTGAATGAGTTTATTGCACTTTAGTGGAATTGTACCTTTGACATAAGAGATAAGCATTATTATTAGAACAAATTGGTAGTGAGCCAACCCTTCTTTTATCTTCTTTCTTCTAGATAGTGAGTCCTTTGGTAGTGATCCCTTCTTTCTTTTATACAGTGAGCCCTCTGACAATGAGCCTATTATATTTGGTGTTGCTATTATTTAATATTGTGAGCTAATCCTCGTCATTTTTTTAAAGGTTTTCCACGTAAATCTGGTGTTCCATTATGCATGGTGTTTTTTATGTTTTGCTATTTCACTTGTTTACTTTCATGCTAAATTTGATTAAGGGTTTAAGGGCTAATAAAGATCTAAATATTAATGAGGATTTTGATTTTTTAATGTACAAATTATTCACTCCCCCCCTCAATTATCTTGTGCATCTAACAATCGGTATCAGAGTAAGGTTCCTTGAAAGAAGTTTAATCGCTTGAGGTAGATCCAGATGTCGCATAGGAAGGAGGATCCCTTTATTTTAGGGGATGAATTATGTATTCTAGAAAACCAAGATGGAAGGTTTCCTTGTTTCCCCATGGTTTGGAGTTTGGAAGTCAAATGAAGATGGATATACCATACCCACTAATGTTCTGACAACTAATTATGAGATTAAGGCATATGAGAACAATAGAAAAGAAAGGATTTCTCTCTTAATTGGTCTTTTTGTTTTATAACTTGTGAAGGTTATGGGCTAAAAATCTAGTAAATAAATATAGAAGAAGCTAGAAATTATCTATGAAGGAGGTGACAAGGACAAGAAAAAAAAGATGTAGAATTTGAAGACTAAGTTTGAAACCCTAAGGATGTCAGAGGATGAAGATATTGCAGGCTACATGCATGGAGTGGATGAAGTTGTAAATTGCATCAATGGAATTGGTGGAAAATAACATGAAGATGAGGTGGTAAAGAAGGTACTAAGAAATATTCCTAAATATTATAGTCCAAAATTTTTTGCCATCGAGGAAGTTTAGGATTTAGATCATTATTCTAGAGATCAATTGTTAGGTACTTTAACTACTTTTGAATTGAGAGAGTTTGGTCAAAATTATTCAAGAAAAGAGACTACTTTTAAAGATAGAAAAACAAAGAAGGATGATGGATCAGATCTAGATGATCTTGACAAGATAGAAGCAATTTTTTTTAGAAGATTGAAAAAGGGGACTAGACAATATAGAGGTAAGCTACCTTTCAAATGTTTCAATTGTGGAAAGATAGGTCGTTATGCTTCAAGATGTCTAGGAAAAGTTTAAAATGAGAAATATAAGGATAATAAAGATAAAAAATTTAGGAGAAGTCATTATGATAAAGAAGATCCTAGCATATTTGATGATGAATTTGAATACTTAGATGATGAAAATGATGAATGTTTGTTCATGGCTCTGAATGTTGGAAATAATTCTTTTGATTCTGAATGATGAATGAAGGAAACTGTCCTAGAAATAGGTCACAACATGAAAGGGACTATGGTGACTTTTTTTCATGCTAGATAAGAGAAAAATCATTGGTTAATTGATAGCAGATGGTCAAATCATATGATAGGTGATAAGAGTAATTTTATTAAACTTGAGAAGTTTGAAGATGGTCTTGTTAAGTTTGGTGATGATACATCTACTAAGATATGCAGAAAAGGTTCAATTAGTTTTTATGGAAAGAATAATAGGGATGATTTTCTTTATGCCAAGGTTATCCAACATAATATTTTGAGTGTAGGACAAATGTGTAGCAAAGTATATAATCTTGTATTTTAGGATGGTGGTTCTGAAATCAGAAAATGAATCTCTAGAAATGCAAATTGGGTAGGTTGTGTGGATGATAGAAGAAGTACAAGTGGAGGTTGGTTTCATGGTTGAGTAAGAAGCAAGACTCGGTGTCATTATCTACTACAGAGGAAAAGTACATTACAATAACATCTCATTGTACACAAGTGTTATGGATGAAGCAGGCATTGAAGGATATTAGAATATCATATGATGAACCTATTTCTATCTTGTGTGATAATGCAAGTGTTACCAATATATCAAATAATTTGGTGATGCATTCAAGAACAAAGCATATCTCAATCTAGTATCACTTTCTAAAGAAAGAAGGTTACAAAAAATGAGATGAAGCTGGAGTATATGCCTACAAAGGATCCAGTTGCAAATATTTTCATGAAGACTATTCCTAAAGATACATTTGAGTATCTTTGACAGAAGTTAGGGGTTATTACCCCTCTTTTCAACTACATGCATAAGATTGTGCATCAATCCAATGGAGCAATTCAAGATTTATTCTTTTGTTCTAGACTAATAAAGGTTACCTCTCAGGGGGAGTAGATAGTAGTGGTTACTAGTTGGTGTAGCCATACGGAGCATATTTTGTGTCGCTAAGGGGAGAGTCCAAAAAATTAAGTGCAATAAAGAGGGAGTGCAATTTCTTGTTGGTGTTGCAAGTGGTGTATGCAGTTAACAAAAGGGAAAAGAAAAAAGAAAAATCCTATGAAGATGATGTGTAGGTGTTTCCCTTTGAATGTTTTCAAAGGGGTGGAGAAAAATAGTTCAATATAGGAAAGAGATTTGGATGTGTCTATGGCCCTTTTCCATTGATGTCAAAGGGGAGAGAATTTGAAAAACATGGAGAGAGTTTAGTGTAGTGTATGGAAAATTATTATCTGAAAAGAAAAGGAACAAAGGGGGATAGAGAGTTAGTGTTGCAGGAGAAGAATTCTATGATGAGAGAGTATGAAGAGTAAATATTTGTCTTGGTTAGGGGAGTACTACTTATTGTAGAGTTTCTATTGGTTGTTATTGATGGTTTTTAGAAAGTCGGTGTTTGCCATCAATGACAAAGGAGGAGATTGTTGGAATATTGAGTTGTTTGTGACTTGTTTGAGTGTTTTCATTGATGTCAACCCCTTGTATAAAGAGAGTGTTGGAATTTTGTTGGTTTTGATGATGTCAACCCATAGCATTAGATTTTTTGGAAGCCTGGAGTTGTTGGTGTTGATGTCAACATAATGTCGGTGTTGTCATTGATGTCTTCCTTTAGTATAGTTGCAAATTTTTTTTGGAGAGATAGTTGGATGTGCTATAGTTGATGAGAGGTGTTGAAAATAATACAAATTTATTGTAGATATTTTATTAGTGTTTTTGATGCAGTTGGTTCACTTGGTTTCTAAGTGATTTTGAGAAAATTTGAGAGAGTTTAGTTTCAAAAAATGGTGTTTGGTGTTCTGCTCCACATTTTTTCTTGGTTGAAGATATGCCTATGTGGTTGGGATATGATGGTTAGAGGTGTTTAGAGGTTCCATATCTAGATTTCAGGTTTTGGATCATTCTGTAGTGGAAGTTTTGTTTGATAGTATGTTTTTCCAATAAAATAGGGTGTCTAGGAGAAATGAGATTTCTCTACATTTCTCTGCACTGAAGGTTCTTATCTTGTGAATTTTGGAATGTTTTTATATTGTATGTATCTACCTTTCATTGAATTTTCAAGTGTTGTGGTGTTCTAAAAATTTGTTTGGTGTGTTGGATGTCTATGCTAGTGTGTCTGGTTGCACAAAATGATGGTTTTCTTAGTTTCAGGTGGTTGCGGTAGATTTGTAGAACATTATAATGATGCTATAATATTCTAAGATTTTATATGGGCATTTTGGAGTGTTGTTATGTGGTCCATGAAGTTGTTTTTTAACCTTGTTAAGCATGAAATTAATTGTTAAGGGTGTTAATACAAGTTTGGATGACCTTGCATGTTAGTGCTAATTATGGAGGATGATTTATATTTGAGGAAGTGTTGAGAAGCTTATCAGTGTAGATTTGGGTCCCATTTAAGTTTTGGCATATTTTTTCCTCACTTCTTTATATCATGGAAGTGCTTGGTGCTGACCTATTTTGTAACTGCATGTTTAAGGTGCATAGATGACCTTGGAGAATGTTTTCAAGGTTGTGGATAGTATATAAGTAAGTTAAATCATTGGAGATGAGTGTGGATCTATAAAAGGTGTGCAAAATATGTGAAAGTTATCAAGTGTGGTGATTTAAGTGTGAGATTTAATTCCTATGACTCCCAAATTCAGTGAGAAGAAGGTGTCTAAATTTAAGTCTATTGAATGAGTTATTTATGCTTCAGTGGAACTGTACCTTCAGCATAAAAGATATGCATTGTTAGTAGTTTGAATTGGTAGTGAGCCAGCCCTTCTTATATATTTTTTCTTCTAAATAGTGTTTCCTTTGGCAATGACCCATTCTTTCTTTTGGGTAGAAAGCCTATTGTATTTTTTGTTTCTATTATTTTATATTGTGAGCTAATCCTCATCGTGGTTTTTCCCTTCTTGGGTTTTCCACATAAATTAGTTGTTTCATTATGCATGGTATTTTGATATTTTGTTGTTTCACTTGTTTACTTTCATGCTAAATTTAATTAAGGGTTAAAGGATGATAAATATATCAATTTTAATGAGGGTTTTGATGTTTTAATGTACAATGGATTCACCCCCCTCACAGTTGTCTTATGCATCTAACACTCTCTACACTCTGATCCATGTGCTCCTAAAAAATCTTATGTTTGCTCTTGTCAAGGACCCTCCTTTGTGTTTGGTAATTTGGCATGTATCACCCCAACAAAATCCTCTAATGTGTAGAGGATTTGTGAATTGAATTTTTATGGTGACTCATATTGTGGTACCTCTAGAATGTCAAGAACCACTAGTGGTGTCACAACTCTCTCCTTTCGCACCACGTCCGTGATTGCGTCTACAACCATTTTGTGTTCTAGGTTCCATCCTAAAAAATAATGTCAATATGAACTATTAACATGATGTGCACACATACCTAGATTTCCTAGTGTTGAAACATGGGCTCTAATACCAAATATCATGCCCTAAATGTATACATAGGACAAGAACACAACCTACAACTTTTTTTGATTAAAACACAATAACACCATTCACTACTAACCATGTGCATGCATGGACACTATTCTATACACATTGAATGATTTTAGATGAGAAACTTTGTAACCGACACATCACTCGAGAGCGGGACGTGGGAAAGTATATTTGAGCACCCAAAATCTATCACATGCGCCCTTCATTAAGGGACAAGTTGGCTCTAACCTAGGTTACAAGGTTAAATTATGATGGGATTGATACCCTAATCCATAAGGCCAATGATCAAAATTCATCTTAAGTCTAAGGTTTTCTAATAATGTTTAATATTTTAACATCAATTACAAACATTGTCAAAAAGAAGTGTAGGACAAGAGAATAATATCTGATTTGGAGATCAAATTGTATATAGTAAAAACCTTTTATCTCATTTATTAATTTACCCTCAATTACATGGCATGTTATTACTACATTTTTTATTTATCAATAATGATGCTATTATTTACACTATCACTCCATTTTCGTTGGTTGTTGTTAGTCTAAGTTCTATCTTTTTGCAGCAGGGTTTTAGGTCCCTTCAAAACCTGCTTGTAGGAGTTTCGGGTCCCCCAAAACCTATTTTTCCCATTAATAAAAACACTATCACTCCATTTCCATATTTTTATTAACCATAGAAAATATAACAGGTATTTATATTACTTTCAATATTAACATTATTAATTCAATAAATAATATAAATGTTAATAATTCACTTGTGAATTACTTAATTGTCAATTTTTATCATCTTACAATTATTTAAACCTCAATCTTATAATGGTTATTATCTATCTTGATTACAATATTTATATATTATCCCATATTCACTTCATTAATATAATAACCATTATAAATACTACCATTTCATCAGACATTAATTTTATTATTATGTTACTATTTCTTACTATTAATATTATCATTTAAGTTTTTTATTAATGCTAAAGAAAGCTTTGAAAAGATACAAAATACCTATACAAAAGGAACACTACTAAAGAAAAAGTATGACAACATAATTATCCAACAAACAACAAAAAATCAGAAACCTATTGTAATTTTTTCAGATTCTTCGCAACTTCCAAATCTTGGGAAATGATATGCTCGTGCATGTCCACCACCTATGCTAGCTCTTTCATTGATATTTATAAAGTTTTATTTTGTTATATGCACAAGAAAAATGGGAGGGGGGGTAGAATCATTTGTATACTTTTAAAACAACATAAACCCTCATTAACATTCATATTTTCATTAATTCTTAGACCCTTATTCACCATTAAACCCTTCAAAAAGAACTAAAAAATGTAAACATGTAGAGTAGTAATAAAAATATATAAAACACATAAGAACACAAAATTTACGTGGAAAACCCAAGAAGGGAAAAACCACGATAAGGATTAGCTCACTAATATATGAATTGAAACATCGAATACAATAAGGCTCACTGCCAAGGGCTCATTACCGAGAAAGATAAAGAAAGGATAATTGTTAGTGGCTCACTACCAAAGGACTCACTATCTAGAAGAAAGAAAGAAGAAGGGGATGCTCACTACCAATTTTAACTACTAATAATGCATCTCTCATGTCCTAAAGGCACAGTTCCATTGAAGCACAAATAACTCATCAAACAAACTGAAATATAAACACCTTCTCATTGCATTAGGAAGTCATAAGCACTAAGGATCACATTCATATCAATACACATGATCACTTTGAATCTTTCAAATCATACACACTTTGCATACTATCCATACAACAATTATCCTTGCATTTATACCCTTTGCATCCTAAAATTATCTCAATTAGGTCAGTCTTAAGGAAATGTATACACCTCTACTATGCAACATCAAATAGGTCACCACCAAACACCTTCAAAATATAAAGAAGTGAAGAAAAAACATGCCACTACTTAACTAGGATCTAAATCTACACACACAGACTTCTTAACACTTCCTCAATCAACAATTATCTTCTGTAATTAGTGCTAGCACACTAGGTTGGCCAAACCTGCACTAACAATAACAAGCAACTCCAAACACACCTCTCAAGATCTAGAAACATATCACAAACCAAAAAACACTCCATGATATTCATACACATATAAAAATATTATAGAATCATTAAAATCTTCTGCATAGCTATTGTAACCACCTAAAACTCAAAAACACCTTCATTATATGCAACCAAACATACTAGCACATACATCCAACACATGAGACAACCTTGTGGAACAAGTTAGCACTTGAAACTTCAAGGGAAGGTAGATACAAACATTATAAGCATATTCCCAAATATGTAACACTAGAACCTTTACTTTGGAGAAATTTGAAGCAACCTCATTTCTCCTAAGCACCTTGTTTCATTAGAAAAACATACTATCAAACACATCTTCCATTGTAGAATGGTCTAGAACCTAAAACTATGGATATGACACCTTTGAAAGCCTCTAATCGTCGTGTCCAAAATGCATGGGAACATCTTCCACCATGAAGAAATTCAAAAAAAAACATTGAATACCACTTTGTCATACTAAACTTTCTTTTATTCAAATTTTCTCAAAATCACTTGGAAACCAAGTGAATAAATTTCATCGACAACATTACTAACATCTCTATAACACATCTATATTTTCTAAAACACTTTCCAACTACAAAAATCTCAACCATAATTCAAACTAACAACCTCTACAACTATACTGAAGTAGGAAATCAACGACAACACTAGTACAATGGGTGACATTAATACCAACATTTGCAATAACTCTATTTTAGGGGTTGATATCATCAAAACCAACATCATTCTGATACTCTGTTCATACAAGGGGTTGACATCAATGACAATACCCAAGAAAATCACAAATAATTCCAACATCTCCAAACATCCAACAATCTCCCCTTTATCATTGATAATAACACCTTCTTTCTAAAAAACCATCAACAATAAAAGTAACCAACAACAATACTATGATAATCAGTAGTCCCCTTGACTAGGACAACTCTTTGCTCTTCATAGACTCCTTATCCTTCAACACCTACACTCTATATCACTCTCCTCCTTTACTCCTCAAACAATACTTCTCCAAACTATGGTTTTTCAACCACTTCAACTTTTTCTCCCCTTTTGACATCAATTGCAAAGGGCCATAAAATCATCCAACTCTCTTGCTCTCCCCCTTTGAAAATATTCAAAGGGAAACATTTGCATACATGACTTTAAATACCAAAAATAAACTACACTCATTCTTTTGCACTCTCTTCTTGCATACCCCCCCTTAGGAACACATAATATTCTCCAATTGACTGCACCATCCAACGACCACTACTACCTAATCCCCTTGAGAGGTAGCCTTCAACATCAGTCTAGGACCAAGAAATATATCTTGAAATGATTCTCAAACATATGCACATACTTATGTATTTATTTAGGAGGGAAAATAACCCCTAACTTCTCTTGGAGATACTCAAAAGTATCTTTTGGAAGAGCCTTTGTGAAAATATCAACAACCTAATCCTTAGTATGCACATACTCCAACTTCACCTCATTCTCTTCAACCTTCTTTCTCAATAAGTGATACCAAATTGAGATATACTCTATTCTTGATTGCATTACCAAATTATTTGAAATATTGATTACATTTGTATTGTCACACATGATAGGAATAGGTTCATCATATGAAACTTTGATATCTTTTAGTGTTTGCTTCATCCACAAAAATTGTGTACAACATGATGATGTTGCAATATATTATGCTTCTATAGTAGATAATGACATTGAATCTTGCTTCTTACTTAGCCATGAAGCCAACCTACTTCTAAGAAAGAAAGTGTTGGTGTTTTTTCCAGTACACCTTAGGAAGACTCTAGAAGGTAGCCAACCTTGATCACTAAGAATCCCAAAGATGAGGGGCCAACCCAATGGGTAAAGGTCATCAAACCTCTAACCCCTTCACTTTAGGCTTTGTGGAACCAGGGAGGGTATTTACCGATTATGTTCAAGGAATTATGCCACAATGATGAACACTTCTACACAAATATGTTCCTTTCTCATGCAAACAAACATCATTTAGCAAAAGTATGGCCTACCTTTACACAAATAATCATTTATCTGGTAGGAACAAGGGTACATTTCATACTCATATCTTAGACTTGATATAATTTGATTTAACATTGTCATCATTATGAATCTATGGATAGGTATTTCAGGTGCATGGGATTATAAAAATTTAAAACAAACAGACCAGTGTCTTGTCAATTGGGAATGGAGTCCAGTATATGACAATCGGTAATGCATGAATTAATTAACCATGAAATAAGTGTCCTATATTCATAATGCCTTACATTGTGAAGACTCACAGTTCCTAAAACAAGACTTCTTATTAGAATCATGAGAAATTACTTACACACCTAAAATTCCCTTCAAGTATTTTAATTAACCCCTTGAGCTAAAACAAGAATACAATCATACATTCAAATAACCATTGAAGACAAATGAAGAAACACTTGGCTTCTCCATTTAGATTATGTAATAGTCATGTATAGGAGAGTACATGCTTCAGTTTTGCAAATTTATTTTTGATATAAGGAATCCATACAGAACCCTTTTAAGAACCTCATACACAAAACTTGTTCCCAAGACAATATTCTAGCCTATTAATTCTACCTTTTGTATTTTATTTTTAGTTTTCTATATTCTACCTAAGCCCATCTAGACTAAAAATTTGACCCTCTGCAATGAGCCTTGAAATCCCTTTTATAGACCAAGGGAGCAACAAGCAAAGGGCTCATTACAATTACATTTCAATAATTTTGATTTAATTTCATTTCATGGGGTTTTGTTCCTGAACCGTTGCATTTCATCATTTACACCATGGGAAAGCCAAAGACAAAAGGAAAAGAAGTGCCAAACCACTTTTTCAAAGATGTCATGCAAGCCTTCCAAAACACACCATCACCAAAATCTACACATCACCCAAAACTGAGAAGAGTCACCATCGCCACCAGCAACCAAAACCCTTAAAGCATCCATTTAGGAAGTACACATCACAAAACCCAGGGACCAAACACAAACAAGAAAGATATCACGAGTGTAACCCAGCCTTGTTAGTCGTTGAGTGAACACCCTCACCAAGCCTCTTCACAGAGAGTGGAGTTGAAACTACCACCTCATCATCTAAGTTGGTATATGGCACCAGAGAAAAAGTGAAATTTCCAGCACCAAGGTCGACTCCTTCACCTTCTTTCAAAGAGCTATCGGTAATTATGACTAGAGAGTTGGGCCTCTCTAAACAAACCCCAGGGTCTGCATCTAGTGTTGTTAATTATTACACAAACACTATAGGGTCTTCCCTTTAACTTTGATCAATTCTTCGAAGCAAGTCCTCCTCAAAATATTGTAATCACTTTTGATGGCATTCCCCTCAGCTCTTCTATGAGCAGCCCTCTTAGCCTTCAAAATAATTGGTGCTTCCACCATCATAGGTTTCACCTCTGGCTCATAAGCCAATGGCTCCTGCAAACTTAACCTCCATGACCTATGAACTGGTGCAACAGAGGAACTTAGTCAAATCATTTTACATTCGACACCAACCCAACACTAATTATGTAAGGAGAAAAACAACTACAATCCCCAAAATATCCCTATGTGCAAACACTGTGAACCCCACAAGCACTAGACACAAAAGAGATCACCAAAACACAGCAAGAACACCATATGCATCACTACACCAATAAGACACCTTGACGATAACCTCTTACGAAACAAGTTTATCACCTTAGCACTCGTCAAAATTAACCATAGGCACTGATGAACGCAGACGAGAAAACAAACTACAAAAAATCCTCATTAAATAGAAGAAATGAAGGCATGTTGTAATTAATGGCCATCCTAGTTCGCTTGTGTGAGTGAAAAAATCAATCATTTGCATGTCACATCTCAACTATCGATCATCAAGGATTTAAAACTCGATCAACGAGGATCATTAAGGATCACCACTTGCTTTATTAGTCATACTTAGAAACAATGAGGAGATGCTTTAAAACTACCACGTACTCAACCTCATCCTAATTCCATTATCCTTGGTACACACGCCATCGATCCTAACAATCGCAAGAAAATTTGGGCCACAAACTGGAATACATTGCCCATCGCACGTTCATCCTTCCCATATGATTCCCATCACACAATAGCTTTGAGGTTAGCAATGAGACACCAACCACCAATTTCGAGATTAGAAGAATCCTGACCATAGGATAACATTTTCATCAATCATCACATGTTGATAATCGTCCAAATAGCCCCAACCCGTGACAGAACAAGCTTGTGCGATGGGGAGGAACTCATCCCATCAGCGGTCGCGGGTTCACCTTTAAAATGCAAAGGATGATAGGTGATAATAGGGATGCCAAAGATGCCAACCGCAACAACAAAAAAATTCCTTCATGGACATCCTTTGTCGTGTGTCACATGTTCATCCTCCTTAGACCGGCACCAATCGGTGAAGCCATATTTCCCAGTGATGGGAAATCACTTACATATTGGCGATCGCGGGTTCTCCTATAGTCTACAGAAGACAACCAGCGATAGTTAGAAGGGCAGTGTTGGGTTAAAATATTAATTTCATCACTCATCAGGTGTTACTTCCCAGTGGCGGTAAACGAACACATGAGGGACCAAGGGCGATCAACCAAAAGGATGAAAAGGTATCGCTCATCGTAGGTTGCACATGGAAACTTGAAACCAAACTGTTGATGGGCGATAAAAAATTCAAGGCCCAACTTAAGGTACGTTTGAAGCACGTGGGAAAAAAATGTTTTAAAAGGAGGGCACCTAACCACGACGGGAAACAAGATGAGAGGGAAGGTAAGAACACGGGACTTAAAGCCATGAGAGGTTATGAAATAACCAAAAATTGGATATAGATGGTCAAAAAAGTTAGAAGCACAAAGGCCAAACAAGGTTGTAAGCATGAATTAAACTTGTAAAACCCCATTCCTAGTGACAAACAAGACAATGATTATCAGGGTTTGATCACAAAAATTTAGTGGAACTAGGAAATTTTTTAAGGGGTTCCACCAAAAAGAACCACTACTTGTACTTTTCTTGTCATTTGCACATCCAACCCAATCTAAATCCATATATGCACTCAAAGATAAGTCAATATCTTTGGGATACCACAAACCATAATCTAGAGTACCCTTTAAATATCTAAATATCCTCTTCATTGCCACAACATGAGATTCTTTGGGATCTTCTTAAAATATAGCCATAAGATAAAATGAATGCATTATTTATAGTCTAGTAGTAGTAATGTATAATATTCCACCAATCATTGATCTATACTTACTCTAATTTGTCTTAGGAGATTCATCATTCTTACTTGACTGACAACTAGTAACCATAGGAATACAAATCAGTTTAGAGTCATCCATTCCAGACTTCTTCAATAATTCCTTAACATACTTGGACTATGATATGAATATACCTTTCTTTGATTGAATAATCTACAAACCAAGTAATAAATTCATCTCCCCACACATTGACATCTCAAATTCTTTTTGTATTTCCTTTGTAAAATTCTTGCACATATCTTCATTTCGTCCAAAGATTATGTCATCAAAATATACCACCACAATTAAGATTTGTTCTCCTTCAACTTTGAAATACATATTTCTATTTGCAATACCTTTTTTGAATCCTTGTTGCAACAAATACTTATCTACCCTTACATACCAGGCTCTAGGAGCTTACTTCAGTACATACAATGTTGTCTTCAACTTGTAGACCATATTTTCATCTTCTCATAATGGAAAATCTTTTGGTTATTCAATGTATACCTCTTCTTCCAATTCACCATTCAAGAATGCGAACTTCATATCCATATGATATACTTTGAAATCTTTATGTGTTACAAAAGCTAAAAATATCTTGATAGCTTCCATTCTTGCAATCATAGCAAAAGTTTCCTCAAAGTCTATACCTTCAACTTATGAGTAACCCTTACGCACAAGTCTAGATTTATTTCTGACAACATTTCCATCTTCATTAAACTTATTTTTGGATACACACTTAGTACCAATCACATTCTTGTTTTTCATTATTGGGACCAATTCCCAAGTCAGATTCTTATCTATTTGTTCTAACACTTCCTTCATTGCTTTGACCCAATTCTTATCTTTGCATGCCTCAGTCACCAACTTTGGTTCTACCTCAAAAAGTAAACATAAATTCACTTGTTCCTCTGTTATAAAAAAATTTCTCCTTGTTATCACAACTTTTCTCTTATCTCCAATGATCTAATCTTCTGAATGATTCTTTTGCACATACTTGAGAGTTGTAGGATTCTTTTCTAGAGATTTTTCCTCTTCAAGTGTTACCTCTTTTCCTTTGTCTTCGGCCTTTTTTTCTTCACTACAAGAGGATTCATCAGATGCATATCCTTCTTAGTACTGAACTTTGATATGGTTCTTCATCCACTTTGACACTTGCACTCTCAACAATATTATTTAATCTCTTGTTTTAGCACTAGTAGGATTTGCTACTTGTAGAGTGTCCAAGGAAGATTCCTTCATCAGATCTTGCATCAAAATTTCCTAAGTTTTCTTCATCATTTCTGATATAGATTTTTCTTCCAAAACCTTAGACATATTCCATGGTAGGGGGTTTACCATACCATAAATCATAGGGATTATTTGAACTATTTTCTCTTTCTTGACCTTTGTTAAGAATGTAGAATACAGTATGAATTGTTTGTCTCCAATAGACATCCAAAATATTAGCATCCTTAATCATTATCCTAGCTACTTCCTAAACTGTTTTTTCTTTCTTTCCACAACTCCATTCTATTGAAGAGTTATAGGGGCTAAAAAATGCCTCTTTATTCCATGATCTTCACAAAAACTATTAAACTCATTTTAATTAGTTTGAGACATAAAGCACTTTGCACCACTACCTTTGAGTTGATAGACACTACCTCATGTCCTTGTTCCAAAAACAACTAGAATACTAGAGCTTCCTTGTTTGATTTCACAACCACCATTTTAAAATACAATATTATATCCTTTTCTACACATTTTTCCTACACTTACAAGATTATGTCAGAGATCCTTAACATAAAAAACACCATTTAAATTATGCTTCCCATCAAAACTGATTGAACCTTTTCTATAGATCTTAGTAGATGTATCATCACTATTTTTTGTTTCACTTTTTACTAGCATAGACATCTCTCTAATGGATTTCTTCTTACATGATTTAAAATTTATTTTCAAGCTGCCTTTTCTACCCACATGGCTTGTAAAGGTTTTTAATTTGCATATTTAATCTGCAAAAAGCCACGCTCTCCCCCATGTTACAACCTCTTTGATAACTGAAATTCAAACTATTCTTTCTTTCTTTCTCCCATGTGTTCGTCCTGAAGGTTTTAATTTATTTTAACATATATCTCAGCCACCACCTCCTAAGCCATGGGTTATCAAGGATTTAATTTTTCATAACTTTTAATCTCCTTCGTCTATTATAGTTGTAGGCATATGAGGTTTTATTTTCTATAGCATATACAATGTGTCTTCTTTTATCCATGTGGATGTATGGTTGTCCATTTGCAAAGTTGAATTTTCCTTTCAAAACCATCATGCTTTTATTACCAACTAAAGAGTAGGGGGATCTATCACCCCTGGGACTCCAGTTCATGGTAGAGTTCCAAGGAATATGCTTCCCTAAACTACCTTGAGTTTGACTAGATAGGTTTGAAAGGATGAAATATTGAAGCTGAAAAGGAAGGGCAAGTAGCACACCACTTTCCTTCTACTAAACTAGGTGTTTATAAAATAAGAAGAGTCGGCTACAAAGGTTTTGGTATGCTACCTAAACAACTCACTGTCTGAGGACAATAGCATAGATATCAGACTCCAATACAAATTTTTGGTGTATTAGGGATGCATTGGTGTCTTGTATGGAAAAATTTTGAGAAAGAAAGAATGAAACACTACGAGTCTACTAACTATCTGACTAGTTATGTTTTGTAGTTTGATAGAAAGTATGAAAATACAAAAAATGAAAGACTTGAAAGGAAACTATTGCAAATTAACTATTTTATAAATAAAAAGAGAGGATAAAAAAGGGTACCATGATTACCACAACTTGATTCTTCAATTAGCTCCACTTGAATGTGCCTACACACACAAAAATGAGAAAAATGTTGGGATATGTTTGATGTATACCTCAGTTAGACCCCTATTTAGGTGTTCCCACCTCTATGGATGGCCAAGATGCCACAAGATATGGAAATTGATCAAGAAAGTATAAAGGAAGTAGTACAACTAGATAGAAAGCAAAGACAACTAAAATGTTATCCAATAAATATGATGATGCAACCAAATAGAAAGGCACAAAGTTACCTTCCCAACTCGATCTCTCAAAGCCAATATCAAAAAGAATAAAATGACACCACCATGTAAAGAAGATGAATCTTCATGATCCTCCAAGAGAGTGGTGTTGTAGTGAGAGTGCGTGTTGGATTTTGTGGTTATGTTGCTGATATTTGGTTGTCATTGATGTCAATACTATTAGCATTGGTGTTTCTAAAGGCTGCATATGTTGAGGAGATTGAGAAAATTGTAATAAATATATTGCAGACAGCCAGTGAAGCTAAGATGGTTAGAGTGTTGCAAATTTTTGTTCATGGATGATCAAGTGGTGTACATTAAAGGGTGTTTTGTTGATTCTATCTTTTGTGTTGTCTAAAATTTTTAGTGGTACACATCAAGATTTGAGAATGTTATGAAGTTTTATGTTCCTGCAGTCATTCTTTTACTATAGTAGGTGTTTTTAGAAGAAGAGGATGAAATTATGGAAATTTCAGTTGTTGTGCATGTTATTGTGATGTTCATGAATGATTCTAGATCGTGCTATATCCTTGCTATATGTCTACATTGATCGGAGTGTTTGTGATCGGAGATTTTTTTGATGTGTGCTTGATTTTTCATGTTATTGGCCTACATGATGGTGGTAGCCTATTGCGGATCCATGAGGATTAATCTTTAATTTTTTGGAATGTTCGAAGGTGTTTATTTGGGTCCTCACTATTTTGTGATTGACTTGTGTTGGTGTGCATTAAGATTTATTTATGTATTTAGGTCGACAATTGTAATTTATTCTTTATTTTGTGACCAACTGAATAGTTGATGTAAATCCATGTAGCGAATATATAAGAGTGTTTGTTTTCCTCATTTTTATGTATGTTAGGTGTGTGTATGTGAATTACATGTGCGAATAAAGATCAAATCATTCAAGAGCAGAGAAAAGTGTGAAAGAGATTGAGTAGAGTGTAGAAGAGTGTGTAGAAGCTTTTATGTGCCTAACCAGAACTGTCATCAGGCTTTTGTAGAATATAATTTATCAGTTCAACCTCATCAAATGGATTTAATTTTATTATTGTATGTAAGGAAGTGAGCCTTCCTTTGAGCAGTGAGTTCTAGGCAGTGTGCCTGAATGTAGGTGCATTCCTTATTCATTCTTCATTATACTTTTAACAAGGTATAATCTTGTGGACTAACATCCACTATGGTTTTTCCCCTAACAGGGTTTCTACATATAAAATATTGGTGTCCATGTGTCTTTGATGTGTTATTGATTTTGTTTTTTTTCTAGTTGATGTGTTATTGATTTATGCTAACACTGTTAATTATCAAATCTAAGATTAAAGGTTGATTAATGTTGAATAAGATTGATTTTGGTAACAACTGACTCACCGCCCTCTCAATTGTCTATCCTTGTTTTGCTGACAATTGGTATCATAGCAGGTTCCTCTGAAGAATCCTAATAGCTTGAGGTGATCCGAGATGGCATCATACAAGAAGGACAGTCCTAGATTCGATGGTACAAACTACTCTTTATGGAAAATAAGAATGGAGTGTCATTTGAAGTACTTTGGTGAACCTTTATGGAAGATTACACATAATGCATATACTATTCCTCGAAATGGTCCCTCTTCTGAAGATGAGATCAAGCAAGCAGATGTTAATACCAGGGCTATAGAAGCATTGTTGAGTGCTTTGACAAATTCAAAAATGACGAATGTGATAGGATTGAAGACTGCATATGAGATCTGGAAAAAGATGGAAACATTGTATGAAGGAGATGCACTAGTGAAAAGTGCTAAGATACAAAGTCTGAAAGGCAGGTGGAAGGACATGAAGATGAGTGAATATGATAACATCCTCTCTTTCTCTCAAAAGATAAATAAACTAGTGATGAGCATTAGATGTGTTGGTGGAATCTTGGATGAAGAAGAGATTGTGGCTAAAATACTTAGATTTGTGCCCCTTCCTACAAAACAAGAGCTCGTGCTATTGATGAACTCAGAATAGTGACAAATGTGACAAGAGACATGTTGATTGGAAAACTTGTTGCCTTTGAGTTAAGATAAATTTGGTGAATTTACTCCTAAGATTGAGTCTCCATTCAAATCTACTGTATCCAGAAAGAGCAAGCAGAGATATGATCTGAGAGAGAGTTCCAAAAGGACATTCAAGTATGAAGATGAGATGAAATAGATTGAAGATGAAGAAAAATAATTAGAAGAATTGGAAGCATTGATTGTGAAAAGAGAAGCTAGAGGTCATGGTAAGTACAAAGGAAAGTTACCCATTAAATGTTTTTCTTGCAGTAAGATAGGTCATTTTGCATCAAGATTTCTTGAAATAATTTCTAAGTACAAACCTGAGAAGACTATAATTCAAAAGAAATTTTACTATGCTGAAGAAGGTGTAACTGATGAATAAGTTGATAAAGAAATTGGAAATGAAGATTAATGGGTATTCATTGCTATCGAAGAAAATGGTCAGGTGTCCACTGAATCTACTAGTAATGTGAATATTGAGAAAGCTCTTGTAGAAAAAATTGAAGAAAAGGATAAGTGGGTAATTGACAATGGATGATAACATCATATGACTGGTGATAAAATCAAGTTTGTAAGCTTGGAAAACTATGATGGTAGTGTTGTAAGATTTGGAGACAACAGTTTTGGTGTGATTCGTGGTAGAGGCACTATTTCTTTTGGTGGTAAGCACAATATTGATGATGTTCTTTATGTAGAAGGTTTAAATCATAACTTGTTGAGTGTTGGACATTTGGTAGACAAGGGTTACAATATTCAGTTCAAGGATGGTAAGTGCAGAATAAGGGGAAGTTCGGAAATATGATTTCTTTAGGTACAAAGACAAAAGGTAATATTTTTCACTTGAGTGTTGCTAGTGAAAGTTGTTTAATTGCTCAAATTTATGTAGAATATTTATGGCATAGGAGGTTGTGTCAAGTGAAAATTGATAACATTGTCAAGATAATCTCTACCGAAGAAGTCAAAGATCTTCCTAAGTTAGTGAAGTCTACTAACACTATGTGCAAGAAATGTCAGATGGGAAAGCAGACTAGAAGTTATTTTCGGAGAAAATAGTATAGATTTAATGGTGTACTAGACTTGATACATACTGATCTATGTGGTCCATCTAGAATCAAAATTCTACAAGGAGAAAGGTACTTTATGTTTCTTATTGATGATTATTCTAGAATGATATGGGTTGCTTTCTTAAGAGAAAAATATGAAGCATTAGAAAATTTCAAAAGTTCCATTTAACCTATGGCAGAAATGATATAGGTCAAAAGATCAAATGCCTAAGGTCAGACAGAGGTGGTGAATTCACTTCCCAATAATTTAATTTTTTTTGTGAAGAGCATGGAATCCAAAGACAGATGTCTGCTCTCTAAACCCCTCAACAAAATGGAGTTGTTGAAAGAAAGAACATAACCATTCTAGACACTGCTAGACCCATGATGTTTGAAGCAAATGTTCCTCACTTCTACTGGAGAGAAGTTGTAAGTACTTCTTTGTATACCATTAATCAGGTGAATGTCAACATTAATTCTAGTAAGACCCCTTTTGAGCTATGGTTTGGTTATAAGCCTATTGTCAAGTATTTCAAAAAAATTGGAAGAAAATGCTACATCAAGAGAGATTATTATGTAGGCAAGTTTGATGCCAAAAATGATGAAGGAATATTTTTTAGGTTACTCTACTAAGAGTAAAGCTTACTGGTGCTTTAATAAAAGGTTGAAGAAAATGGTTGGAAGTGCAAAATTCAAAGTTGATGAAGATATTGGTAGACCATCTAGATGTAGTGGATATGATTCAGATGATCAAAATGATAGTACTAACAATGGAAATAATGTTCAGACACATAATCAACTTCAAATTGTTCTGGTGAACCAAGGGAATCAAGAAGTAAAAACTAGTAGAAGTGCAGAAGAAATAACACAAGAACAAGAAGTCGTAGAAAATCCTAAAACTCCCCAAGTATGTGAGGCAAAATCATTCTGACAGTTAGATCATAGGAGGTAAGAGCAAAGGTGTTCAAACTAGAAGAAGAATTTTTGAAGAATACTGTCTAATTTCCAAAATTGAACCTAGCAATATCAATGAAGCATGCAAAGATGAATATTGGATGGAAGCCATGAAAGAAGAACTAATGTAGATAGAGAAAAATGATACATTGGATCTTGTTCCTAGACCTTAGAACAAAAATGTGATTGGAACCAAATGGGTGTTTTGAAATAAGTTGAATGAGAAAGGTGAAGTGGTCAGAAACAAAGCAAGACTGTTTTGCAAAGGGTACTCACAGATGGAAGGTATTGATTTTGAATAAACTTTTGCCCCTATTGCTAGAATTGAAGTTGTAAGATTATTTCTTGATTATGCTACTTTCAAGAATTACAAAGTCTATCAGATGGATGTAAAGTCAACATTTCTAAATGGTGATCTAGAAGAAGAATTCTATGTTGAGCAACCAGATGGATTTCAACTGGCTAACAAAGAAAATACGATACACATATTGAAGAAAGCTCTATATGGACTTAAGCAAGCTCCTAGAGCTTGGTATGCTAGATTGGATAGATACTTCTTGAAACTTGGATTCAATAAAGGTACTGCTGATAGCAATAAGCATTTCAAGTTGGATCAAAATAAAGAATTGATCATTGAAGTCTTTGTTGATGACATTATTTTTGAAGGTGTGAAAGAGATTGAGAAGAGTGTGGAAGAGTGTAGAATTTTTTATGTGCCTAACCGGAACTATCATTAGGCTTTTGTAGAAGCTAATTTCTCATTTCAATCTCATCAGATGGATTTAATATGATTATTGTATGTAAGGAAGTGAGCCTTCCTTTAAGTAGTGAGCTCTAGGCAGTGTTCCTGAATGCAAGTGCATTCTTTATTCATTCTTCATTATACTTTTAACAGAGTATAATCTTGTGGACTAACATCCACTGTGGTTTTTCCCCTAATAGGGTTTCCACATATAAAATCCTTGTGTTCATGTATCTCTAATGTGTTATTGATTTATTCTTGCACTATTAATTATTAGATCTAAGATTAAAGTTTGATTAATGTCGAATAAGTTTGATTTTGGTAACAACTGTGTCACCCCCCCTCTCAATTGTCTATCCTATTTTTTCCAACAATACGTTGTTGGAGCCAAAAGAGGAGCTTGCAGCAAGAAGAACAATAGTGTAGAGTGAAGCAAGAGTGTGAGAGTGATATAATGAGAGAATGAAGTGTTAGAATGTGAGAGAGAGCATGCAAGAGTGAAAGAATTTGAATGAACTAAGTTTGAATTGGTAAAATGGAGGAAAGAGGTCAAATTTTGGTAGTCAAGGGGGATAGGTAACATTATTCTTCACAACCAATGAAAAACGTAACATTTCTATAGATCCTAGGGGCAAGAATCTTGTCAAGATGACAATACAATGCATGCATCCCTAACAAAAATTCCTCCATCGATAAAAAAAGACACAACCAGGTGGAAGGGACAAGGTGGCAGTGGTGGATTTTACATCATCGAGTTTATATTTTCTAAGGTAGGGGAAAAGATGGGGAATTCACCTAGGGTGAAAATTCACACCATTTTCCCCCACTTTAGTGAGCATATGTGTCAATGCAGATGTGAGATAAAGTAGAAAGATATTGAAGAGAATATACCTTAACTGTCGAGGAATCATATCTTTGGTTCGATGCACCTGGACATAAAGGAGGTAGCTCCACAGGTTCTCAGTCTCATAGGGAAACCTTGACGTGAGAGAGAGAGAGAGAGAGAGAGAGAGAGAGAGAGAGAGAGAGAGAGAGAGAGAGAGAGAGAGAGAGAGAGAGAGAGAGAGAGAGAGAGAGAGATGGCTCCATAGGTTCTTGATCCTACAAAATTTGACATAAGCTTTATAGGTTCTCAGTCTTGCAAAGGGAGCACCACATGTTTGTTGCAAGTATGAAAGTGTTGTCATTGATGTCAATTGGTTATCAATTGGTTGTGTAGTTAGGGAAAATCAGATATAAAACTAAAACAACAAGATATGAAAACCCTAACAAGCACAATAAAGTACAAACTAGCATGAAAATCAAAATAAGAAAGCAAAGCAAACCGATCTTCAAGCTAGATTTGATTTATCTCCATTGCTCTTCTCCACCTGCATGAGAATGCAAGATTTTGAAGGTTTGATTGTTGTCATTAATGTCATGGATTTAGGTTATTGGTTGTATATGTCAAGGATATTGAGAAAATTGTAATGAATAAAGGTTGTAGGTATTCAGTGGTTGCTTTGGTTTTTTCTCTTGGTTTTTCTCCTATGTTGGTATGGTTAGGATATGTTATTCTTGTTTGATTCTTATGACTTGTGGTTCTCAAGATATGTTGTTAAGTTTGTGTTAAAGAAAATTTTGTTATCTGGAAGATTAGATCGTGCTAAGGATGTGTGTACCTAATTTATCTATGTGTTTTACACTAGTTTGGTCAACCTTGTGTTTAACACTAATTTTGAAGATTGTGTAAGCATGTTGAAGCGCATGTTTGGGTCGCTCTCATTCTAATTCCACCTTAGAATGTTTTGGCACCGACCTAATTTGAATTTGAATTTTGGTGTGTGTGGCCAACTTTGGAAATATTTAAAAGCTGAAGATGGTATAAATACAGGATGATATATTGTTGAAAAGATATGCACATGAAAAGGAATAGATGTGAGATTGATGCAAGATAGATGCAAAGTTGAGTAAGTGGCTGTGTAGATCAATCTAAAGTATAATTGCAATTTTTTGGAAGTAGTGAGTTCAATGTGTACTCTATGATTCAAGCATGTCTCCAATTATGTGAGGGAATTGTGGTGAAAATCTTTGTTGCATTGAGATTTTCTTCTCTCTATAACAAAATTATTCTATCATCTTTGTATTTATGTGGTAGTGAGCCCTCTAGGTGGTTAAACCTTTTTGGAAAGTGAGTCCTAATCCAAACAATGAGTCTTGTTTTGGAAATGAGCCTTCTTTAGCAGTGAGCCTTTGTATTCAACTTTGATATTTTCTATATTGTGAGATAATCCTCACCATGGTTTTTCCCTTATTGGGTTTTCCACGTAAATCTAGTGTTGTTGTGTGCATATGGTTTATACTTATTTTAGCTTTTGCATTTGCACTTAATGATTAATCATATTTGTAAAATAACAGTTTTGTGAATGGTAATTGAATGAATCATTGATGATTTTTGTAAAGGAAAATTTTGTTACAACTGATTTACCCCCCTATTAGTTGTCTTTCTCAACAATTGGTATCATAGCTAAGTTCCTTGGACAATATCTTAACTACTTAAGGAAGGTCCGCATTGGTGAGCAAGATCACTATTGAGTGTCCTAGGTTCTATGGGACTAATTATGGCATCAGGAGAATAAAGATGGAAGGATATCTGGAATACTATGGATATGATGTTGAGAAAGCTTATAAGACTACATATACTGCTCCTACTAATGGTCCAAGTTTTTCTAATCAAATCAATGCACATGAGGTGAATAGCAAGGAAAATTATATTATGATGAATAGTCTTTCACAGTCTGAATTGATTAAAGTTTCACATCTAAATACTAGTAAAGAAGTCTGAGATACATTAGAAAAAATTCATGCAGGGAATGAAAAGGTCAAAGAAGCAAAATTATAAAACTTGGAAGCACAATTTGAGATCTTGCACATGTCTAAAGATGATAAAATTAAATCCTATGTACAGAGAGTGGATGATCTGGTAGGTGAAATGCGAGGACTTGGTGCAACAATGGATGAACCTAGAGTACTGAAGAAGATTCTAAAAACTCTTCCTGATGCATACAGTGAAAAGGTATCTACTATTCAAGAATATGTGGATTACAAGACATACTAAAGATCATTTTTTGGGTACTCTAAGAAATGGATTGAAAACAAAAATTGCTTTTAAGGCTATAACTAGTAAATATCTGGATGAAGAAAAGCTTGATGAAGTAGAAGCTAACTTTGTGAGAAGGATGAAGAAGGGTTCTAGTAAGTATGAAGGTAAGTTACCTTTTAAATGCTTTATTTGTGGAGGAATTGGTCATTGTGCTTCAAGATGTCCAAAAAGAGCTAAAAGAAATAAACGGAATAGATTAAACAAAGAAAACAAAGAAAAGAAGATCAATAGAGCATACTATGTGAATGAGAATGCTAGTATTTTTGATGAAGAATTTGATTATGGAGATTTTGATGATAATGAATTCTTCTTCATGGCTATAAAAGATGAATCTAATTTTGCTAATATTGAAAGATAAGTGAAAGAAAATGCTCCAAAAAAGAGTGAAGGTATGGTGATTTTTTCTCCTCATGCTAAATAGGAAAAGAACAACTGAGTTATTGATAGTGGTTGTTCACATCACATGACTGGTGATGAGAATAAGTTTTTTAAGCTTGAAAATTATGATGGTGGCTTAGTTAAACTTAGAGAAGATACTAGTACTAACATTTGTGGAATATGTTTAGTAAGTTTTGATGGAAAGCATAATATTGATGATGTCTACTATGTTAAGGGTTTAAAGAATAATCTTTTAAGTGTTGGACAGGTGTGTAGTAAAGGATATAACCTTTTTTTTTAGAATGAAAGATGTGAAATTAGGAAAGGATCCATAATAGTGATTGTTTCTGGTAAGAAGTCTTAAGGAATCATTTATCAACTTAAGGGTGTTGATGGACATTTCTTTATGACTCGGATTAATTATAGTTGGTTGTGGCACCGAAGGATGTGTCACATGAATTTTGATAATTTGGCAAGAATTATTTTTGTGCATGTTGTAAGAGATCTACCAAGGATTTCAAATCATGTTAATGCTATTTGCAAGAATTGTCAATTTAGAAAGAAAATTAGAAACAACTTCAGATGAAAGGAACAATCTACTACTAGACTACTAGATTTGATTCACACAAATCTCTATGGTCCGATAAGAGTGAAAATTTTGCAAGGTGAACGGTACTTTATGATTTTAATTGATGATTACTCTATATACACATGGGTTACATTTCTTAGAGATAAATATGATGCATTAGAAATATTCAAGGTATTTAAAGCTATGGTTGAAAATGAAGCAAATTTGACAATAAAATGCTTAAGGTCTGACAGAGGTGATGAATTCACCTCCCATGAGTTTAATATGTTTTGCAAAGTTCATGAAATAAAAAGGCATTTGTCTACTCCTATAACTCCTCAGAAAAATGGAGTTGTTGAAAAAAAAACAATTCAAGAAGCTACAAGATCAATGATTACTGAGGTTGGTCTATCAGAATTTTATCAGTGTGGAAGAATTCCTACGGTCAAGTATTTCAAGGTATTTGGAAACAAATGCTATATCAAAATGGATTAAGAAAAATTAGGGAAATTTGAAGCTAGATATGATGAAGGCATCTTCCTTGGATACTCCACTAGAAGTAAAGGTTACAGGTGTTTCAATAAAAGTCTAAGAAATATTGTAGAAAGCACAAATGTCAAGGTGGATGAATCATTGAAGAATTCAATTGAGATTGATGGATATCTATCAGATGAACCTGATTGTATAAAAATTGAAAAAGATGTTGAAGAAAAGGAAAAGAAAAATGAAGAAAATTTTAAAGAAGAGGAAGCTTCGGTGGTGTCACCAAAGACACCTAAATATGTGTAGAAAAATCATTCAAAAAGTCAAATCATTGGAGACAAGACAAAACGAGTATTTACAAGAAGCAGAGTTGTTGCTAGTGAGATAAATCTATGTTTACTTTCTGAGATTGAATCGAAGACCATAAGTGAAGCATGTAATGATGAAAATTGGATGAAAGCTATGAAAGAAGAACTTATGCAGATTGAGAAGAATCAAACTTGGAAGTTAGTCCCTAGAACGACAAATAAAAACATAATTGGGTCAAAATGGGTGTTCAAAAACAAGTTGAATGAAAATGGAGAGGCGGTCAAAAATAAAGCAAGGCTTGTGTGTAAGGGCTACTCACAAGTAGAAGGTATATTATTTTAGGAAATATTTGCTCTGGTGGCAAGGATGGAAGCTAATTGAATTTTCTTATCATTTTCTACTCATAAAAATTCCAAATTTTATTAGATGGATGTTAAGTCTGCATTCTTGAATGGTGAATTGGAAGGAGTGTACATGGAACAACCAGATATGCTCTACAGATTAAAAAAAGCTTTATATGGATTGAAGAAAGCTCTAGAGCTTAGTATGCAAGGTTGGATAGATATTTGATTAAAAAAGGATTCAATATAGGTACGACATACAGTAATATCTATTTGAAAATTGAAAATGACAAGATCTTGATAGTATTTATATATGTTCATGACATTATCTTTGGAGGAAATAAAACAATGTGAAAAATGTTTGTTGAAGAGATGCCAAAATAATTTGAGATGTCTATGTTTGGTGAGATGAACTTCTTTCTTGGGCTACAAATTAATCAAACAAAGAAAGGGATTTTTATTTCACAGTAAAAATATGTAAGAGAGACGTTGAAGAAGTTTGGAATTGATGGCTCCAAACCGGCATGCACTCCTATGGTGAATGGTTGCAAATTGAGCAAGAATGATAATTCACCTAAGGCTAATTAGAGAAAGTATAAATCTATGATTGGAGGATTATTGTATTTGGCTACTACTTGACCGGATATAATGCATGCAATTTGTCTCGTGGCTAGATTTTAAGAAGATCCAAGAGAAACACATGTTGTTGTTAAGAGGGTATTCAGATATTCGAATGGCACTTCGATTATGACTTGTGATATCCTAGGGATACTGATTTTACACTAAGTGCATATACAAATGTAGACTGGGTTGGTTGTGTAAATGATAGGAAAAGTACAAGTGGTGGTGCATTCTTTCTTGGTTGCAAATTGGTGGCTTGGTTGAGTAAAAACCAAGATTCGGTTTCTTTATCTGCTATTGAAGTTGGGCATATTGCTATTGTATCTTTTTGTACACAAGTTTTATGGATGAAACATACATTAAAAGATATTAAAATAATGTATGATAACCCCAATTCTATCTTTTGTGATAATACGAGTGCAATTAACATTTTAAAGAATCCAATGATGCACTCAAGGAAAAAGCATATATCTATTAGGTATTACTTTTTCTTTTTTTTGTTAGAGATACCCCCAAGGGGGTCCCCTTTAGCTTAGCATCCAAGGTCTGAGGGGTATCCATTGTGCCAAAATCTGCCCAGGGCACGATCCCAACCTCATCCCTTTTTAGGAGTCAAGGCTTTGCACTCAACAAGACTTGATCCCTAGTGGGCTCATTCTGAACCTTTTAACTTCACTAGTAGACCAATGTGAGAGAAGGTTGTGGAGAATTAATTAAAGCTTGATTATGTACCTACGAAGGATCAAGTTGCTTATATATTTATAAAGGCTCTTCCTAAAGGTACTTTTGAGTGTCTCTGAGAGAAGTTAGGGTTATTGCCCCTCTTTTTTGAACTAGATGCATATGAAGATTCATCAGTCTGATGGGTCTATGGATCTATATTTCTTTTGGATTGATTTTTGATGGCTACCTATTAGGGGGAGCAGGTAGTGTTTGGTGTTGTCATTAAACATATTGTGTGGGTGTAATCCTAAGGGGGGGTACTTAGTACTGGTAATAGTGTTCTAATGTCATAGGAGAAATCAGCAAAAATATCTTTTGCCTTTTCCATTGATGTCAAAGGGCGAGATGAGGAATATGTGAAAAAGATTATCATCTGAGGGGGAGAAAGTAAAATCATGAGCAAATGTGTTCAGAGTTGTCATGTTGTCTTTGATGGTTTTTCACATCATGTATTGCCATCAATGACAAAGGGGGAGATTGTTGTAAGTATGAAAGTGTTTTCATTGATTTCAATTGGTTAAGTGGTTATCAACTGGTTGTTGTTGTCATTAATGTCATGGATTCAAGTTATTGGTTGTATATGTTGAGGATATTGAGAAAATTATAATGAAGAAAGGTTGTAGGTATTCAATGGTTGCTCCGGGTTTTTCTCTTATATTGGTATGGTTAGGATATGTTGTTCATGGTTGTTGAAAGTTGCAATATCTAGATTTTTGGTCTCTGGATCAATGTATAATGCGAGTTTTGTTCACTGATTGTGAACTATGTTTTTCAGTGTCTCTGGCTGAGGTCCGAAAGAAATGTAGTTTCTATGGATTTCTTCTTGTTTGAGTCTTATGACTTGAAATTCTCAGGATATGTTTTTAAGGTTGTGTTGAAGACAACTTTTTATCTAGAAGATTAGATCATGCTAAGGATGTGTGTACCTAATTGCTCTATGTGTTTTACACTAGTTTGGTCGACCTTGTGTTTAGCACTACCTTCGAAGATTGTGGAATCATTTTGAAGCATATGTTTGGGTCACTCTCATTCTCATTCCACCTTAGAATTTTTTGGTGCTGACCTAATTTAAATTTGAATTTTCGTGTGTGCGGTTGACTTTGGATATATTTCAAAGTTGAAGATGGTATAAATATAAGATGAGATATTGTTGAAAAGATATGCACATGCAAAGGAATAGATGTGAGATAGATTTGAATTTGAGTAAGTGGTTGCACATATCAGTAATAACTCTAATTGTGAGTTTTCCAAAACTAGTGAGTTGAAGATGTACTCTATCATTCAAGAATGTACACAAGTGTGAGTGAATTGTGGTGGAAATATTTGTTGCATTGATATTGTCTTCTCTCTATAATAGATCTCTTCTATCTATGTGGTAGTGAGCCCTCTAAGTGGTTAACCCTTGTTGGACAGTAAGTTCTCATCTAGACAGTGAGTCATGTTTTGGTAGTGAGCCTTTGTATTTAGTTTTGATATTCTCTATATTGTGAGCTAATCCTCACCATGGTTTTTTACTTATTATGTTTTCCACGTAAATCCGGTGTTTTTGTGTGCATATGGTTTTTACTTCTTTTGTCTTCTACATTTTCACTTAATGATTAATCACATTTGTAGAATAACAATTTTGTGAATGGTAATTTAATTAATCACCGATGATTTTTGTAAAGTAAAAATTTGTAACAATTGACTCACCCCCCTCTCAGTTGTCTTACTCAATAAGGTTCTCGGTCTTCCAGGGCTTGACATGAAAGGCTTCTACATGTTATTGATCCTGTAGAATTTGATATGAAAGATCCTTATAGGTTCTCAATCTTGTAAGGCAAGCTTGATGAGGTGCTCAGTCTTGCTATAAAACCTTGATGTAGAGGAGCTTTACATGTTATTGTTCCTGCAAAGTAACATGCTAACTTGTAGACAAAACATGTTAGGCAAAAGGGCCAAAACAGATAGACGCATTATAGAGCACGCAGTTGAAGGAGAATTTTTCAAAGGGATCCCTTCAGGAACCCTTCAAGACAACAAGGGGCCCACTCAAAGAGATACTCCAGTTTCAAAGAAGTGACATTTTCTGCAAATTATTTTATCATCAAGGACTCCTTTTGAAAGATCTCTTTTGTCAAGGAATTTGGTAGAAAGAATGCTCCTTCTCAAAGGCAAGTTTTCAGATTTTTTCATTAGAAAAAGTACTCCTTTTTTGAAGGAAATTTTTTAGATTCTTTCATTATGAATTCATTTTTGAAAGAAAAATTTCACTAAGGGGTCCTTGTTGAAGAATGCATCATTTGGAAAAAAAATCAGTAATGGAATCTATGGCCATAAAATTCACCTTATCGAAAATTAGAAAGCATGGTAGCCCCCCCTTAGGATGGTGTGTGCTACATAGAGGAGCATGTAGCATCCTAAGGGGAGAAAGAAGAGGTAGAGATGTTGTGGCCTATGATAAATAGCAAGATGTAACCATGGAATGTTGTCACACACACATGGGACAATACATAGGCACCACAACATCACGAAGCAAACAAAGTGGTGTAGGGGCACCGTGGAAATTTTGTTTTATTGATGCATTTAGGTGTCTAGGTTGGTGATTTAGGTGTTTTTTCAATTTCTTGGTGTGATAAGGTCAAATCAACACCATTTTTCAATATATGTTGTCATGTAGGGTCATTCTTAGGTGTTTGGTGAAATTTGATAAAGAAATATAAAAGTTGCTTTGCAACTTGTCAAAATTGCTTGTAAGTAGAAGGTGAATAGTCATATGGAGTGAATCTTATTTGTAACTGATGAGTTACAATTGCATGATGTTATTTTGGCCTCCAAAAATTTGAGGAAAAATCATTGAATCATTTAGAGGACAAAAGAATAGAAAAAGGCTTTGTTTTCTACAATCTTGGTGTATTTTCTGAAGATTTATTGATCTATATAGCCCTATACAGTAGTGTCATGAAGTGAAATTTACATGAGAAGTTGATATAGTGAATAAGAATTCATTTTAACATGGTTTCGTTGATTTTCATTATGTTTTAAGCCTATTAGAGTCATTTTATTGCAAACTACCTAGAAACCCTCATTTCAAGGGTTTGTGGTAAAAAAATGTGAATAACAGTCCATTCCACCGTTGTACTCTAGCCAAACTCGATGGATTGGAGGTTTTAGGTTTTCTTTTATTGTTTTTTTTGTCTTTTGGAGCAGGGGATGGATTTTGTAGATTTTTTGTCCAAGCCCTAGCCTAACATCCTCATGTGTTAGGCTAGGCAGGGTAGTGATAGTGTAGGACAATAATTTGTACATATTTTTTGTTGATAAAATCTCTTGAATGGGACCCTATGTGATAGGTTTAGACCATTTATGAATATTTTAGGTGTTTGGGGATTGATTTATTTGTAGGTTCTTTGTAAAAGTGGCCTAATTAGCCTTATTCTTGGTGTAGCAGACCTAATTAGAGAGTCTTATTCAAAAACAACTTATACCACAATGGAGATATGTTTAATGCAAGCCTAATGGGTGTCTGAAAAGTTTTTTTTCCTATAATGAAATGACCTTCTCTAAAAGATATGCTTTAAAATGTAGATTTGGAGACCTAGTTGTGAAGACTAGTGAGTTTGTGCAAATCACCATTGTTGGGGTTGTGTACGTTAGAATGTGTCAATTAAATTGAATCTAATCTAATACACCAATGAAACATTAGATTGAAGAAAACTAAATAAATAAAATAAACGCAAACTCTAGACAATAGCTTCTTCAAATTCGTTTCATTGTCCTCTATCTCCAAGGATTCGCTTCAAGATGTTTGCTCTCAGTTGTGCAAACAACAGCTTATAGAATGGCACTTGAGAGAATGAGATTCATCAAAAATGCATATGCATATGAAAGATTGAACTTATTGAATTAAAATGCTATGAAATGCTTAAGATGCGACTATAATAACTACGCATGAAAGTATGAGATTCGAGGTTCTTTTTAGCTCATGAAAGAGCTGTATTTATAGATTTTTGAAGGTAGGAATTCGATTGGCCAAGATCGACGGTCGAGTTCAAACCTGTTGGAATGAACAGTGAGATATCGAGAATTCGAAAAAGAGGTGGAATTCTGAGAGATAGAAACTAAAGAGACAATTTGAAAGGTGTCTCTCATAATTAAATAAATAAATATTTAATTATGTGTATATGAAAAGGCTTTAATTAAATATTGAAAATATTTAATTAAATGTGGAGGGAAGAATATCGTTTAAATTTAGAATTTAAACTTTGATAATTAATGTAAATAGATTGTAAAATCTATTTAATTAATTAAGAGGAAGGTAGCATTAATTAAATAAACTTATTTATTTAATTAAATTGGAAGAATTATAAAATGAACAATATAAATAAATAATTAAATTTATTTATATGTAGAAGACTTAAGAACATTAATTAAATAATTCATATTTAACTAATTAACAGGTTCGATCGGTCGTGACCATTTTTAGATGTGTACATTTTGCCCCTCTTTGAAGTGATGTGTTTCACGCATTACTTCAAAGAAATTGCCCTTGACTTTGAAAAATTACTGATGATGCTATATGCCCCCTCGAGAGATAAATCGAGTGATGAGAATGATTATGAGATTGATTTGGAAGATTTTCAGATGATTTCGGAGAAAAAAATGGTGATTTAACTCTCGAAATAGCACTTTGCACAGTAATAAATGCTATTTTTACCCCTTTAAAAGATGAAAAAGGTGAGAAGTCACTTTCATTTGAACAGTAACCTTTAAGGAAATTTGGAGTTCTGAGAGAGATAAAAGCAATGTCGATCCCATATGAGTGCCACAAATTCAAGCAAGGTCGCCGTCATCAGAGACCACCTACGTATGGACCTCCGGTAAGTCAATCCAAACCTCTCTGTTGAAATTTTTATGCATTTTTGGATGCTTTTTCGATTTTTTTCAAATTTTAAAATTCTGTTTTAGCGCATGTTATAGGTATTTTAGCACATACAGTAGATAGTTTAGCACATCCAAAGTGGCGCATAGGGATAGAACAGTCGTGCATAGAGGCCAAGTAATCGCACATAAGGGATTTAGCGCATAGGATAGATAAAATGGCACATCTATGAAACTTGCCTGTGGAAGGTGATAAATTAGCACATAGGAGATTTAGCGCATCCATGAACTGTTATAGCGCATATGATTAATGAAATAGCACATCTATGAAATCACGCATCCATAGAATATTTTAGCGCATCCATGGAATAAAGTTGCGCATCCATGGTTTTAGCGCATTGATTGACTATTTTAGCGCATCCATGGATTTTTGCCGAATTTTAATTTTTGAAGAAAAATTGATGTATGCTTGATGATTGTTGCTAGATTATACAACATCTTTTACGCATTTGAATATCATTGATGAAAAGATTTGATAAATTTTCCTTCGTGCTTGAAGAACAAATAGATTTGATAAATTTTGCTTCCATGCAATTTGAAAAAGAAAATAAAGATGATAATTTGCTTTCCTAATTGAAAGTCAAATAGCTTAAGTCATGATGACTGTTAAATTTGTTTTCATGTGATATGAAAAACAAAATAGATGATATATTTTCTTTCCTGTTTGAAATTCAAATTAAGTCATGATGACTATTAAATTTGTTTCCATGCGATATGAAAAACAAACTAGATGTGATGTAAACTTGTTTGATGTACTGATTGAGTGATGATATCTAGTTGCTGATTTATTTTGCATGCTTGCTTGATAATTTTGTACAGGAGGATTTTGGCCTCATTCAGATTAGAGAGAGATTTTCGCAGACATGGGAGATGATTCCCCGACTGTCCCATGATGATTTGGGAGTGATAGACTAGTGTGGCTTGAGAGCTCTATTGAGTATCCCCCAGTATCGGGTCAACAGGGCACTATTGACTACCTTAGCAGAGTGGTGGCACAGCGAGCACAACACCTTCCACTTACCGACAGGAGAGATTACAGTGACTCTAGAGGATGTATACAGGATTTTGGGTATTCCTGTGGTTGGAGAGCTTGTGATTTATGATCACAAGGAGATTGGGGGTACAGATGCTTTGAGACAGGTCTTCCAAGATCCTCATGTCTACGGATATGAGATTCCCTGGAAGGAGATGATGGAGAGATATGCCCCACTGCCTTCGGTTTTAGCAGGGATGATTGGTGGTTTCCTTTGTCCTGATCGCAGGTCAAAGGGACTATCAGTTGGGTGGGGTAGGATTTTGGAGGACATGCTTCTCCACCGTACCAGATATGCATGGAGATCATGCATGCTTGCCCATCTGTACCATGACCTTCATCAAGTCGTGTATACAGATGGGAAGAGTCTTTCCTGCGGGGTGACTCTTTTACAATTATTCGCGTGGGAGCACTTCGCGATTACCTGCCCTATCGTCAGGAGAGATCGCCCCATTGGATTCCCCTATGCTTATGCGTATACAGGGCCCCTTGTCCAGCCAAGGCTGGGAAAATTGGAGTAATGGCGATGAGTACTTGATGATTTGGACACTGTCATCTGGCGACCGTATGTGGATTGTGACCCGTGGCAGATAGACGACATAGAGTTGCCATATGTTACAAGGCCCAGATACTTGATTGGACACACCCCTTTCATCATCGAGAGATTTCTGGGTTGGAGGGTTCTGAGGCAATATGGATGGGTTCAGATGATGCCCCAGGGGATGACACACTATGCCAGGCGTCGGGGAGATGTACCAAAGTGGGGGCCATTTTTGACTATTGAGGCCGCCCGAGAGGAGTACTTTGAGCTGCAACCAGATGATTGGACCATTTGACCAGAGGTCATAGATGCAGGGATGATGGATGACTATGCTATATATTTCTATACACATCCCTTTCCTCATTTTACTAGTCTAGATGAGCCTGCCCCATTGATGGGAGGTCCAGTTATCCAAGCAGGGTTACAGCAACCACAGGGACATCCAGTAGCAGGGCAGCCACAAGATCAGGGGCAGGTACAGGCAGAGTAGGTGGTAGATATCGGCGGGGTAGCAATGGAGGTGGATGATGAGAGCTCTGAGGCCGAGGAGACAGATGAGGAGTCAGACGACTCCGATGATGGGGATGATCAGGGTGGTGGGGGGTAGAGACTATTCTTTGACATTCCCTTCAGGACAAGGCCACGGACATCTAGAGCAGTGGGTCAGGCCAACACTTCAGTGTCGTAGATCACCATAAGGGCTCCATCACAGGGACAATTAGATGCCTTGCAGACAGAGGTTCAGACTCTTAGGAGTCAACTAGCACAGGCTCAGGCGACCATCAGTCAGCTACAGAGACAGATAGCGCAGCCACCACCTCTTGACCCACAGATAGCGCAGCTTACGACTGAGAGGGATAGTTTTCAGGAGAGATGTGTATAGGCCGAGGGGGTAACTGAGAGGCTACTGAGATCAGTGGAGAGCACCTCTATTGGAGAGGTTGTGGCAGAGGGATTAGAGACTGCTCGGGAGGTTGATTATTACAGGATGCGCTACTTTGAGGCAGTGCCACCTGAGTGGCGGATAGCCTTCACTTAGTTAGGTACTCGGACTCAGACTCACTCATGCAGTCACTCTAGGAGTGCGACCAAGAGTGTGGGCCAGCTAGCTAGATGAGAGAGCAGAGCCTCCGGGAGTAGAGATCTAGCGAGACTCGCTACCTCCAGCGGCAGCAGTAGCCATGATCCACAACCAGATGCCCCTCAGCGATGAGCATTTTGCTATACACATTAGTGCCATTGTATGATATATCTTTTTGAAACATTTGATATCCTTGTATTTCTAGACATTTGTTTTGATGAGATCTATGATATGCAATGGCGATTTGATTATGCACATGTGTCATGGATGATTTATGCATATGTTATGGATGTTTTGATTTTTTTATATGCCATGTCGTGTATGATGATGATGCAAATGATGATATGAAAAAAAAATTCTTTTCTCTTATGATGTATGCAATGAATATAAAATGCAAATGATTTTAGATGAGATTATGATTTATGATGATGATGATGATGATGTAATGATGTAATGAAAATTCACTCATGTAATGATGTGAAAAATATGAATGCAATTTTTTTATTTTATGAATGTGTGAAATATGCAGATGTATATGTTAATGAATGATGAATGATAACCATGCCCATGCTGTAATGAATGCCTATGATGTAATGATGGAAAATGACATGATAAGGAATATGATAATGATATGAAATGATGATGATGAGATGCAACAAATGTCCAGTCTTACTCAACCATTGTCGAAAAAGATATTTAAGAATGTGATCCACCCTCAAAAATCTATTTTAAAAAGAACCTCAAAATGCAAATGAATTATGCAGTCCTAAATGAAATAATGTATCATTCTCCTTGTTGCCATTTCTTGCTATGTTTAGTTATCATCATTGAGCCTTTTGATATGTTGAAAGTTAGTACAAGCATCAAAGGGTATGTTAGCACCAATGATGACCTGAGTACTGCTTCCATAATGTTTAATGTAGCAAGTTAATACAAGCATCGATGGTATAATTGAACTAAGATGACCTGAGTATTGCTTGCATAAACAGATAAAAGTTAACCATTTTCCTATGCAAATTCCGAAATGTCATCAATGATCCATTGTAGAACATGTCTTGCGACCAATTTGCATCATACTAATGATTAACTTATAGACAACAATCAAAGAAAATCATACTTCTTCCTCATGATTCTAGTTCAGTACATCATTGAACCACTCCAAAGATATGATGTCATCAAATATCAAAACAACAATTTGCCACTTTTGCTTTTAGTTTGTCATTTTATTCAAATTAAGATCATCCAATTTGTTTTTAAATCATCTATCAAGATAATCATGTAAGCTCAGAAACTATTTGTTTCAGACATTCCGATGCTAGACACATGTTGTTGACTACCTCCTAGAAAAGCGATCTGCCCCCTAGTGACCTTGTACTCTGACTCTTGCTAGACACAACTGTTGCGATGAATAAACCTCTAATCATGAAGCCATGATGAGATCCTTGTCGTTTCAAGGAAAATGATGTGAATGCGATAATGAGGTGTGTGCAATACTGATGCAAGGATACATATGCAGAATGAATCCTAATAGATGAGAAAGCTAAATGAAATCACAAACAATGCGTGTTTTCCAAGTTTTCATTGTTTGTTTTTATTGCACTTTTTCTTGATTTTATGATTTTTTTGTTATTACCAAGACGCCTGTTTGCCAGGTTTTCATCAAGGCAATGTTTTTATTTATTTATTTTTATTTTTCTTTTCAAGACTTTTTATATTGTTTTTTATTTTTTCAAGTGTAGAACCTTTTCAGATGAATGTTGTTGATCGGATCTTCAAACAGGTCCCCTTCTACTGTTGACAACTGATATCCCCCCGATTCGTAGTCTGCAACTATAACGAACGGGCCTAACCAGTTTTGTTCGAATTTACCTTTCTTTTCCCGATCTTGTTGATTTCGAGGGTTTTCTCTGAGGACCAAATCACCCACTTGAAAACTTCACGGTTTGACTCTATGATTGTAGCTGTGGGACATGATTTGTTGATATCCCTTCAAGTGATTTACCACAGTTTGTCATCGTTCATCAAGTAGTTCTAACTCTTGCAATCTTGATACTCTGTAGTCTTCGTCATTGATTAACCCTTTGAGTGATACTCGAAGCGACGAAATCTCAACTTCAAGTGGAAAAATAGCTTCTGCTCCATAGACCAAAGCATAAGGAGTAGCTCCTGTTGGTGTATGAATGCTTGTTCAATAGGCCCATAATGCTAGATTTAATTGGGCATGCCAATCACGACCCGCTTCATTCACTGTTTTCTTCAAAAAAATTAGAATTGTTTTGTTTGAAGCTTCAACTTGACCGTTCCCCTGCGGATAATAAGGTGTGGAGTATCTGTGTTGGATGTGAAACCTTTCACACAGTTCATCAACATCTTGATTTTTAAAGGGTCTACCATTATCCGTGATGATGGAGTTAGGAATGCCATATATGCAAATGATATAATTCAAGATGAATGAAGAGATTTGTTTACCCGTAACAGTTGTGAAAGGAACAATTTTAATCCACTTAGTGAAATACTTGGTGGTTGTAATGATAAATTTGTGTCCATTTGAAGATGATGGATGTATCTTACCAACCAAGTCCAATCCCCACTGAGCGAAAGGCCATGTTGTGGTAAAAGGTTGTAATTTTTGAGCAAGAGCGTGAATGAGATTCCCGTGAATCTGACATTTTGCACATTTCTTCATAAAGGTGAAAGATTCTTTCTCCATAGTTGGTCAGTAGTATCCTAATCTTACAAGTTTCTTTGCTAAGGTTAGTCCACTTGAATGTGTCCCAAAAATCCCACCATGGACCTCTTGTAAGGCTTTTTCCGATTCATCGCGTTCAAGACACCTAAGGAGGGTACCATCCAGACCATGCCTGTATAGGACATCAGCAATTAAGGTATAACAGGATGATTGTTGAATGAACTTTCATTTTTGATTTCTAGACAAGCCTATGGGTAAAGTAGTATCTTTCAAGTAAGTGTAGATTTGGCCATATAAGGAAGATTCAGAACTTGTTAGATGGCAAATGATTTGTGTTTCAGGATCGTCATAGGCAAGAGAAAACAATTGTTCCACCAGTAAATCGTACCATTTTTTATTCTCTGACAATTGGAGTAGAGAGGCTATTGTAGCCATGGCGTCTGCTACTTTGTTATCAATGCGTGGAGTTCGAACTGGATATTAACAAAGTATTTCTTGAGATCATCCACCATTCTTTTGTAAGGTATCAATTTGTCATCTTCAGTGTAGTATTCATCATTGATTTGATTTATGACAAGTTGTGAATCGCCAAAAACTTGAAGTTCTGTGATTTTCCAATTTACTGCAATTTTCATGCCAATTATCAATGCCTCATATTCAACTATGTTGTTTGTGCAAGGAAATATTAGCTGATAAGATTTTGCGATCGTATGTCCTTGAGGTGTAATAAAAAAAATTCCTGCTCCTGAACCATGTTGAGTGTAAGAACCATCAAAGTAAAGTGACCATGATTGTTGGATTTCTATTGTGAAAATATCGGCATCAGGAAAATCAACATGTATTGGATTTTCTGCTGGCATCGGGGCTTCTGCTAATTGATCTACAATTACTTGTCCTTTTATAGCTTTTCAATCTACATACTTGTCTTTTGTGAGGTAGCTTGTTCTATGACCAAAGCTTTTCTCCTACTATTTCGGATCTAGGCACTAGAATTTGTAGACTAAGAAGAGATGAGAGGTTCTTGTTTTATCATAGGAGTGTCCTCCACAACTATGGTTGGTGGAAGGAAAACCTCCTAGATAGGAGCAAGTGTAGGGAGCACAAGAGAAGAGACAATAGCAAGTGGAGAAGCAAACACAAGTGCCTCGACAATGGGCCTCTTCCCATTCATAGTCGGAGAGGTGGGAGGAAGAGTGGTAGGATGTCGTGGAGGTTGATACATAAGAGTGGACTTGAAGGGACCTTTTCCCTTGCCATAGATAACGGGTCTATGAACTATGGGAAAGACAGGAAATTCAAAAACTTGACACTTAGCTTTTCACCAAGTGGGCACCATCAAGTTTCCAAAGAGAGGCATGCGAGCAGGAGTTGAAGACACCAAAGTAGGGTGGGAAGAAAAAGTAGATGGAGAAAAGGACACAAAAGAGCAAGGCCCTTAAGCATGATCAAGCTTCCCCCTCCCCTTTTTCTAGGAGGAGGCAACTTTCTATTATGCAATCATGGAACCTTTCATGAAAATAGTGTAAGGAAACACTGGATAGCTCGTTTTTGGTCCCTCTCCCCCATTTTTATATTTGACATAAGCATGGTAAAACAAGTATCCCATGGGAGGGAGAGGCTCGATTGGAGTAGGCCAAAAATGGTCCAATGAAATGCCCCCACATGACACTAGTGGTTTATAACCAGTGTTGTGCATTATATGCACAAAGCCCTCATGTAATAATTTGAGACACTTATGAACCATCGAAGCGACACCGTTCATGGAGACTAGCTAGGGAGTACCTAGCCTCACTTTGAAGACGTCTAACTCTAGGATTATAACAAAGGAAGTATATACGACCTTCGGTCCTACCAAGATCAAAAGAGAAATAGAACCAAGAGGAGGGACTGAGATTCCATCATGTATACAAATAGTAGCCTTTGATTCTTTGTATTCCTCCTTGTGCAAAGTGTTTATAAATAGAGCTTCTTCATTTATAACATTCACTTGGCTTGTCAAGTCAACTAGGACACCAATCACAATGTTTCCATTTATTCGAGCAAGAATGTACAATAGAGAAGGCTCCTTATTCAGAGGCAAGTCCTACGAGATAAATGATATGTCAGGTGATGCACTCACAGACTAGATAGGAGGAATACATGAGAATGGGACCATAGTGATGTATCCTAATGGTAAAAACTTAGAGGAAGTAGAAGGTTCAATGATAAAGTTTGCAAAATGAGATGAAAATGGGTCAATATAGCAATTCATGGTTAGCCTTTGCCATAGAATTATTAAAATTCAAGTTTTTGCCATCGAGATGGATGGGACCATCATCAATGTGATCTTGGATCTCATGATGTAGATACACACATCTTTCGTTATCATGTTAGTGTACTCAATGGTATTGGAAAAAAATTCTCATCATACCGATCATGATAGGGCTCAATAAGAGTTCGGGGGTCTAGTAGTGTTAGAACTTTGTCTTTTAGTAACATTTTTAAAATAGAAGTGTAAGAATTTGATAGCTTTGTAAAACACTTATTGCACTTTAGGCTCTTGTCGTTATACATAGAGACCACATATGCAATGACCTTATTCTTACCAGACATTGAAACTACAAACTGACCATTTGAATTGGAACGTGAGGAAGATCCCTCAAGTTTTGCAACCATTTGTTGGTATTCTCATAGCTTGACACATAGATGTCCAAAAGATGGATACTTCATTAATGCAATTTTTTCCTACCAAGGCCTCTGTAGGTTTTCGATGAAGACCTTTTGAACATTTGAGTCAGGCAAAGGATAAGAGATTTATGAGAAAAGTGCTTGATAAAAAGAAATAAAATAATTGATCTTCTCATTGTCCCCTTCCTTACATCGGATGAGATCTGAAAAGGTCATATTTGATCCTATATTAGCTCGGAACTGTTGGAGGAACTGATTTACTAGCTAATCAAACGAAAATATGGAATTTTTTGGTAAAGAATGGTACCACTCAAGGGAAATATCCTTAAGATACCTTAGAAACAAATTACCCATTAGAGCATCATGATGGAAGAAGTCGATGCAAATGGTGTTAAATGTCGAAATGTGCACCTAAGGATCTCCTTTACCACCATATTTTCAAATTTTAGAATCTCCATCCCCTTAGGTATAATAATGTTTAAAATAGCTATTGATAAATAACTATCATGAAAGAAGGGTTGAAAGATAGGGTATGAAGTAGCATTGGACAAGTTCGCTAACTGGTTCTACATTTGACCCATGTTCCCAAACAAGGCATTCAAGACGGAGTCAAAAGATGAGACAAGACTAGTGGAACTGTCATCAGATCCACCAGCTCTCATTCTTGCAAAGACCTTGCCCCCAAGTCCAACATGGGCTTTGGAACTACCATCAAGAACATTAGAGTTGGCAGAGTTGAAACCTAAGGGTACCTTATTTACTTTAGTGACGGGGGGTAGCTAACGAACAATGGTAGTGTTGACGGATGAGCTTGTCTCAACCATGTATACTGACACCTTTGGCATCAAGACTTATATTTTTCCATCAGTGGTCTTGGACCCAAGGTATCAGGTGATATCTGACCTAGGGTTGTATGATGGGACATGAGTGTGCACTATGTCAGTGATACCCTAGAGGAATTCAAGACCTACCTAGTCCTTTTCCAACATAACTCTCAAGTCATTGACAACCTTAGCAGCCCTAGCTATAATTATTTATTTTCCAAAATACTCCCTAAAATTTGAAAGCCTTTTGTTTAAGGCAAGAATTTTCTTTGTGGGAATCTCGAGAGCCTCATCTTCCTCCATAGATGAAGCAAAATGAGAAGAAAGAGGAGTAGGAACATGAGGGTCTTCCCCAAAGGGACTGGAAAAACTTGTATTTGTTCTAGAGACTTAACTCTTCAAAAGAGGGACTTGTAGTGACCTTCTTAGAATCCATCTCTATATGTCACACACTTCTTCTAACAATGTGCCTAGAGGTTGTATATTGAGTTTTAAATCTCATAAATATTTACAACACACAAGCCTGCAACACACTTGAGATGAGAGAGGAGTTCTCGACACAAAAAAATGGAAATGAAGACTTTCACGTCGGGTTCACCAAAAATGTAGAGTAGGGGGGTCTGTCATCCCCGAGACTCTAGGTCATAGGAGAGTCCGAAGGAATGGATTTCCCTAAAATACTTTGGGTTTGACTAGATAGGTTTGAAGTGATGAAAGATTGAAGCTTAAAAGGAAGGGAAAGCAGCACACCACTTTCCTTCTACTAAACTAGGTGTTTAAAAAATCAGAAGAGCCAACTATAAAGGTTTCGATTTTCTTCCTAGATAACTCACTATCTGAGGATGACAACACAGATCTCAGACTCCAATGTGGTGAATTGGAATCTCGGGGATGTGTTGGCATCCTATATAGATAGAGGTCCAGAAATAAAGAAGGAAACACTATGAGTCTACTAACTATTTTACTGGTTATGTTTATTAGTTTGACAAAAAGTACAAAAATATAGAAAATGAAATACTTGAAAGGAAACTATTCAAAATGAATTATTCTATAAATGATGAAGAGAAGATAGAAAAATGCGCCATGCTTCCCATGACTTGATTCTTGAATTAGATCCACTAGAATGTTCCTACATACATAGAAATGAGAAAAAATTTGGGTTTTGTTAGAGTTTGCCTCAGTCATACCCTCATTTTGGTGTTCCTACCTCCATAGATAGAATATGTGCCACAATATATGGAAAGCGATAAAGAAAGTAGAAAGGAAGTAGTACAACTAAATAGAAAGAAAAAACAACTGAAATTATATCCAATAAACTTGATGATACAACCAAATAGAAAGACACAAAGTTACCTTCCCAACAACAAGCTCCAAGGCCAATAGTGGAAATAATAGAATGACACCACCACATAAAGAAGATGAAGCTTGATAATCCTACAATGAGAGTGGTGTAGCAACAAGAGTATGTTTTTGGAGCCAAATGAGAAGCTTACAACAAGAAGAACAATGGTTTAGAGTGAAGCAAGAGTGTGAGAGTGAGAGAATGAAGTGTTAGAATGTGTGAGAGTGTGCAAGAGTGAAATAATTGGAATGAATTGAGTTTGAATTGGTTAAATGGAGGGAAGGGGTAAAATTTCATTTGTCAAGGGGGGCAGAATGTTACTCTTCATAGCCAATAGAAAACATAATGTTTTTTCAAATCCTAGGGGCAAGAATCTTGTCAGGTCGGCAGCGTTTCTTTGACAAAAAATTCTTCACCAACACAAAAAGACACAGCTAGGTGGAAGGGAGAAGGTGGCGGCAGATTTTACATTATCAACTTTAAATTTTCTAAAGTAGGGGAAATTAAATGGGGAATTTTCCTAGGCTGAAAATTTGTGCCATTACACCAACACAAGCAAAATTTTTGAAAGCAAAGACAAACATAAACTCAAAATTTTAATACACACCAAAATTTGAAAGAGCAAGTCAATGCTCTTGTATCAAGCTCCCCTGAAAATAAAACAAATTATGAGCTATTGTTCATGAGTTCATCAACACTATGACCATATTTGGAGATCTTTGTAACTGTTAACCAAGTGGCATCCTCCAAAGGATGAACTGTCCATTTCACCAAGTACTTGAAATATTATTTTCCTCGGGTCTTCTTTAGCAACTACTTCTCGAAGATGCACTTAATGTTGATCAAATCCGGCTTGTACACTTGTTGTTCCCATCTTGGAATTAACTCTATGTTCACTATTTCATTTGTTTCCTTGCCTTTGTAGGGATAGATATTAACTACATTGAAAATGGGTGAGATACCCATATCAGAAGGAAGAGTTATCTTGTAAGCATTGGTGGAAAACCTTTTGAGAATATTTCAAGGACTAATCTTCTTCATTTTCAATTTGTTGTATTCACCTTTTTGAAATCTTTCCTTCCTGAGATGATCCAAAACAAGATCACCAACTTAAAAATGCACTTATCTTCTCTTCTTATTAGCATACTGCTTGTACTATTGGTTTCTCCCCCCAATCTATAATTTGATCTCTTCATGAAGTTCATGAATACCTTTGGAAAATTCCTCTCCATTTGTACTTCTCTTGAAATTACCAAGATCTTTGATTTCAAATTCACCCCTTGGATGCATGCCATAAACAATATATAATGGGCTCAAATGTGAAATCCTATTTGGAGAATCATTATATACAAACTCAACCTGTGCTAAAGCCATATCCCAATTACTAGGTGTGTTTCCAACAAGGCACCTCATATTACCCAAAAATTTATTGACGACTTATGTTTAACCATCCGATTAGGGATGGTAAGCTGAGTTAAAACTGAGATGGGTGCCCAAATTATTCCAAAGTATTCTACAAAAGTGACTCATAAACTTTGTGTCTCTATTAGATACTATACTCTTGGGTATACCATGCAGCCTCACCACTTCTTTGAAAAAAAATATAGCTATATTAGTTACATCACTAGTCTTCTTGCAAGGAATGAAATGAATCATTTTTTAAAATCTATCCACAACTATGAAAATAGAATCATTGTCTCTTTGAGTTCTAGGAAATACTGCAATAAAATTCATACTCATTGAATCCTGCGATCTATGTAGCACAAGTAGTGGTTGCTACAAACCAGTGTTTTGACTATTTCCCTTTGCATGTTGGAATAATCTATATCTCTCCACATGCCTCTTTACATCTTCCTGCATTCATGACCAATAATAATGTGTACTCAAATATAGGTAACTTTTATCCTACCCAAAATATTTTGGTAGGCTGCCACAATGCTTCTCCTTAAGGAGATTCTCTCTCGTTGACCCTCTGGGAATGTACAAGTGATTACATCTAAACAAAAAACCCTCTTGCAACATAAAATTAGTCCATGGTCCTTTATCTCTACTGATATGATGTTGTCAAGTTTCATATGCATCTATAAAATGTACATCATTTTCATGCAACTCCTTCAAGCTATCAAACCCAACATTGTTTGCCTGAATCTCCTGTAGCAATAGACTTATTCTACTTAGTGCATCAAAAACTTTGTTTGTTTGGCCACTCTTATGTTTCAACATAAAATTAAAACTATGAAGGTATTCCATCCATTTTAGATTCCTTTGATTCAACTTGTGTTGGTTGTTAATAGACTAGAGTGCATGGTTATCTATATAAACAATAAAACCTTTGGGAAGTAAGTAATGCCTCAACTTCTTCAAAGATTATACCAATGCATAAAACTCGAGGTCATAAGCTAAATAATTCTTCTCAACGTCATTTAACTTTTCACTGAAACTAGAAATTGGTTTCCCTTATTGACTTAGGACACCCCCTATTGCTAAGCACTCACTTTATTTTTCAAAAATATAGAACATTTTTTCACCCTCTTGATTCCATTCAAAAAAAATTTAATGTCCTTTTACAGAGTCAAGTATAGGAGCAACTATGCTATTGAATTTTTTGATAAAATTTCTATAAAAACTAGCAATTCCACAAAAAATTCTTACCTCATAAGCACTCATAAGTGTTGGCCAATAAAAAATGGCCTTAACCTTCTCCTTGTCCATATTCAATCCCTCTTTGGATACCACAAAACCCAAGTAGACTAATTCAGTCTTCATAAAGGTACACTTCTTGATGTTGATCAACAACTTCTCCTCATGCAACTGTTTCATAACCAACCATAAGTTCTTTAGGTGCTCTTCCTAAGACCTACTAAAAACTAGGATATCATCCAAAAATACTATCACAAAATTTCCCATGAGTGATTTCAAGACTTCATTCATAAGCCTCATAAAAGTACTAGGTGCATTTGTGAGCCAAAAGGCATAACCAACCATTCATAAAAACTATCATTAGTCTTAAATGCTATCTTCCATTCATCCCCATGTCTAATCCTAATATGATGGTAACCACTCTTCAGGTCTATCTTTGAGAAATACATAGAACCACTCAAACAATCCACTAAATCATCCATCCTTGGAATAGGAAACCTGTATCTAATGGTAATCTTATTGATTGCTCTAGAGTTTTTACATATTCCCAATCACCTTCTTTCTTGGGCACTAAGATTTTTGGTACAACACACAGGCTAAGACTCTCCCTTTTCAATCCTTTTTCTAGCAACTCTTCAACCTACTTCCTAATCTCCTCATTCTCCTTGGGATTTAATCTATATGCAACCTTTTCTGGTAGGCTAGCCCCTAGAATCAAATCCATATGGTGAATAATGCTCCTCATAGGAGGCAACTCATTCAAAAAATCAATTACCATTGTAACGCCTGACCACGGAACCCCAGAGGACAACACTACTATACCACAATAACACCACAATTTTTTTTTAAGTGCAATAACATAGAATGTAAACCATATCTAAACATAACATACAATTCAAGTTATGTCCTCTAAGGTTCCATGATTGCATTACTAGAAAAACTATTACAAGGGTCTATACATACAACATGAATTAACTAACATCAAGAGTTCATTTTAAATCCATTGCATTGAATACATAAACACATACATTTCCATATTATAACATCAGATAAGTAACCATCAAACATCATATAATAAGAACCAATGAGTACATATACAATTTCTATTGCATGGGAGTACATCATTACATTGTTATAATCTTACAAAAATGCTTCCTAGAATACAATGGGAAGAACACATCAAGTTTACATTACATGATACAAATGGGATACAAGTTAAATACATAACAAAGCAATTGTCTCTTCAAACTGATATAAGATCTAGAATTTGCTACATGAGGTACATCCTTCACGTACATGGTCAACAACAAGGAAAACCCAATGGAAGAAAAAGAACAAACCTCGCGACCATGTGGAACCCTAAGGTCCACCTCCCATGCTAGGAGATAACATAAGGTCCCACAACAAGTGAATAGTCAAGAAGATAGAAGGCTAACATAACAAGGCCATACATGACTCTAACACAACACAAAACAACATGAACATCACATAACACAAACATCACTTCCAGAGGCACACACAACAAAAGGGAACACATAACTAGGGAATGCTAGACTACAATAGGGAAGAGTGTCATCACATGGCTTGCTATGGGTTACCCTAACAGATCTTCCTAGGCCCTAACCCCCATCCTGGGTTACCCTAGTAGCCTCTACCGATCCCAGACCCCCATACCAACTTTTACAAAATCAACATACCTTTCATGAGGACAAGGTAGTTGATCTTGCCATTTTAGGCCTTCTCATCTCATCTCAAGCCTAAATGATCACTTGATCCATGAGTGAGTCATTCAATTATCTTGATTAACGTGAAAACTATCCAACCTCTTAATTCATTAATTAGGTTATCACTGAATTAAGAAACTCCCAAATGAGTTACCCTGGACACCACTTTGGGTTTTGGACCCCATTGAGAGCCACTCCCCCTACTTGCAACCAGTAAACCCTACAAATCAAGCAAGGCATTTATCATCTTGAATACTCATCATAATCAAATAAATCCAAAAACAGTGTAAGACATGAACCATCTCGCACACATATCACAATCACAAAAACTATACATAGTACAAGGCATTGACCATCTTGCACATCAACCTTGATCACATGAAACTATATCAAGATAAGAGGCACACCCATAGGGTTTTCCAACTTGAACAAAGTACATAACCCAAAACATTACCATACCACCTCTAAAGTGAAAACCATCATAAAACCATACACACTAAAATACTCCCTCCTAAGGCTTTGGAAGTCAACCTTAACCACTTTGCACAAAAGACTCCCACATTTAAACAATAACCAAAATCACCCCCAATACACTAATCAAACATAAAATACATTAAAAGGACTCAATCATATAGTGTAACCATGAAAGACTCAATTTAAAACATCATTACCACATTTCATGACACTCATTATCTTAGGCACCAAATTCACCTAACAAAACACATTATCCATTCAATTATTCATCACATTTTAATCCACGAATACATCCCTTAATTCAAGCATTATTTCAACTTTTTTATCACTCATTTCCACTTAATCCATAATTCAATTAAAGAATTATTTATATTCAAAAAATAATTCCAGTAACCATATTCAAGTTAATTAAATTACATAACAATTCCATTAAAAGAAATAACTAACACACTAATAGAGAGAAATTCCAAATCTTATAACATTAAATATAAACCTTTAAACCTACCATTTACCCTCACTTACTTTTAACCTATCCTTAAACCTTCAAATAGCAATACCATGCAATATATATTTTTTTACCTATTTACGGACTAAATCATTCTGCATAATTAATTACACAATTTAAATATTCATTTTGATAATAACTATTCAATTTTAAATATTTTACCAATGGCATTTGACTTCATCATTCTCTTCTCAAAAGAATTTTTGATTAAAATAATTCAACAATACTACTTGTTTCTTGACTCTAAATTAAAATATTTAGACCTATCTACAATAGAATACTATCTTTACTAAAATGATAGAATTTTTGAATTCAACAATAGAAGACAAATAAGTTTAATTTCCAATATATACATATTTAATCATGTAAGGCTCATTATTTGTTTTCTTTTTCTAAAATAATAAGTCTATGAAATTCATATGGTTAATTCAAATATTTCTTTTAATAAAAGACAATCTCAATAACCCTCTATATGCATACTTAGAACTATTCATCTCATTGGACATTGAATTTCCTAATTCACTTTTCTAACATAGAAAATAAATTACATAGGCAAAAATATTATTTTACTATAACCATGATATAATATGTCTATGTATATATAATGTTAACGAAATGTAACCATGGGGGAGCAGCCTAACAACAACCCTATGTTTTAAACATAACTCAGAAACTATGATCTGGGTATTTGGGATTTTTGGACAAAGGATAGAAGACGTCAAGGTGAAGAAACCCTTAAATTTCTCACCAACCTAGTTCATGAAAACAGAGTAATGGACGATGCAATCGAGTCATTTTATTGACAGGGGGAAAAAATAAATCGATAACACATAAAGAGATATGACAACTATAGAATGTGAGAGAAACACCAAAGGGAAAGCGGTGAAGGAGATAGAGGCCATGCCAAGAATATAGGATAGAAAATCTTGTCAAATGTTGCAGTTGCATTGTCTTATTTGAAATAAAAACAAATTGAGGAAGCATAGGTAGGATAAATGAATTAAACAGAATACCCAAAAGAAATATGGTTTCATGGTTGCATAAGATTATAGAAAAGGGCTTTGATAACTTTAAAAGTTACATTTACTAATTGTTCTAATTAGAAATAAATAAACAAGCAATTTTTTTTTCCAAACAACATAAACATTTAACACATTCATTTTCAAAATGAAGATTAAATTCAAAAAGACAATAGTTCCAACTTGGATGCAATCGCTTAGCTGGGTTGGAGATTGATGTCGAGCTTTGAATTTCTGTCTTGCCAATCCAATCTTACCAAACCCTCAAATCAATTTTCCAAAACCCCCATTCAAAACAACAGTGTTTGAATTTTTTTATACAAATTCCCTTCTAGCCAAAACATCATGAGAAATTATCTTGTAGACAAAAGTTTTCCTCTCTTCCCAAAAAACAAAAATCAATCATCATCCAAATCTCTCAAAAAAATAATTATTATTTACAAAAGGAAAGCTCTTTTATTTTAGAAAACCTAAAATCTAATTAAATCTCTAAAATCCCACAAAAACATCAAGTTTCCCTTTTCCACAATCAGATTGGAACTGTTCATGTTCTCCACAAAATTCCCTTCTATATTTTTTTAATATTTTAACTATCTTTCCATTATCACATTTCGTTTTAATATTTTATTTTATATTGTAATACTTTACCACACTTTTAAATATTAAAAACCATCATTATTAATAATTATTGTTAACTATTTTTAGCTACAACTCAAAACAGGCAGAGCTGAGTCACATTCATCATTGAAAGGTACAATTTTTTTTGCTGAAATAAATCTGATTACATTTTGAATTTTCAGTATTATTATGCAACTAGTAGTAACAAAGAAATAATGAGATTGCATAATTTTTGTTTCTTTATTCATAATGTACAAACCAAAGTCCCACAAGTTGTGGGAGGAACTTCATTTGATTTTTAAATCAAATAATGAATACAAGAAAAAAGAGTGTATCATACAACTAGAAATAACATGGGCATAAGATAGAAGGTGATTCGGTATTGCTTGGAATGACGAATCATTGTTACACATGAGATCTTCAGTTGTTGTGCCTCTGAATTGATCCAATTCCAAGCTCCAAAAGCATCTGCAAGTATGATGAAAGGTGGTGTTAGAGCAATGACAAATCATATCCTACCTCATGTCTATATTATCTACAAAGATATAATACACATTTATATCAGGCATTCATCAAATGATTTCACTGTTCAAAAGGCATAAAGATAAGAAGAAGCTTTCAGCTTCAGTTATTTTGCTAACATGTTTTTTCACTGTGCAAGAACTAGTTTATTATGTTCGTGATCATTTATCATCAGATATGTGGAGTAAAATGGGCTCCCACAAAGGTTGAGCCCAACATATCAATGGGACACTCTCTAATTACACATGAGAGTTATTAGATATTCAATTATAGTCATTAGAAAGACCGTTGTAACAAGAAATTTTCATAGAAGTAGCCTTTGAGTCATATGTGGTAAAAATGGATTGAGAAAAACATTCTATTTCTCACCATTCAGAAGAACAATTAGAGACATGTTGAAAAGGCATCGACTGCATTTGTTATCTCAGTTTCAACTCTACTTTATGTAAATATTGCATTTACATAAAGTATGGAGCACCTTGGCACTGAAGGGAAAATGAAATATTAAAATTCATTAAGTTATTTCTGGTAACCCCATACATTTACATGAAAATCATATTCAATAGATGCAAAAGAGCAGTCATATAAATGCAATAAATTGACTTATCATAAAGCTAATTGAGATATGATCATAATAAGCACAAGCGATAAGGCAACAGCCATGCCTTACAATGATACGGTCTAAAAGTGAAAAGCATCTACTAGTGTTGGCCATTTAATCCAAGTGAAGATACACAATTATGAGTGATAATCAAATTTCAAGCTTTTGAGAATTCATAAGAAAAACAACATATGAGAACATCATAAGGAGCAATCATGAAATAAGGTTGTTTCCACTAAGAAATAGGCAATTCAAGTAGGATCAAATACATTGGTTGTGGAAATATTCATCATAACTATCTAAGGAAGATATCATGGGAAAATAAAACTACATTAATAAAACTAACTCAATGACTGAGTAACATAGAGAACAATATTCGCAAGATCTTGGCACAGTCTTTCTTTTACAAAAAAGTATTCATAGTAAATAAATACAACATATTTACATGGACTATAGCAAGTACAACAGGATGAGTTTTCATCAAATAGAGAAGTGAAAGAAATATTGCCAATCAAAGTCTAAAAGACTATGTTAAGATAGACTTTGTTAAGATCAAAAGCTCATGCTAAAACATAGTTGCATATAGAATAGGAAGAGAAAATATGAGTTAGTCATGTCTTTGATGCTACAAGTGTATCATGCCTAATTGCATTTAAATATGTGTGAATGGAGATAAAGGCGGATATTTGCTTCAGAAATATATTTAAATATAATGTTGAGCTATAGTACATTGCAATTCCAGTATCATAACAAAGAATGCTCGTCCAAGAGGTCGCCACATGGTATCAAGAGTTTTAAGCAATGTCACACGATAAAGGCATAACACTTTCATTATCTCAGATTTCACCATGTGGCAGAACATTGAAGGGTTAGGATTGTAACCATTGAAGGGTTTTTGGAGTGTGGTCAATAAACCATAGTAAAAAGGGTATTGCCTCGTGATTTAATAAATCAGAAGGCAACTTGAATGGTGAGGAAATTGAGAATACTACTGAAAGTGCAAATCTAGAAAGGCTAACTGAAGATGCAAATCCCATCACTGAATCACCAAGATGCAGAATGTAAAAGAACATATGAACTTTAAAATACCCTGGAGGAATACATCTATTCAACAAAAGAAAAGTTGGGTTTATCTAAAAACCCTTGAGCTTTCTTAAGGGATACCCAGAAAATCAAATAGCCACGACTTCTCATTATAGGTCATTTTTTTATTCCTATCAAGAAGTGGTTACAATGGCTCCCTTAGTATCATATTCAAAACAATATGAAGAAATCCTCAAGCAAAAAAAAACCTTCAAAACCCAGAAAGGAAAGCACACAATCATGAACATTAAAGAAGCATGAATATTCTATATATGGAAAAAATGGAGCAGAATAAGAAAAATATCAGAAATCATGAAGGGACTGAGACATAGAAGGCCTGCAAATGTTTCTAAAATGAATTTCAATGCTTATTTTGATAGAGGAAAGACATATTATACCTTTTCTTGCAGAGAGCTTTCAAGTTAGATCATTGGGAAGTGCAAAGATATGAGGATTGTCAAGCCACAAAGTTGAAACCCTACCACAACTATTCATAATGGCAGTGCTCAGAAAAGATAAATACAGAGAAAAGGTGCCACAACTGTGGCTATTAAGCCTAAAAATGCTCAGAAAATAGTTGCCATACATTCTATGTGTGCATCTCCATCGAAATCCAGAAAAAATAGAAGAACAGAAAGCTCCAGGACTCCAAACCCTATCTCATGGTTGTGCCACAACAATATACTCTCGAAGCTTCTCAATATTGGAGTGTGAAATGATAATGAGATTAGGGTTTGATGGTTTTTTTTGAAATCCCTAATTTGAATGGAGTGCGATTTTTAACTAAGTTTTAAAAATAATAATCATTTCATAATGTGCTCGTGGTATTGAATTTTAAAGTCAAGGAACCTAATAATGTGATGTGAGGGCCGATCAAATATATGTCAAGTGTGGTGGCCAATGTGAATAATGCATAGTGTTTTTGCATTGCAAAAAATAGGCTAAGGATGGTGAATGGAAAAATATGCTAAGTATGAGTTGCATGGAAGGGAGTTATAAGGGGTGGTTTCTATTTTTGCAAACATATTGTTTATTTTCCCTTTCTTAATATATGCCTTACAAAAGTCATTTTCAATTATTATTAAAGCAATATTATTGATTGTTTTAATAATTTTTTGAAATAACTATTGTAAGAAGGGGAAAATACTATAAAAAAATCGCTCACGTGGATGTGGAATATATATATTGCATGATTTTCAAACTTCCATGCATGGGTGGCAATTCAAGTTTCAGTTTCAGTTGGAACTTTAGTGAATTTGGAGTCTATTTTCAGAACTATTTATCATGCACTCTGAAGTGCAACTGTAGTACTTTTCATTCATTATGAAGTATATTTTTTTATCACTTACATGCAGTTTCAGGTCTCCACTAGTTTATCTACTTGAGAGGCAGAGTTGAGCCTATTTTTGGCTCTTTTCATGCAGTTCTAACTCATTTTTGGGAGGATCTTCATATCTGCTCGGATTTCACATTAGAGATGCAAATATTTTGATTTTCACTTGGAGTTAGCTTTCAGTTCCATTTTGGTTGCTTTGTGAATGCATTTTTGTATATATTGGAAAAAGTTAGTCTTTTTCCTTTAGTTTTTATTTTTTGCCTTTGCCTTCAGCAAAGAGACTTCATTTAACTCAACTTTCAGAATTTAATAGATTATTCGGTAGGTTTTACAAGTTATCTTAGAGTATCATTTGCAGAGTGTTCTTCTTTTGTCATTGCAAGTTAGATATTAGCCTTCTTAGATTTAGGTGTTTTGTTTTATGAATGTTTTGGATGCAAATTTAATGTGTTTGACATCAAAGCCTTTAATTTTTTGTCATATTCATGAATGTATGTACACGGAAAAGAAAAATCTTAGTTGCAGATCATAAATTGTGCTTTTAGTATATCTTCATCTCTAAGTTGTGGAAATTACATTTTCCTTCATAAAGAATGAATTATCACACCTTCTTGTGTAGTTGAATTGTCCAATCTAAGTTGTGAAAATAAGCTTTGTAAAGAATCAATTGTGGATTGATTTGTGCTCTTTAAGTAAATTAGGTGCATCACCTAATTTTAGATTTCAATTTATGCTTTTATTACAAGACTTTTTCCCCCTTTCCAAACAAGTTACAGTTAATTAATAAAAAAATTCAATAGGAAGTTGACCTAGAATCCGGAGGTCTAGTTTCATATAGGGTACCTACAACCTGAAATCAGTCCAATGTTGCACAGGATTGCACAACTTTACATGCGGGTGCAAATCCCTATGATAATAGTTTTTGGCACACTCGGTGGGACTCTGAATCACAATTCAAAGTAAGAATTCAATAGTTTCAAGTTGTTGTTCTAGTATATACAACAGTATTTCAGCCTTTCAGAGGTTAAAGTTCATTTACTTGGCGACTCTGTTCTCAATATTCAAGCAATTCAAGTGCAAGTAGCCTACAAGAAATGTTCAGACAAGAAGAAGTTCTTCTCCATTTGAATACTTATAGTTGTCTTCACCAAAAAGAAGAGGAAGGACAACCAAGAGAACTCCTGGTACATCTTCAAGAAATAAATCAGTTTCTCTAGTTTTTAGAACACAATTATTAGTATATTCAACAAGAAGGAGAAGCAGACCATCAACAAGGCAACCAGGTTCACATTCAGCTTCACCAAGTTTCAAAATATTGGTTTCACCTTCAAGAGGTTCACCGAGTTTTGCTACACACTCAGTTCTAGTGTTTCCAATACGTCTTGTACCAATTTTGCAAGCTGTGAATATTAGAATACCAGCAACTCTGATGGCTAGAGCACATGCTTTTGTACCCTTCAATCAGGGTAGTCCACTAAATCTGCAATAGTATGATGGCATACAAGTAAATTCCTTGAAAATTTTGCCCATTTTTATTGGCAAAGAGCAGACCATGCCAATAGAGCACATAAAGGATGTAGCTTCTCTATGCAGTGTTTATCATCTCACGCAAGAGAACATGGATATAAGGTTGTTGGTGGCATCTATGAAGGGTAAGGCTCTTCAGTCGTATAGGAGTTTGGCTGTAAATTTATTTTTGTCATGGGATGACTTGGGAGATAAGCTGAAAAAACAATTTATGAATAAGTCTGATCATTTATCTTTGGTGGAGCAAATGACCACAATCAAAAGAGCCCCACAAGAATAGATGATTGACTTCAATTTTAGATTTCAAAAGACCTGGGATAGAATTCTAGTGACAGTAAGGCTGACACCTGATCACACTTTCCTTTATTATCTTAAAGCCTTAATAGTGATATTGATTTAATGATACAATCGATGGGTGGATTAACATTACCAGCAACGTATGATGTTGCTATTAGAGTTGAAAACAACCTTCTTGATGCCCATTAATATACCTCCCACTGCCCCACTTCTAGTTGAGCTAGCCTTAGGCTATCAACTAGTTGTTCAAAATGGTTCTTTTCCAGCACAATCATATTTTCAAGAGCTTAGGGGTCCTTAGCAAGAGATGGAAAAATTATTATAGACAATCAGTAATGACTTAGTGAGTCTTAAGAGGCAGCAAGGTCAAAATATTAAGCCTTATCAAGCACCATTCCATCCTAACAGACCACCTTATTAGGTAGACAATCAAGGAAAGTGAAGGAATTTCAATCCCAGGCCACCATACAGTCAGAAAGTTTCCAGCTCTTCAAAATAACTTGTTCCAGTGCAAAATAATTTGGCACACGATTATGTATGGTTTTATCCATGCAACTAGCCTCACAATCAAGCCACATGCATGAATAGAGTAATTAATCAGGACCTAATGGTACATAGCAATTATGTTGTTGTAGAAAATATAGCCAAAGAAAATAATGATCAACAGGGTGATCAAACACAGTAGAATTATGAAGATATTACCATGATGAATTGGCAAGGGAATGAGTTTTGCGGAAAAAGTCAAATTCAAGGACAAAATTAGTCAGCCACTTCTATTGTAGAAAATACGAGGTCTAAGAAAAGAGCAATTGACCTGAGACAACAAGCTAATTCTGAAAAACAACAGCCAAAAAAAGACAAACAATAAGTTGTTCCACAAAAAAATAAAACTTCTACAGCTCAAAAGGAGCAGTCAAAACCCTCTTCTTCTCATGATGTTCATATTCTACCAAGAGGACAACCTGAACCTGCCAAAGAGCAGTAGAAACAAGCTAAACCTCTTAAGGAACAAAAGAAGGATCAACCAGTTCAAGTGTAGAGGGAGGCTGCTTTTTCAAAAGTACAACACAAGGTTAGTTCTATCGCTTTCAATATTGTAGATCATATGAAAAAGACCACTATCACCATGACCATGTTAGATGCTTTGCATCTTCCTAGGCAAAAAGAAAACCTACAAGAGGCTTTAGCTAAGATATCCATTTCTGATGGGTCTCTTTAAAATCAGCCAAGTGTTCTTGCAAACAGTTTAGACTACAAGAAGGATCAACCAACTCAAGAGGTAAAACCACCACCCTTTTATGTTAGTCTAATAATTGGTGATAGCATAGTACATAATTGCATGATAGATTCAAGAGCAAGCAACTCAATTATTCCTAAACAATTGGTAGATAAGTTAGGACTTGAGTATGAACCATTGTCAAAAGGGGTAGTTCAAATAGATGGCATAACAATTAAGTCTGTAGGAGTTATTAAGATTCTGCCTCTTATATTACATGCTTGTCCGACCTTTCAAATTTTGTAGGACATTTATATTATTGATCTCCCACCTTATTTTGTCATTTTCCTGTCTAGAGATTTCACTACAAAATTAGGTGGTTATCTGTCATTAGGTTGTTCACACATGTTTTTTAGAACCAGATATGGTACTAGAGTCACAATTAAGTCAGAACCATAGGCTAAATACCATATTAAGCCTTATGTTGCAAACCCTATAAATGCAAACTTGGCTTTCCATGATGAGGAGGATCAATCCATGACCCTCAACCCCACTGTACCTATAGAAGGCATATCCAACATTAATTTAGATGAGTGGGAAGCCAAGAATCACGAGGTCAATCCATTTAGTCTCAAGGATGAAGTAGGTTTGGGAATTTATATGATTCAAGAGCCTAATGTAATCATTCCAAATCTGGTCAAGGAGACAAAGCAGCCAAAACAAAAAATTGATCAAATTTGGAAGTTGTACTTTGAAGGATATAGGTGTTGGTGGAGGAGAAATGCTCATATCACCTGAAGGAGATAGGTATTACTCAACTTTCATATTTTCTTTCAGTTGTTCTAATAATTTTGTTGAGTACAAAGCATTAATACATGGTTTAGAATGGACTAGAACCATCAGAAAGTGGATTATTTGCTCATCATTGTCAAAAAAAATTCAACTCACATTATTATCAGGTACTGATGGTCTGACAACTACTTTCACATATTGATACACCTCCACATTGTGTATTTTAGTTGGAATGTTAAACTGTGATCCTGTGGCAACAAGTTTATCAGCTTGCTTATTCTGATTTCTCGGTATAGATAGTAGATTAAATGTATCAAATTCTTCAATTAAGTCCCAAGCTTGGTGTTTATATAATTTCAGCAAATCATTCTTTGTTAAATTCAGATTTCTAACCTAATTTTCTATTAATTAAGAATCACCAAACACCTATAAGCACTTAATTTTCCTTAAGAAGCGAAGTTTTCTGCTGGAAACCAACGAAAGTTTGATCAAAAATATGGTGATCAAGTCATGCAACTAAAGTCTAACAAGCTATCTAAGGGGCTGATAACCCTTGAATCCATCTTCAACACCGATGATTAGGTTAGAAGAGATAAATATAGCATCACAATGAAGCAGGAGCACTACAAACCAATAGAGATATCCAAAGACAAGCTCCTTAAGCTTGGAAAAGTCTATACAAAGGAGGAACAACAAGCCTTTGTCTTGTTGTGCCAAGATTTTAGTGATATTTTCACTTGGAAATATGGATATTTGAAGGGTTTCAACCTTGATTTAGCTCAACATACCATTGAGTTGGAACCCAAAGCGAAACCAGTAAGACAAAAGCAAAGGCCCTTGAATTTGAAGCTAGAACACTTGATGAAAACATAATTGAACAAGTTGATTGAAGGTAGTATCATTTTTCCAATCAAGCACACTTCTTGGGTTTCAAACCCGGTGCCCATCGGAAAGAAGAACGGAGAAATGAGGTTGTGCCTTGATTTTTGTGATCTAAACAAAGCTTCACTTAAAGATCACTATCTGCTGCCTTCAATGGAGCAAATACTGCAAGTTGTTTCGGGATCATAAAGGTTCTCATTGTTGGATGGATATTCAAGTTATAACTAGATATTGGTTAAAGAAGAAGACCGGTATAAGACAACCTTTACCACCAAGTGGGGTATTATGGCTTATCAAAAAATGTCAATTGGATTGTCAAACATAGGAGCAACCTTTCAGAGAACAATGGATATGGCTCTCCAAGGTTTGATAAACAAGTTTGTTCTTGTCTACTTAGATGATATCACTTTTTTCTCAGGAAATGCTAATGAACATTTTGGTCATCTTAGACAGATTTTTGAGAGATATAGAGAATATGGAGTTTCTTTGAATCCAATGAAAATCATTTTTGATGTTTACGAAGGTAAAATTATGGGTTAAATTTTTTCTAAAGATGGTATTTCTATTGACCCATAACGTATTGCAGCCATTCTAGCATTACCACTTCCTACTCACAAAAAAGGTTTGCAGAGCTTTCTAGGTAGAATAAACTTTGTTAGGAGATTTATTCCTAACATTGCAGCGTTGTTACAACCTCTCACAACCATGCTAAAGAAGAACATGCAATTCAGCTAGACAAAAGAGGGTAAAAACAATTTTGAACAGATTAAAGAGGCACTTGCAGTAGCCCCAACACTTATAAATCCAAACTTTGATAAAGATTTTATATTGTATGCATTTGGTAGTGTTAACACAATTTTTGCCATGTTATGTTAGTAGAATGATCAAGGACTTGAACAACCCATAGCATTTTTTAGTCAAGTCTTGCATGATTATGAAACAAGGTATTCATTTGTTGAGAAACATGTGCTTGTTGTAGTGAGAAGTCTCAAGAAGTTTAGACATATGTTGTCTAATAATAAAATATATTTGTTGGTAGCTCACCCCACAGTCAAAGAGTTTCTACTAAATATGGACATTAACGAAAAGAGAGCATGTTGGATAACCAAAGTCATGGAATACGACATCAACATAAAGGTTACCAAGCTTGATTGAGGTAAGGGTTTGTGCGAGCAGCTTGCATAAAATAAAGAAAACAACAGTGAAGAAGTCATTACATTTCTAAATATTAAAGAAGAACTTGTTGTTGCAGCCACTTCAACTGATTGGATCCATCAAATCATTCATTACTTGCATACTGGAGATTTTCCAGAAGGTATGGACAAATCTAAATGGAGATATTACAGATTACAAGCAATTCCATATGCAAAAATTGATGGTGTTCTTTATAAAACGGACTTCAATGGAGTATTCATTAGATGTGTTTACCCAAATTAGATCGAAAGAATTCTCGAGGAATTCTATGATGGACTTGTTGGAGGTCACTTTGCACCACGTACTACAACTTTGAAAATAATGAGAGTGATATATTATTGGTAAGATCTATTCAAGGATGCTCATGCCTATGTGAGAAAGTGTAGTAAATGTTCATTGTTTGTAGGAAAACAAAAGTTAGCAGCCTTACCCTTGAATCCAATTCAGGTTGAACAACCATTTGGGAAATGGGGACTTGACTTCATCGGTCCAATTAACCCACCGTCAAGCGTAGGTCACAAATGGATTCTTACAACAACAGATTATTTTACAAAATGGACTAAAGCAGTTGCTTTGAAAGATGCAAATGAAACATCGGTCTTGAATTTTTATCAGGACTTAGTTTCCAAGTTTGATACACCTGATTCAATTATTTTTTATAATGCATTAGCCTTTGTTGGTTTGAGAGTTTCAGATTGGTCAGTAAAGAATAACATTTATCTGAATACTTCATCCACTTATTACCCCCAGGATAATGGATAGGCTAAATCAACAAATAAGAATTTGATTAAGATCATAAAAAAGACTATTGAGGATAATCAAAGGTCATGGAATTATAAACTTAAATTAGCCCTTTGGGCTGATAGAGTTACACCAAAACGATCAATAGGATTTTCACCATATGTTTTGGTTTATGACAAAGAGGCCAAGTTGCCTATTTCAATAGAGTTACCAACTTTGAGCTACATAAGAGAATTGGAGTTACTTAAGGAGTAGCCAATGCAAGTCAGGCTTGCTCAATTGATAGAGTTGGAAGAAACCAGAAAAGAATCTTTTAGGAAGCTCCAAATCCATCATTCTCAAATGAAGAAAACGTTTGACAGGAAAGTAATAGCAAGAGTCTTCAATGCGGGTAACTTAATCTTCAAATGGGATGAGTTAAAGAGCAAACCTGACAAACATACCAAATTTTATGCCATGTGGGATGGCCCATACATTATCATAGAAAAGAAAGAACATAACGCATTCCAACTCTCAAGGCTGGATGGAGAGGTGTTGTCAATCCCTATCAATGGGATTCATCTCAAATAGTGATATTAAACATCAAACTTTGCAGTTGTTCATAGTAGTATAGTTTCAATTTTAGTTTTGCTTTCAATAAGTTCCCCATGGTGCGTTTTCATTTCAATATTAATATTTTTTCAATAAAGTGTAGTTGTTGCACCGGGTTTTCAAACTCTGTCTTAAACAGAGTTTGAATAGTTTCTTTCAGTTAGTGTGGTTTGCAGCTGAGTCACAAGTTTAAATAGAGCAAAAAAACAAACTCCATGCCCAATGGATATACAAGGCAACTGGTCCATGGTTTTTAGCAGGAAAACACTCCACAGAGGTCACCAAATTGTTACTTATTTTTAGCTACAACTCAAAACAGGAAGAGTTGAGTGACATTCATCATTGAAAGGTACAATTTTTCTTTGCTAAAGTATTCATTGCTGAAATAAATCTGATTACATTTTGAATTTCCAGTATTATTATGCAGCTAGTTGTAATAGAGAAATCATGAGATTGCATAATGTTTGCTTCTTTATTCATAATGTACAAACCAAATTCCCACACAAGTCGTGGGAGCAACTTCATTTGATTTTCAAATCAAATAATGAATACAAGAAAAAAGAGTGTATCATACAATTGGAAATAACATGGGCATAAGATAAAAGGTGACTCATCATTGCCTAGAATGATGAATCATCGTTACACTTGAGGTCTTCAGTTGTTGTGCCTCTGAATTGATCTAGTTTCGAGCTCCAAAAGCATCTGCAAGTATGATAAAAGGTGGTGTTAGAGGAATGGAAAATCATATCCTACCTCATGTTTCTATTATCTATAGAGATATAATACACATTTTTATCAAGCATTCATCAGATGATTTCACTATTTAAAAGGCATAAAGATAAGAGGAAGCTTTCAACTTCAATTATTTTGATAACATGTTTGTTCACTATGCAGGAAGAAGTTTATTATGTTCGTGATCATTTATCATCAGATATATGGAGTAAAATGGGCTCCCACAAGGGTTGAGCTTGACATTTCAGGAGGACACATTCTAATTACACATGAGAGTTATCAAGTATTGAATTACAGTCATTAGAAGGACTGTTGTAACAAAAAAAAAATTATAGAAGAAGCCTTTGAGTCATATGTGATAAAAATGGATTGAGAAAAACATTCTATTGCTCACCATTCAGAAGAACAATTAGAGACATGTTGAAAAGGCATCAACTGCATTTGTTATCTCAGTTTTAGCTCTACTTATGTTCATATTGCATTTACATAAAGTATAGAGCCCCTTGACACTGAAGGGAAAACAAAATATTCAAATTCATTAAGTTGTTTCTAGTAACCCCATACATTCACGTGAAAAGAATATTCAATAGATGCAAAAGAGCAACCATATAAATGCAATAGATTGACTGTCATAAAGCTGATTGAGATATAATCATACTAAGCACAAGTGATAAGGCAACAATCATGCCTTACAATGATACGGTCGTGAAAAGAAGCTGTCAGTGTTGGTCATTTAATCCAAGTGAAGATACAACATTATGAGTGATAACCAAATTTCAACCTTTTGAGAATTCATAAGAGAAACAACATATGAGAACATCATAAGGAACAGTCATGAACTAAGGTTGTTGCCACTAAGCAACGGGTAATTCAAGTAGGATCAAATAGATTGGTTGCGACAGTAGTCATCATAACCATCTAAGGAATATATGAGCTTTAAAATACCCTACAGGAATACATATATTCAACAAAAGAAAAGTTGGGTTAATTTGAAAAACCCTCGAGCTTTCTTAAAGGATACCAAGAAAATTGAATAGCCACGACTTTTCATTATGGTTTATTTTTTTATTCCTATCAAGAAGTGATTACAATGGCTCCCTTAGTATCATATTCAGAACAATATGAAGAAATCCTCAGGTAGATAAAAACCTTTGAAACCCAAAAAACAAGGCACATGGCCATGAACATTAAAGAAGCATGAATATTCTATATACAGGGGGAAAATGGAGTAGAATAAGAAAAATATCATAAATCATGAAGGGACCATAACATAGAAGGCCTGCAAATGTTTCTAAAATGAATTTCAATGCTTATTTTGATAGAGGAAAGACTTATTATACCTTCTCTTGTAGAGAGCTTTCAAGTTAGATCATCAGGAAGTGCAGAGATGTGAGGATTCACGAAGTTGAAACCCTACCACAACTATTCATAATGGTGGTGCTTGGAAAAGGTAAATACAAAGAAAAGGTGCTACAGTCATGGATGTTAAGCTGGAAAATGCTCAGAAAACAGTTTCCATACATTCTCTGTGTTCATCTCCATCAAAATACAAAAAAAGCAAAAGAATGGAAAGGTCTAGGACTCCAAACCCTATCTCATGGCAGTGCCACAACAATATACTCTCGAAGCTTCTCAATATTGGAGTGTGAAATGATAATGAGATTAGGGGTCGATGGTTTTTGTTGAAATCCCTAATTCGAATGGAGTGGAATTTTTGACTAAGTTTTAAAAATAATAATCATTTCATAATGTGCCTATGGTATTGAATTTTAAAGTCAAGGAACCTGATAATGTGTTGTGAGGACTGATCAAATATATATCAAGTGTGGTGGCCATTGTTATTAATTCATGGTGTTTTTACATTGCAAAAAATAGGCTAAGGGTGGCGAATGGAAAAATATGCTAAGTATGAGTTGCATGGAAGGGATTTATAAGGGGTGGTTTCTATTTTGGCAAACATATTGTTTATTTTACCCTTCTTAATATATGCCTTACAAAAGTTGTTTTCAATTATTATTAAAGCAATATTATTGATTGTTTTAATAATTTTTTGAAATAGCTATTGTAAGAAGGGGAAAATACTATAAAAAAATCACTCACGTGCATGTGGAATATAGAGATTGCATGATTTTAAACTTCCTTGCATGGGTGGCAATTCGAGTTTCATTTTCAGTTGGAACTTCAGTGGAGTTGGAGTCTATTTTCAGACCTATTTATCATGCACTCTAAATTGCAACTACGATATTTTTCATGCATTATGGAGTTTATTTTTTATCACTTGCATGCAGTTTCGGGTCTCCACCAATTCATCTACTCGAGAGGCAGAGTTGAGCCTATTTTTGGCTCTTTTCATATAGTTTTGACTCATTTTTGGGAGGATCTTCATATCTACTCGGATTTCACATTGGAGATGCAGATATTTTGATTTTCACTTGGAGTTAGCTTTCAGTTCCATTTTTGGTTGCTTTGTGCATTCATTTTTGTATATATTGGAAAATGTTAGTCTTTTTCCTCTAGTTCTTATTTTCTGCCTTTGCCTTCAACAAAGAGACTTCATGTAACTTAGCTTTCAAAATTTAATAGATTATTCAACAGGTTTTATAGCTTATCTTAGAGTATCATTTGTAGAGTGTTCCTTCTTTTGTCATTGAAAGTTAGATATTAGCCTTCTTAAATTTAGGTGTTTTTTTTATGAATGTTTTGGATACAAATTTAATGTGTTTGACATCAAAACCTTTAAATTTTTGTCACATTCGTGAATGCATGTACACAGAAAAGAACAATCTTAGTTGCATGTCATAAATTATGCTTTTAGTATATCTTCATCTTTAAGTTGTGGAAATTACATTTTCCTTCATAAAGAATGAATTATTAGGACTTCTTGTGAATCATTGATGTAGTTGAATTGTCCAATCTAAGTTGTGAAAATAAGATTCGTTAAGAATCAGTTGTGGATCGATCTATGCTCTTTAAGTCAATTAGGTGCATCACCCAATTTTAGATTTCAATTTATGCTTTTATTACAAGCCTTTTTCCCCTTTTCCAAACAAGTTACAGTTAATTAACTAGAAAATTCAATAGGAAACCGACCTAGAATCCGGAGGTCTAGTTTCATATAGGGTACCCACAACCTAAAATTAATCCAATGTTGCACGGGATTGCACAAATTTACAGCTTTGCATGCGGGTGCAAATCCCTGTGATAACATATATATTTATATTTAGTTATCAAAATACTTTTTAACTTAGTAATTTAATTTAATGAATTAATCAACCAAGAATGTCTTTTATAACTATTTATTAACATGTTTTTGCTTAATAATTTATTTAATACATCAACTAGTCAAAACAACATTTATTAAGAAAATCTAATTTGAATAAATCAAATTTAGACAACAATTACCTTAACATAAACAAGGTCGAAAACAAGACCCAACAACTGCAAACAACAAACAACGTTGATGAGGTAACCGACTAGGTACTCATCCTCTTCGAGAATGATGGCAAGGGTAGGGGACCAAATATTATCTCTGAACAACTGTTCCATTGGGTTTAAGGCACACTCAAACCTGTCAATTCAGGTGGAGTCGATGCCTAGCACTTGTAACCTGCAACACACAAAATAGTCATGCATACATGTATATCAAATCAGGCACACTATGAAATGAGAATTGTAGCACAACAGGGTACTCACAAGTGAGTAATACAACATTGTCCCTTTCACTAAAACACATCAAACAAGTAACCACATAGAAACCAGAATGATAATCACATAATGGTCATGGTAAAATAATCACATACTAATTAGAATAATACATCTAACATCCTATAATATATCATAAAATAGATCAACTGCTTAACCTCATTAGTACATACCTTTAAATATTACTATTATTTTTATCTTCACTTCTGAGTCCATATCCAACTACTTGCAAATCCACGGTGAGAATGGAGGGGCACTACAACCATAATTTCCATATGCTCTTTTTGTATCTCATTCGGCAAATCATTCAACCTAGTAGAGGTAAGAGAAACCTTAGGCTTGAGTACCAATGCATATCCCACTTCTTCCTTCTTCATATCACACAAAAATTCTTTTCCACTCACCAACATAACCTTATTGATATTGTTTCTCTTATTATCCCCTTCTTCTCCTCTCAAAGGTAACAATGTATGTTTTTGTCCATCCTTCTACAAAGTATAGGTATTGTTTTTTCCATCATGTATGGATTTCCTATCAAATTTTCAAGGCCTACCAAGAAGCACATGGAAAAAATCCATGGGAATAATTTAACACATAATAGTGTCCTTATAACTACCTATCTGAAATTCTATAGAGGCCTGCTCATCTACCAACAATTGATGGCCCTTTTGTAGCCAAGAAACTTGAAAGGGATTAGGATGTTTGATTCTAATAAGACCTAGGTTGTTCACCATTTCAACTGATACAAGATTATTCATACTACTACCATCAATAATAAGTTTTCAACACTTACCTTTAGCCTTGCAATTAGTTTTGAATAAAGATATCATTTGCACGGGTTCTTGATTCTCTTCTAGTGGCTTCAACAATACTCTTTTGAACAAAAAAGACTCTCATGTTTCAAGTTATTCTAAGTGATGAGAAGGTGACCCCACACTCTCTTCGACTTCTTGCATAATTTGATTACCCCTCTCAAGCCTTGTGTGGCCTTCTTGTGTAAACTCAGAACACTCCCAAATTTTGTGATCTAACTTGCTACACTTGAAGAACTTTCCTAGAAAACCTCTTCCTCTTCCTTGGTAACCTCCTCTACCAAATAGTCTCCCTCCTTTGCTTTGAAAACCTTCTCTCTCCAGATTGGATTTTCCACTAGAAGTGCCTACTTCTTCACCTTGATGGTTTTGATGTACTCTATTGAGGCTTCCTGAGTAAGTGGGAACCTCTATATTGGGCTTGGCTCCAACCCCCATGATTTCTCTCAATAATCTTACTTCAACCCCATCAAGTTATGGTTCTTCTCCACGAACCACCTCATCTTTGACTTTCTACTCCTCTTCTTCATTTTCGCTTATATCTCCTGCAGATAATCCTCACCTTTGTGCTTGCTCCATGGAATCCATTCTTGTCATGAGATTCTAGAACAATTCAAGAATTCCTTCATCCATGCCTCTTTTGGAACCATCTCTAACACCTCCTCTTAGTATTATTCTCAGTGGAATTTTTTCCCAACTTTACCTTACCCAATTAGTTGTTTCTCTACTACCAAAAATTGACAAAATCTACTTAAAAACAAAAATTTATTTGAAATTGTTCTCTTCCAGTTTGCACATTGTGATTGTCCAAATACAACTAGTTGAAAATTCCAAAACAAAACTTACAAATGAGATTCTTTCTAGATCAAATCCAATTTCATATACAACAAATTGATAGGTAAACTATTCCAGAAGCTCATTATTTTGTATTCGCTGCAAATAATATTCATATTTTTTTCATAGGAAAATTGGTGCTTTTCATACTCTCATCAACTACTCTTCCACAATGACAATGATACACACACAACCAAGTAATTTATACAAACATAGAAAAAAAATCTTGTAACCAACATTACCAAGTTTCAACTAGAATTAACAAGACAAATTACATGACAAAATTAAAAAAAGGCAACCCAAGTTTTGATAGCACAAAGAGTTGTGGTCTTTTTAAAACAAACTAGTGACAAGAAATTCATTCATCAAGCCCAATCCTCCTTATTTTTAGGCCATCGATCCTTCTAGCTGCTTCTTCTCCTACACCAACCACATTTCTTTCTCCTTTCCAGTGCTAATCCCCTAACTGCCAATTCTCCTACAGCCCCCTCAACTCACCCCTTGGCAATTGAAAACTTCCCACATATAACTATTTCTTGTTTCACTTTTTACCATTGTGGATATCTCTTTAATGGCCTTCTTCTTGAATGATTTAAAATTGATATTCAAGCTTCCTTTTCTACTCGCATATATTTTCAAGGTTTTTAATTTGCATATATTTTAATCTGCCAAAACAACCACTTTTTCTCCCCCACATTACAATCTCTTTGATAACTAAAATTTTAAATGTCCTTTCTTTCTTTCTCCCATGTGGTCCTCTTGAAGGTTTTAATTTGTTTTAACATATATCTCAACCACCACCTCCTCAACCGCAGGTTCTCAAGGATTTAATTTTTCATAAATTTTAATCTACTTGTTCTCTTCTAGTCGCGGGTATATGACGTTTGATTTTCTATAGCATATACAATGTGCCTTCTTTTATCTATGCGGATGTATGGTTGTCCATTTGCAAAGTTAAATTTTCCTTTCAAAACCACCATGCCTTTATTACCAATACAAGCGAAAATTTGAAAGCCAAGACAAACACCAAACTCAAAATTTGAATACACACCAAAATTTGAAAGAACAATTCGATGCTCTTGCATCAAAGAGTGTATCTGGTTTGTATGTCCTAAATGTGTTTCTGAGATATTATTACAGATTTCTCATATGTTAAGTTGGTAATCCCGTTATGTATCCATTGGTAATCCCTTTATGTAGTTGATGAAACACAATCATAACTTGGTATCTTGGTTTGAATGTGCTAAGGTAACTTGTTTCTTCGTATGTTGGAATTTGTTTTCCTTCTTTCATCATTATCACATATCAATACATATTTGGTGATAAAACCCCCTTGTAATTTTTCATTGGTTGTGAAATCTCAATTGGTATTCTTATGTTTACTATTGGGGTTTTGTTATTCATTCTCCTTTAGTTTTGTCTTTTCTCCTTCATGCACTTTCAAGTTAAAAGTACACAAGAAAACCTTCAAAAACCCCCATCATACGAGGGAGTTGCCCTTATCAAACATAGAGGAAGATCACTATTCTATAATGATCTCTCCAAATTTTTGAATAATTGTCACTACTCTTCGAGCAAATAGGGTCATTCTTAAAGATTAAATCACATTGACATTAGCAACATGTGTGCAATCTAGCTTTACGAGCTTGCCAGTTGCATTTGCTTAAAAGTTTTTAGGGAGTTTTCAACAAAGAAATTTTTTGATCATCTAAGGGATAGGGGAGGTGAGTTTCTTTATGAGAACTGTTGGAATGAAGTTGAAGATCTTTGAGCTATAGTGTTGCATTTCTCATAAAAGAGCGTAAAGTAACCACCACTTTTGGATGGAGTAAAGGTGATTCCTTCTAACCCGTGTATTATCTATTATGTATATCTTCAGTGCTAATAATGTTGGTTTTGGAAAACCTTGAATGTTATTCATATGATTATAGTTGATAGTCTGAATTACATCAAGTCCTAGAAGTCCTAGTTTGTTTATTGTGTTAAATCTTTTATGAAAGTAGTGGGCTTGGAAACCTAGTGAAAAAGTAGGAGCACATGTTGAAGAGGGCTATTAAAGATGATAGGAGGAAAATATTTAATAAATTCATGGTTAAAGGCTATTCTTGGTTAGTGGAAAAATTAGTTCTAGCATAATCCTATAAGAAAAATCTAGTGTAGTGAAGAAATTTGGGAATTCACTGTCAATAATCGATTTGACATCACAAATTTAGCTATAAAATCTGTAGATAATAGTTTTCAACTTAAAACCAATATAGTTGTTTAAACTTTAAATTAATTTTTTCTAAGTCAATTCCACTTTTTGATTGAGGAAAATTATTAGATCTTGTTAGTAATTGGCATCAATATGTGGTATGAAGTATGGAATTTGTTCCTAAATAGTTTGTTTCAAAACAAAGAAACTTGGCTTAATATTGTTTTTATTTTTAGCTTATAGAATTCTTATTTGAAAGTACGAGACCCTCTACTTTTATGTTAGCCAACCTTTTCTAGAGTACTTTAGTAGTATGCATAATTCTGATTTATGCCTTTCAAGTGGTCAAAACATTCAAGTTTATTTCATGGGAGTTTAGTTTTCTTTACTCCATAAAATGAAAATGAGAACTACAGTCTCGCCTAAAGAAAAGGGGAATACCAACTCCTTAGATCTATACCAGGACATTTTTTTATTCTATTCATCAATTTAGGACACAATGTGTGCCCTATAAACACATTGGACAAGAACATAGAGGTCTTGGTGACCTCATGTAATCACATAGAGTTGAATAAGCCATTATATGCATATAGAGCTGAATAAGTCTTTCTAGATAATGCATGACTATATAAATACTCTTGGGTAGGTAATAATAGGCCCAGGTAACCATATTTATAATATTATATTCATATATAGCTGAAAATGCAATTTTTGACACTATACGGTCACATTATATGTTTGTGCAAGCAATATAGGATTTTTACCTATTTTGAGACTAAACCATGCATTTTAAAATGTCTATTGACCTCATAGATAAGCCTCGTTGAGATTGGGTCAAGTGTTTAAACCCATTTCCATACTTTTTTTATTAATAATAACTTAAACACCCAAAATACAACATGATTATAGATAGTTATGTCATAATTGGTTTAACAACCTTAAATTGTAAATCCATTTGCAAACTAGTAGTTGCCTTTACATTTCACCTTACAAAAGTATAGATCCTTAAACTACTAGTAGTAGATAGACTTATGAGTTGGTTGGAGTCTTTACAGAAAGATTACACAAAAATTGCATACATAGGCTATACAAAAAATTATATAGTAGTTGATCATACTGAGGTTCCTAGTTCCTGTTTCACTGTAGGATTCTATGTTGTCCCAATTTTCGAGTGTCTCAATGGCCTCCACTTCTTCATTTGAGAATACCTCTTCAATCTGCTAGTTTTCATTTGTGTGCAGCCTGGGATCCTTGTTTAGATTCTTATTTTTTGTAGCTGATTTGTCATTGAATTACTTCTGGACTGTCTAGTGCTTTCACGAAGACAACCAAATTTGGTTGACCTTGTTTCTAGGAGTGTCCATACTTGACCTCGTGTTGATCGACCAAAACTATCCCATCCTTCAAAAGCTTCAAAAAAATTCTATTTTCTATTTCTATGGTGGTTGTTACTTGCACTGCAACATTGAAATATGTGTCTTTTTAGAGACTTAGTAAGTACCCTCTGACTCCCATTGAATTTGTTCTCATTTCTTGCCTTCCAAATACACCACATGATTTCAATAGATAGAGAACAACAAAATAAATGTAAGTCTTTGCTAAGATTTTTATCATGACCCGCAAGAATTTCTTTCCAATTTACTTTCTCGTTATCCTCCCATATTTCATGCAAATTACAAAATATCTTCCAAATCTCATTAGCATAGAAACATTCAAAGAAAATATGATTAATAGTTTTTGTCACCTTGCATAAATTGCAATTGTCAATGTCAGCATGATTCAATTTGTAAGGAAGTATTTGTAACATTAGGAGCCATCTAAAACATGACTTTTAGCATCCACACCATTGTGCTAAACTGAAATGAAATCTTTTTGCCACAATTTATTGTCTGAGTTAACTTTCCAAGTTTTGTTAAGATACTTAATAGGAGGGTTAGAACTAATTAATTCTTTATATATAGTTTTTTTTAACTTCATAGAGAGTGGTGGAGCCTTCACACACATAATCAGATGGACAAGTATCCCTATCATTAGTATTAGAATCCAATAGAAGATCTGTGTAAGCTTCTTTAATGATAGAAAATGTTCTAGCATTGGATTGGGGGAGGTCAAATTCCTCTTTTAGTTGATCCCAACTTAGTAATTTCCATCACTTAGAATGTTATGAAAGGTTTTGCCACCAAATTTATTCCTTTTTTTAGCAGAGAAACCTTGTAGGAGGGCCAGGGGGTTCCCATTATGCTCTAGATTCCACCAAATACATCTATGAGGGTAGATAAGATTCTGGTTGTGATCAACAAAAAGAGGATTTTAGATGTTACCCCTAACCATCTCTTAGGCTCTCCAAATTCTCTTGAAGGCCATTGATCTTGCATAAATTATTTGATGTTTAGTAATAATTAGATCACTGAAAGGAAGGAATTTCCAAGATTTAACCAGTTTGGGCATTACCTCTTTGATATTGTTTCTGACAAGAATTTTCCATAGCTCATCCCTATCAATGGATTTGATTATTCATTTGGCAGCTAGTGCAGTGTCATGCTTCTTTAAACCTTTAAGACCAAGTCCCCCATTAATCTTCTCCAAGCAGCACTAGTCCCACTTTACAGAGTGCATCTTCCTCTTCCCTTTCCTGTCTGACCATAGAAAGCATCTAATCTTCTTCTAGATTGTATATACTTGGTAACTATTGAAGAACCAGACTAAAGAAAAATAGATAATATAAGAAGACATAATCTTTTCGCAGACCTGAATCCTACCTACAATAGAAAGGTGTTATTTTTTCCATCCATCAATCTTTTTATCCACCTTAGTTTCGATCCACAACCACATCTCCTTTAGATTGGGACACACAAAAAAAGGCCCTTTTTTTACCAACTATCTAAAATAGAATTTTCCATCCATTAACATTTTGGTTCCACCTTTCAATTAGACTTAGTTCCTTGAGTAGCCATTTGTTAACTACTGTTAGGGTAGTTATAAAATCTATACAATCTTGATATTTTCACAGATTTGTGTTAAGGATGAAGTTCTCTCTAATTTTGGGGGCTTTTCTCTTCCCATCATTCACACTTATGCTAGCTTTGATTGGTTGGTGGTCTGAAAGGATGTATGGGTACACCATAAATTTATTCCCATCACTAAGGGGTTCAAAACTAAAGAAGTCTCAGTTGGAGTAAAACTTGTCTAGCTTGCAATAAATTCTTCTCCCACCTTTCTGGGCATTACACTAGGTGAACCAAACAACATTGCTTTCACTTTTCAACCCTTGTAGGGGGTCAAAAAGGTTGAGTTTGGCTTTCATTCTCAACCAATAGTGCTTTTCATTTCCCTTTCAGTCCATATCGAGACCTCCTTTCTTATCCTCATTATCCTCTACCATGTTAAAGTCACCTCCTAATATCCAAGGGACATCAGGCAGGCAACTTAACCTCTTCCAAAGCTCAATTCTACCAAGGTAGTCATTTGGGGCATAGACTGAGAAAACACCAAACTTGGCATCACCTTTTTCAAATGTGGCCCATACAACCTTATTGCAGGGGGAAACCCTAGAATTGGTAAGGATGTTGGTTCCATTTATTGGCCATAAGAATGACATTACCTACTCTACCCTTCTCATGATGAGAGACAATATGTGAGGAGTTTCCCCATATTAATTTCATTTTAGTTTCAAGGGTGAACCCCATCGCTTTAACCTCTTGGAGAAAGACAAAATCCTTATTCTTTTCTAAGTTTAGGAATCTCCTCACATTGTATTTGTTGTTAGGGGACTCCAGTCCCCTTATATTCTAGGAGGTACAATTAAGAATCATCATTAATATTATTAGTGGCAGGCTCTTTAGTATACCTAAATAGCTCAAAGTACTTAGGAGTCTTATCTTCCCCATCTATCCTTTTGGTTGAGGGGATGGACAGAACTATACTTGTCTTCTTCCTTTTTCACTTTAAGATACCAATGCTACTTTTGCTAAGGTGATAGAGCTACCTTTCTATTTGCCTCTTTTCTCAGACTCCTTGGGAGGATAGGAACTGGGCTCTTTCTTTATCTCAAAAGAAGTTTCCTGAGATTTGACCTTATCATTTTCAATATTTCCCAAGTTTTCAAGGGAGGTCTTAGTCTCAATGATATTAGCTATGGAAGTTTCAACCTTTTTTCCAAGGGTCTCCTTGTTACCATAAACCCTACTAGGTTCTACAGGATCATTGGGGGAGTTAAAGAATTTTTCAAGCCATTTTCACTTTGGTCTTCTCCACATACCATTTACTAATCATCTTAGTGAGGAAGTCCAAACTTTCTTTCAGTGACTGTGTAGTTTTTTCATCATAGCCAGGGAGAGCCCTAGTGCCATCCAAGTGGTCTATGACTTCCCCCCTCTTAGAAGCATTTTTGTTCAATGACTGCAGTTTTTTCATCATAGCCAGGGAGAGCCCTAGTGCCATTCAAGTGGTTTGTGGCTTCCCCTCAATTAGAAGCATTTTTTTTCATGGTGTTATCTTTTTCATTCTCTAAGGATTTAACCTTGGAGCCTTGTTAGTTTTAATTTCCCTATTGAGCTAGGAGATATGATTATCTCTTATGTCCTCACCACCTCTACCAGGGGGTAGGGTGGATGAAGTTACAGTTGTGTCACTCCTAATTGTGAAGATTCATCCTCATTTAAATTTTAGTTAGCGAGGGATTTTTACTAGTTTCCATACCTTCTTTAATTAGTATCTCATTTACAGGTTTAGAGAAAAGGGATTTTTTTAGGTTTTTACCCCATTGAAGAAGATTTCAACACTCTCAGTTTCTTTTTATCTTTTTTTGTTTAGCTCTATGCTTTTCCTTATCTTATCCATAACAATCTAGTGGGAATTTATTTTATCAGAGGCCAAAGTTGTGTTGATGGGAGAGAAGGAAAAAATTGGAGCACAAGGAGTCGTAGAAGGGTCCAGAACACTTGAGGGAGTCAAAGAGAAAACAAGGTTGGTAAAACACTCAACCAATATAGAGTTGAGGGGATTAAGCACATAGTTAGAGGGTTGGCTAGTAGTATCAGGATGCATGTCGACCTGGGAATCATTAGAGATTGAATTGGGAATGACAATGGGAGATGAAGGTTCAACAAACAAAAGGTTCAGGGAGGGGGGATAGGATAAGGCATGTCTCCCTCTCACAACCTAGCATTTGAGACCCCAGAACTAGGGAAGAAATTATTATCTACAATCAGCTTGTGAAAAAGTGACAGTTCCACAATGTTGGACGGGGGGTTTGTTTGCAACTTTCTTGATAATAGGGAAATTATTACAAATCTTCCCATCACTTCTTCACAAGTAGCATGAACCTAACCCACCCAAAAATTTGACTAGGCAAAGATGCAAGGAATCATCTAGACTGATACCAATGCTATCTGGAAAATCCACACTTGGATTGAGAGAGACGAGCGCATATACATTCATGTAAAGGAGAGAAGCCTTGGGCTTATCAACCCTAATGACATTCCCAAAAGGTGCAAGAACCTGGGGAATGAACGAACAATGGTCGTGCACAATATTTTTTACAAGCAGCCATTTGGGAGAGGACAATGCCAAAATTTCATCATTATTGGCATCGTGAGAACATGTTAAAATCTTGAAGATGCTTTCCCCTATGCTCCAATAGGGTTTCCTAAGAACCTTATCTTGCATTTCATGGATTTTAAGGAATATTTAAAATAACCCTTGCTTAATCATACAACAAAGCAAGATTTGCACATTCAGTTTTTTATTCCACACTATTAAGCCAACTATCCAAAAATTTCCTAGCAAGCAAATTTTTCAAATCTATTGTAGCCAAAAACATTGCAAAATTTGATAATATATTTATTTCTTCATAGATAGTATTTCAAATTTCATTGTTAGGAGAAATTACATAAGTGTTGGGAGGGAACTTACCTTTTTCTCCTCCATTGATTTGGTATACACCCTCATCTATGCTTGAAACAATCACAAATTTTGCATTAGCAGAGCAAGAAGGGTAGTCTTCAATAACCTCATCTTGAAAAGATTTGGGTTGAAAATTATTATTAATTGCACCCTCATCCTTGGAGATGCAATTGGGAGGGGTTGGGGGGATTGTACCCCCCTCCATCAAGGCTCACGCTTTAGACGAGATTCACAACCCACAAAAACAAGAAAATATGCGAGAGCCACATAAACAAAATACAAGTAGACGAAAATAAAAAGAAGGCAAGAAAGATAACACAATTAATGGAGGTACGAAGGGAAGTACGGGTCAAACCTCCATGGGGGAGGGTAGTGCCTCCCCCACCACTTTTGTCGATGAAGCCCTAACAACCAATGCCCATCGAACTTGCAGACCAAAGGTATATATTCTTAAATATTAGGATTAATCTAAATGATAGCCCTTGAGACACTTGAGGTTTTCATTGAGGTGTATATTATAGAGGAGAACTTGACAAAAGGCCAAGATAAATGAGATAGAGCTTTTCTTTCCAGAGTTTCTTTCCAAGCCATCATTTTAGTAAATTGAATTGAAAAGAGAATCACTCTCATGTGTTTATGATTTTGGAAAAATGATTTCTCGTTTTTATTCTTTGCTCTTCCATCTTTCCAAAACAACTTTAAGTTTTAAATTCTGCCAAGTAATGTAAAAATTATGATTGTTTAAAGGTTGTACTGTTTCACTGCAATCTACAAGTTGAAAATTGTTAATTGATTTATATGATGCAATTACATGAATTTGAATGGTCATTATCATTATTTATATTGTATTATTTATCATTTTCTTTGGATTTTAGAAAAGGGCTTTAGATTCGAGATTTAGCAAAACAACCTAGAAGATGGTATTGTGTACTTCTAGGTAAATTGTGAGTTTTTATGTAAGCTAGGTAATAGTCTACTCCCAATTATGTCATAATTTGGAAGTAAATCTTTTGTCCCTTATATCACCTAGTATTGAGTGGATATAGGGAATTATGTTTGTGTTGTAGATTAAATTCCTCAGTGAACTAATCAGTAGACATATATTACCTTGGAAATATATTGCTTAAGTTAAATTTAAATGACGAAATGCTAGTTATGGTCCTTGTCTTTTGGATATTTTATCTATCTTATTGAATGTTAAGATATCATAGTGAGATGATTAGGATATTTTATGTTGTAAACATTGATTGCCACTGATTTAAATTCTTAAGTGCATTATTTTGGTTGATTGAAATTACCTTCCACAATATGTTTATCAACTGACATGCACATTAGATATATGTTGCATGAACATATAGGTATGCTAGCTTGTCAGTGATTCACATAATGCATTAGATTCCATTATGCATGTTGGTCACACATTGCTAGATCCTTTATGATGGGTCAAGTTTTTCCAGTCGAGTAGCGTGGGGAAACTTAATGCTATGTTGTAGGGTGGAATCATCTCGATGATGCTCTCTTTCTCATTACGTTTTTCTTTGCATATTTTGAGTATAGTTTCAAGATGCGTAAAATTATATTTGTAACATAAAATAGTTTGAGTTTTATAGTCATGCCAAAGTATTATAAAGGACGCTGTACTAATTGTAATGATTGTAAAATCAATTTATATATTCAAAAAAATAAAAATTCAAATGTTTGACTCTGGATAACGATTATATTCATTTTTTATTCATTAATTTTCATTTTATATAAGTTATTATTGGTTGGTTCTTATAGTTGTAGGTGACTTGCTCAATCTATATCCTTTCTTTGAAAAATGATGAGGCTTTGATCGAATGTCTTTTAGTCACTTTATTTATTTCATTTTTCTCTTAGGGTTTCTAGTTGCTTTATCCACTTCAACTTGCTTGTAAATATACCCAAGAATGTGTTGTTGCCTTGTTGGTAACCTTCTTTGGTTAGCCCAATGCAAGCTCTAGTTCCTTGGTTGAGAATCATATGTAGATGGGCTCTTTTTATAATTGATATGTAACTTGCCATAGCACCAAACATAACTCATTCCACATGGAATTTGTGTTATTATCACACATCTCCAAAGCCCGAGACATGGAAAATGGTGAAAATTCTGTCAGTTTTTAAGGTGGTGTATATTTCCTCTAGTCCATTAGAGGAAGAGCTTGTTGTGATTATAACAAATAGTTGGTCTATAAATTTTAAAACAAACACAGTATTAGGGGGAAAATAAACATAGCTTTTGATAAAAACATTGACCTTAAAAAAGAAAAAGAAAACTGTCTTTGGGGATTGAAAACAAAACAACAAGAGAAAAAATAAAAAAATTATTTCCAATGAAAGATTCTTCCTTGTTGCGAGCTCCTTAATCTCTTTGGTAGCAAATGAGAATTCCTAATTATGCTAAGGGGTGTACTATTGTGGCAACAAGGGGTAGAGTGCAATGACATGAGTGTGTTAACAAAAACTCTTTATCTTTTACCTTAAATTTGACAACCATTTACACCTCAAAGTATTTAATATAATAATAAACATAACATTAATATTAATTATAAACATAATATTTAATAATAAATATAAATAATGAAATACAAATGAAATATTTTTTTTGTTTTCTTGTATTGTCTTTCTTCTTGTATATATAGTATGCTTGAACATTAGAGTCAAAAAAGAAAATAACTGAATAAATAAAATTTGCTATTGCTTAATTAGATTTACCTTGGTTCACCATGACCATGACCTATTCAGATAGAGGAAAAAAACAATGAAAACAATATAAGAGTGAGTTGAAAGAAAAAAGGAAAAAAAAGGGTTGTCATGAGCAAAATGATAGTATGGTTAAATTGTGTCTTTTTTTTTGTTTATTTTATTATAATTACAAGCTGGTTAAAAATTTAAAATTAAAATGTTTTTCTTTTTGAGAATGACTTTACAAGTGTATTACAAGAAATGTCTTTACGAAAGTAAAATAAAATAGTTGTCTTTTTTTCATTGATTTAGTTATCTTTTTGTGTATTTGTATTTAGTTTAAATTAATAATTCTCTTATTTAAAAAATAGTTAAGCATATGAACTAATAATTTATTTAGTTTTCATTTAATTTTTTAATTATAATTAGGAAAGTTGTGTATTTTAGGAAATAAAATATCATATAAAACTATTAAATAATTTGTTTTGTAAAACTTTGGCATTGTTGATATGGTTATGTACATAAGATATGGAGTAAATGTTTTATTAATCTTGTAGACAAAAGATATCTTAAATCCATCTATCTAAAAAAACTATGCTCCCCCAAGTTTTTGAGATGGGGACAATAGGGGATGGGGGATGTGTTTTAGGATGGATTTTTTGAAGGCCATTTTTTAGGGGACAATAGGGGATGGCAATTAAAAAATACGGAAAAATTTAAAATATAAGGAAATTTCAAATATTCATATGATAACATTGATTAGGCATCCATAAGACATTATATACATTTGTAAGCATGGGTAATTGAATAGAAATTATGATGTTTTTTATTAATGCCAAGAGGCATTCCATTTAGCAAGGGGTGGAGTGTAATGGCATGAGTGTGTTAACAAAAAGTCTTACTTTTTACCTTAAATTTGACAACCATTTCCATGTCAAAATATTAATATTTAATAATAAATATAATATTTCTAAAATAAGCAACACAAATTTTATGTCTCCATGTAGTAAATAAAATAACTCCAAATTGATATTTCTTGGCATATAAATGCATTTAAGTTATCTATACTACTATATATACATGAGCATGTGTTAATCAAGACATGCATGATTGATGTGTATATTCAGGTGAGGATTTATTATCAAAGTATTCCTAAAGCCTTCAAGATTGCATGTCTTGTTGTCAAACTCATTAACAAAGAGGAAAGGTTAAGTAAAAAGATAATTGGTTATGTTCCAATTTGACCTCAGCTAGGATACTAATAGGTAGGATTGTTTTATGAGTATTCCATGCAAGGCATGATTGATACATTTTTGCATTATAAAATTGGCATTTCCCACCAACTATGACTTAACTCATATTCAATAGTATAATGACTATAGCCTACCAACTTTATCTATGGCAATCGTTGTATACTTAACATGTTGCCAATGTATGGAACAAAATGATCCTTGACTATGACTTCGATTGTGAAGATATAGAGATCTACAATAGGTGATAGGATTTTATTGGTTTTGTGATCATGATTAATCATTGGTTTATTACTTGGTTAGACTTATAGATTGGTGGGCATTTGGGGGCAACACCCCAAACAGGGTTGAGACTCGAGGGGGTTTGAGGGCAATGCCCTTAACATGTTTCTTACAATGATATAGGGCAATGTTGAGAGGCGGAGGCCCCCACCTCCAAGGCCAAATGAAGCCCTTTGAAACCACAGACCTTCATGGCATACACCATTTTCATAATTTTTTGTACATCTTAGATGGGTGTGTTATAAACCAAATAGACATTGAAAGGTTGCAAGTTTTTTCAAACAAAAAAACACTAAAATGTACCCTACAAATTTTTGACATCCCGAAGATGTTTTTGAAATTTTGAAAAAAAAGGGGATTGGATGGGGACATTTTCTATCTACCTCCACATACCCAAAATGTTCCCTATAGAAGATGGGGTTATTTTGGGTAGGGGACACAATTCTAGAGAGCATAATAAAAACATTAAACACCAAGAGATGTCTTTCAGCTTCTTTTGAATAAATGTATTTAAGACACTCATACTAGTAGTATGTGAATAGCGAAACATTGAAGTTGAAACACTAGCTTGATGAGGTTTTGGCCTTGAGCATCAATGAAATGTGAGAGTGGAAGGAGAGTTTATTTTTTTCATCTTGATTTTGTCGCCTTAGTGTCATTTTAGGGCTTAAGCTTATGAATTTATATTTTGTTGATGACTTTTTTATTTCTTTTGTTTTTCCCTTTTCTGTAAAAAAATTGTTATAAAAAAAACACATACTCTGTAGGTTCATCCAGTCATGGCCAAATCTGGGCTGTTTCCAAATGCAGACCAGCGGGCGACCACAACTTGGTTTGAACTCACTAAAGGTAACGGTGGTAGAACCTAGTAACTTAGATCTCACTAATTTCCTGATTAATCATGTAACCACAACCTGGTACAAAATTCCGTATGTATGTTCTGGTGGGTTTTGGTTGATTTCAAGTCAGGTATGTAGGAAATGATATTACAAAGTAAAAAGCTGTATTTTTGAGTGAGAATTTTCCACTTTCTTACACATCTAGAATTTATTTTTTGCATAGGCCAAGTATAACCCATAGAATTGTATTTTTACAATGTTTTTTCTGCATTTTTCTCATGCACGCTTGTTATTCCCCCACATTGCGAATTTTGCACTGATACTCGTCAAGTTTTTGCTATTACTCACTGCTTTTCTGCTAAAACTCGGCCTCTAGGGATTGCAAGTTAACATCAAGAGTGCTTGCTTAGGGAAAAATTCCGTGAGTACGCAAGTTTGTATACTAAGCGCAAGAATTCAATTCTACTTCCCTCCTATGTTCCACGAAATTTTAAGGATGATAATCCAAGAGGCTATATTTTGGGGACGGTGGGAGGACAGCAGTACACACACATATTCGAATATCTATATTCATATCATGTGTAGTTAAACATGTAGAAAGTTTAGTATTCCTAAAATATTCAAAGGGGGGATGCTTCACTGTGTAATGTAGCTACTTGCAATAGTAAATGCTCATCTTCCATCTTGTTTTTTGTATGTGGAATCCCAGTATCAGAATGGAGATATAGGATATGGAATGTATGGCAGGAACATCTGGTTTTTAACTTATTTATGATCCACATCCATGAATGGTTCTAGATTTCAATTTTTTTTAAAAACATGACAAAATTGTTTCCAGTGTTAGAGATGCTTGGATGTACTTGGGACAGTTGACAGATGTCTCAGATGTCCTTGTGTCAGTTGACGGATATCTCAGATGTCCCAGGATGGCCAAACATCCCTTTAACATTCTGCCTTTTCAGTACAGGTCCCAAGGAAATTTTAGCAACTTGGAGAAAAATTGGGACAGCCAGGGGACATTCCCTACCATGCTGCCATCTCAGAAATACCATTGGCAATGGGACATGAATTTCAGAGCTGGGAATGTGTCTTCGGTGGAATATGTCTTCTCTCTCATGAATCACAATGACAAGTTCTAGTTGTCAATTTACAATAATTTGAGGAAAATAGTGTCTGATGGAAAATATGTTCTATTAGGCATTAAATAGGGAGCAGGATATAAAATTTAATCAGAATTTTGAAAGTAATCTTCACATTAAATATATTGGAGAGTTCTAAAATTTTAAATACTCATTTGAAGTTGAGATGTACTCCTGGAATATGCTAGTTGTAAAATGCTACGCAGACCTTCCAACTGACGTAAAAGATTTGGTTTTGCAGGTATTGTGCTGTATCCTTCAATGAGGAATGCAGAATATGAATGAGAGATTCAAGTATGCTTCCAAATATTTCGTGATGTGTTTTGATGAATCAGAAACCATTTCATCCAATTTTAACTGCAGTTTCAGCTCTTTAATTCTACTTCTACCATCTCATAATGTTTTTACTAGCAGGCTGGAGTCGGTGGAAGATGGAGCTGATAATTTGCATGTCGATGGAACTTTTAAAGGTTTGCGTAAAGGGCTTGAGAGTGGAGGGGCCAAACAAAGTGCAGAGAGGATCTCATAAACAAAGGAAAATAAATAGTAATAAAGAAAATAAAGTGAGAGGTTGTTGTCTGTGGAGAGGGATCCAATGAGAGCAAAGGGAGGACTCTGATGAGACTACAAAAAGTTCACCAAATTTTTGATTGGGCATTTTAACCTGAATAGGAGAATTGGTGAAGTAGTATGATCAATACAAACAATTAATTTCAAAGAACAATCTTATTATGAACAATGGTGTCTTAAGGGAGGGGGCCAAAGGGCACAAAGAAAGCTCACTGAATGATCATTTAGGCCATTAAACTCAACCATGAGAACAGGGAGGTTTATAAACCATAAAAATTAAATAATAATCAAGGAATAATTGCAAAGAGCAGCATCCACTTTTGGACTTGGGTGCCCAAACAACGCATTTTAGATGTTTGATTGAACAATTTAACCGAATGATGGTGAAGTGGTATGACCAATACAGACAATTAATAACAAAGAACAACAGAATTATAAGCATTGATCTCTTAAGGGAGGAGGCAGAAGGGTACAAAGAAAGCTCACTAAATGATCATTTGGGCAATTAAATCTGATTATGAGAATAGAGAGTTGTTATAAACCATTAAAAACAAGTAATAATCAGGAAATAATTGCAAATAGTGGTATCCACTTTTGAACTTGGATGCCCAAACCAAGCATATTAGATGTTTGATTGAACAATTTAACTGACTGATGATGATTGGAGCGATTGGTATGGTGTTGGTGATAGTGGGGTGGCATTTTTGGTGGGATTTGGTGGGAGATATGTTGCAAGACCATCAAATTCTGTATCAAACAATTTAACTCTGGTATAAGAATGCAAATTCTAGGCATGGATATGGTGAAAGGGGGGATGGGTTTGTTGGAAAGGGCCTATCTTCAAAGGGGAGTGGTGGAGAGATAGAAGGGAGAGTTTGGATTCATGGATAACCTACTAAATAAAAACAAAATAATAAAGAAAAATTAAGAAAAACTTCCTTGCTGCTGGTAGGAGTATCCTGCTTCCTTACAACATTCTTCATGCCCTCTTAGCCCAAGCCATTGTAATGAGGATATCAAGAGACTCCTGATTGGTCCTTTCATGATGGTCAATGAGGATGTTGGCCCTTCCGTATTCCTGATTCTGATGCATGCATTATTCTCCATCTCTTGGGTTTATCAGCGGTTTTTTTGAGAGGGGTTCTTCATTTCATAGGGTTATTTCTTTTCATAAAATATTTTTCTCTCACTTTTCTTTTGTGGTGCATTTATATTGTATACACCATCTTGTAGTTTGTATCTTTTTAAATTCTAAATTGTATCTAAAATTGTCCATGGCCTTCCACTTGCCTTGGCAGGTTACTTTATTCCTAGCTTCCTTTTTTTAAGAACAAATTTTAATAAGGGTTGGATAAAAGTATAAATGTATTTAATCATTAATTTGATATACTTTTGTAGTTATTTGTGCAGGCACTAAATTTAAACAGTGGAATTCTGGACAGAATATATTCTGCAGCATATTAGAACCTTTCTACTTCAATTCTGTGGCCATTTGCATGGTATCCCAATCTTAGTTTCCTGTGGGTTGATGGCCATGTTGCACACAATTTAGCCATATAGTGTTGCTTAGGGGTAGCATCTTTGAGAAGCACAAACTAATTAAACAGTCGGTTTATTAAATGTTGTTATACGTTTACAGATGCTTGACACTTGTTGTATCTACATTATTATGTTGTGGTGTCTTATATTTGTCACAGTTTGTCCGATGTACACCAGCATTTATTGATTTGTGAGGTCATTTATTGAAAATTTAAAAGAGCTGTAATTTTGAACTTTACATCATAACTAATATTGCTGTAAAAGAACCTTCATAATCTTAATTTTTTAAGATTCTAAGTTTGAATATGGAGGTCTGCTTTGGTTTACAAAGTTCTTTTCTTTATAGAATAATTTTATGGATGTTTTATTTCCTTGGCTATACATTGTGCACGCAGAAGGGGCCCTGCCTCTCCCGTGGTCTACCAGGATGAAAAATGCATTCGCTGCAGCAAAGAGCCTGGTATACCTTGATGGAAGGGCTGAAAAACCTGTGATTTATCGGGATTTTAAAACTTCAAATATCCTTTTGGATGCGGTTGGTTCATAAAACCTCAAATTTTTTAAGTTATCCATTTGCGTATCTAAGACCTCAACATTCCATTTTCTAATTGTGTTTTTGTTACTCTGACAATTTTGTGGTCCAGGATTACATTGCAAAGCTTTCTGACTTTGGGCTTGCAAAAGATGGACCTGAAGGAAACAAATGTCTCTACTCGAGTCATGGGGACGCATGGTTATGCGGCTCCTTAATATGTTATGACTGGTAAGCATTTTGGAAGTAAAGATTTAAGTTAGAGTAGCCAGACTTCCAAAAAGAAGGCTGTTTGCTTTTCAGTCATACAAAAGCTCACAACATTGCTTCTGGAAAAGATCCTTCATTCTTTTTCTTTTGATGGTTGTCCGTATAATTCAATGGCTATAAATTGCAATAAGCAGTTTGTTAATTAAAAAAAATAAAAATGAAAAAAGACAAGTCCAAATACATGATTTGGGATTAAATAAAATGGGCCAAAGTTTCAAGGCAGAATGCATGGGTGGCTCTTCTTGATTTTGAAGAAGCTAATGACAAGAATTGAGTGGCTCCTTATTTTGCTGATGTTTAAGGTGCTGGGGTTTAGAGGCTCTTTTAGTAGGATAGTTGAGATGTTGTTTCAAAATGCTTTTTCTCAAGAGGAGATAAATGGTGAGATCATATATCCATTTGTGTTCCAAAGATAGATGCCCCTTAGCCCCCTCAATTTTTGTCATTGCTGTTGAAGTCCATTAATACCTTTCTAGGGACTCTTGTTCAGCCCTCCCTGATGGGGGTATTTCTTTACTAGATCAATTCGTGTTGGTTGAAACCCATTTTTCTGATGATACATCTTAACTTCCTATTCTTGATAAGAACAACTGTGATCAGTTGACTTCTAGGTTTGATGTTTACTGCTCTGCCTCAATATCTAAGATTACTAATCATAAGTCTATGATATTGAGCTGGGAAGCTCTCCCCCCTGATTCAGTTTTTGATATTGGATAGTCTTGATGGGGGCACAGACAGCTTTATAAAATTGTTAGATATTTGGGGTTCCCTTTTGCTCTCAATCATTCTTTTGAAGAAATATGGCTGTGGGTCTTTGATAAAATTAGTAAGAATATGAACAATTGGAAGGTTATCTTCTCTCTTTGGCTGGGAGGTTTCATGTGCATTAGTAGGTTCTTTCTTCCTATAGTATTTATCATGCCTCATGTTGGCTATTCAATAGTTCTTATACCAGGAAGCTGAATAAAACGATCCAAGACATCTTGTGGTTTGATGGGAAAGATATCAGGAAAAGGCATGCTATGGCTTGGGAGGTTTGTTGCAAGCCTAAGAGTATAGGAGGACTTGGGTTGAAGGATCTTAGACTTTAAGGGGTCTCTCTTGCAGTGAGATGGATATTGAGATCTTTTCAAAGGGGAGAACCTTGAAATATTCTTGTAGACACAATATTGCTCATTGTATGCCCATAGACAAATGTGACTGGAAAGGGCTACATTCTTTTGCCCTTTTGTTTGGGTTCTTCTCTATAAAGCGAAGTTGCCGGTATGGGTACGACAAATTTTTTCCTTGGGTATGGGTACGGGAATATATATATGTTCAATTTTATAAATTATAAGAATAGTGATGCTCATAATTGCCAATAAATAGAATAAAACATAATTTTGACATAATAATTAATAACAGTTCAATTCATGATCACTTCAACAGTATAGTAATTGTTTCTCCTTAAAAAATAAAGTAGACAAAATAAAAACTCAAAGAAGCCTGCATACCTTACTAGTTTCTTGGTCAATATTGATCATGACTCAGTCAAAAGTAGAATATTGCACTCAATGCAACATAATCAACAAACAAAATAGTCACTGTAAGTGGTACAAAACTTAATGCTATCTATGTAGCAGAGATCTTTGGTCAACATAGTCAATATAGCAAAGCTCTTTGGTCAACACTGTTAGATAACCACATTTAAGAAGAGTCAATCAAACAAGGGTCAATGCAGGTGTAGAGGGTCAATGTTGAAGATCTGGTGTGTTGATTCATAAATGATGTCAAATTTATATTCTGGCCTAAAAATTGTCTTTTTCCCCCTCCTACAATAGTGCTGGTCAAATGGGAGAGTAAATGATGGAATGATGTATTCATGAGGATCAATTAATGCTATCTACACATGTTCAATTAGAAACAATAGCCCTAAATTTTTGTAAAAGACGGTTATAAGTTCCTGGTCTGCCAAGACGATATCAAATTTGTATTGGAATTCATTAGAAAACAATATCTTATTTAGCAATTGATGGTGTCATACTCGTTTCATAGACCAATTTTGTAATTGTTGTTCTTCTCTTCTTACAATGTGGGGCTCTTTCTGGGTATGCCTAGGGTACTGCCTGGGTGCTTGGGTTCTTTGTGGGTCCTTCACAGAAGAACCCATAGAGAAACCAGGCGCACGGGCCATACCCTAGCTATACCCAAGGATGAACCCTAACTGAACTTATACTTGAATTGTACACACACACGTACCCGGGCCAAAGTTGAAAGTTGTGAAAGAGAGATCAAAATAAACTATAGAGATGACTGTAACTCTGATTCAACAATATGTTTCAATCAGACTTGTGTGAGCAATATGAAGAACGAATTCACACACTAAATCTCGTGGGAAGAGTGGAAACAAATTAACGAAAGCTTTTGCAAAATATGAAGCATTAAAGATTTAATAAAATATTATAGCCCTATAAAAAGGGAATTTTGAATACAATATAGCCTTAAAAGGGCATCAAATTTTATGATTTGGGCAGTTTTACCCCAAAATTCTCAAGAATTACAAGCTTGGAGGGTGAAAACTGCAATCTTCAGACTTTAGTTTGTACAAAATAGATGGCTTTGATGATAGAATCACATTATCGTGCATATGAAATATAGAACAGTGAAAGTCACTACGGAAATACAAAACAAGACATCAAGTGAAGAACACAAAAGCTTCAATGCACTAATATCAAAAGTTCACAAAAGATTATCTCGTTCAAGAGGCTATAAAAAAACTCTCTTTGAAGGACCTCTTTAAAGAGTTTTTTCTGTAGTATGCTCCTCCTTTAATAATCTTTGTGGGTGACTAACTTTTGGCTGTTGTGGGATGTCAGTTCATTGTATGCCCATGAGTTTATCTTAAATCTGAAGGATTACAATATATAAAACTCCCTGCATATTTGAAGATAAAATATCCCAAAACAAAATTTCATATATTTCTACATGCTTGCATACACATAGGATGCTTTTATTTTTTATATAGATTTTTATGAAACAATGTGAGTTGCCTTCATAAAAAGCTTTAATAAGTTTCTATGGAACTTGAGCTCTCAGAAAATAAGGTTTTACATTCAATTATTTTTGTGTTGTTTATTCCAATTTTATATCAGTGGTGAAAAAGCTTTCTCAAAATAATGAATGGGACAAATATGAATGAGGGCCATTGATTTAGCTTGCAATCTAATGGGTGAAAATATTTGTTGTGGTCAAACTTAGTTTTAGAGCTTTGGAGGTTGAGGATCGTTGATATTATCTTCAAAACTTAAGTAGCACAAGAGGTATGTAAGATTATTACTAGAAAAGCTTTGGCTTAGGAACTAATAAGAGCCATTGATTTCCCTTTTCATCTAACAGCTAGTGCCACTTATTTATAGCTTTTGAGATGATGGTAGCATGATTTGTTCAGTTCACTTTGAATTGATGGGACTAAAAAATCAAGAAAACCCTTTTTGGTTTGTTGGACATGCTGGTTGTCCTTTACGGCTGCGAAGTTTGGGGAAGTAGCATGTCAAATTGTAGTTCAAGATAGTTAGAAAGAATACAAAAACATTTATTCACAAGCAGCCTCAAAGTGAAAATCACAGTCCTGTATGAGTTTCTTTTGGCTGAAGCAAGAACTTTCCTGCTGAAGACATCAGCAGTGTTAGTTTTAGGATCAGAAATGAAAGCAATCGGAAAATGCAACACATAAGACAATGAACACCACAAAGTACCCTGGGAAAACCCTCCAACTCGAGGGGGAAAATCCCAGCAAATATATCGCATATATATTCTGTAATAAGAGCAGAATTCTGCTTACAACTCAGGCATAACACAATGCTGAATTTGATACAATGAATAATAGCATTTCTCCTAGATGAGAAGACACAAATGATATGTTTATCTCCTTGAGATCGATCTGCTGCACACATGATGATCTGCTGCTCAGATTGAACTTTCTCTCTTCATGCGAATAATGCTGAGTGAACTTGTCAGCCTCCTTCAATATATCGAACTGCACTTTGATGAACTTCTTCTTATACCAACTTGTACTTATGAATATCGAAAATGAACAAGTGAATATCCATACTCCAATGATCGAATGGCATCTCCATTATATACTATTCGATGAGGAGAATCTAAGAATTGCGTCTCTTCAATGCACAAGGTCGGCCATCAATGAAGAGATATGTGCCTCCAAGAAGAGCGCCAATTATCAAGGAAGGGTCGGCCATAATAAGCAACCTCAAATTAATAAATAAATAATAGTATATTATTTATTCTTCATGTGATGGATAACTCCAATAAAATAAATAGCCGATAGGCTATATGCAATTTTATTGCTTGAATCGAGGCTGGAAGGATGAGCCCAAAGCTGCAAACATCAACACTCCCTCTCAGCTAGGGAGGAATACTTCTAGATGTATAAGACATATCACCTCATCATGATATCGACTACTATGGCTACACCCATGTGGAAAGGAGCTTATCACCTCATCGTGACATCAACCATCATGGCATTCCCATGTATGGCAAGGGAACGCATCACCTCATCGTGATATTAACCATCATGGCTCTCCCATGTATGGAAAATGTACATAAGTGCCCATCACTCAAACGTGATATAGTCACCTCATCGTGACATTCACCATGGCTACTCCTAGAGGGTGAAAAGCACAAGTACAAGAAAATCATCACGGATTCTCTCACGTGATGTTTTCATGGCGTCACACACATGACATCCACCATGGCTCTCCTAGAGGGTGGAAACAAGGGCTTTCACCTTGAATCTCTCTCAAAGAGAAATGCATTAACAAGGGCTTGCACCTCAAATCTCTCTTAGAGAGAAATGCATTAACGAAGATCATTGATGCTGAGACTCCCTCTTAGCTAGAAAGCTTCACACAACTTTGATTATCACAATGGCTGACAGTCGGCTCCATTGATTTTCCAAACAATCTTGCAAGGAGCTTCCAAAGCCACATTGCTTCTCTAGCTGCCACACAAGCTGCAATATACTCGGCCTCTGCGGTGCTCAGTGCCATTGAAGACTGCTTCTTGCTACACCAGGAGATCATCGCAAACCCCAAACTGAAACAACATCCAGAGGCGCTCTTCCGATTAGTGACACACCCTACCCAATCAGAATCAGTATATCCATGCAACTTCAAGTCTACACCCGAAGAATAACTCAATCCATATCCAACTGTGCTACACAAGTATCTCAAGATATGATTTGTTGCAACTAGATGTATTTGCGTTGGTTCACACATGAACTAACTAAGTGCACTCACTGCATAGCAAATATCCGGTCTAGTATTGACTAGATACATCAATGATCCAATCAACTGCCTGTACATCGTGGGATCCACCAGATCTGAACTAGCTGCAACCTCTTTTAACTTATGTAAGTTGGTTTCCATAGGTGTAGACATGGATTTGCAATCCATCATACCAAACCTCTTCAGAATATCAATAGTATACTTCCCTTGACTTAGAATAATCTCAACCGGCATCTGCCATGCTTCTAAGCCAATAAGTAATGTATGTATCCAAGATCCTTCATTTCAAATTAAGAAGCTAACTCCTTGCTTTTGATAATGAGGTGATCTTCTCCAGTAAGAAATAAATCAACATGAGAAACCAAAATCAATTAGATTACCATATTCTTTAGGTTTAGTAGGCTCCCTCTAAATCTTCAAGTACTTGCATCAACCTTCTGACCTCATCATCCAAGATTGCCTGCAACGCTCGCCTTAGAGAAAATGGTTTCCAGCGCACACCTCTGTAGAGATTTAGGGCTGTCCTCTTCGACCTCAACCCAAAACACTCTGAATAGGTTTGCGGAGCTACCAATGTTAAATCCAGGTTGACTGACTTGAGCAATTCTTATCTCAACTATTGAAGAGGAACTTCAAGGATTTAGCATCAGGTTTTGCAACTTCTTCTTCGTGAGTCACAAAACTCCCTCTGAAGTTTAATTTCTCCTCTTCGAAAAGACTGATTACAAAGACAACTTGAATGGATTTTGCAAGCTATGTCTCCATTCGTTAGCCTACGGGATGCACCAAGCTCTTCTTCTCTTGAGAGCAATCTCTTATGCTTCTTGTTCCATCTTGAAGGCATTAAGGAGTGATTACTAATAGTTCATGAAACTCAACTATCGAAGAGAAATACCAATATTAGAATTATACATGATTTACTATCTCAATGTTGTAGCACAAATTAAAAACTACATAAAAATTCATGAATATTATTCAACGATGAAATACTTATCTCATTGAATCAGAATCCTGTACGCAGAAAATGAGGGATCAATATCCTCAAACAACGATCACAATGTCTGCTCTCTCCGCCCTTTCATTGGCGTTGATCGTTGCAAGTCAACCCTTTTTCTTAAGCTGATAATCGATGACTCCTGTGTCCATTCCGAATTTCGAAGGGACGTGAATCAATCTGATGCCAACTCTAGGAATTTCATACCAACTATATGCCTATGAAGATTTCATACAAGGAATGACCACCTTTCCAATCGAATATGAAATACTCTACAGCGACTGTGTGTGTTTATGTTGGCCAAAGTTCATCTTACTTAGATTGCCTAATATTTAGAAATAAGAGCATTTGTCAAACTTCCGGCTAAGGCTTAGATCACCTGATAGCTCAACAAATACGTCTTACCTTCAACCAAGTATTCGAATCACCACCTCTTAGTAATAATATATTAGGCACTTGACACCTCATAAGGAAACCCGTCTATGATACTTGACCTAAATTCAAGCTTCCAACATAGCCGATCCTTCCAAAATAAAAAATGACTTTTAAGAAGAATACGATAGCCCCTTCAAAAGATTACACTCAAGGCATGGGCTTTTATGTATGCAGGCTCGGTCTCGGTTGCTCATCAGATGGTCTGAATTGCTCTGACATCTTCAAGAGTTCGCACATCATTCTTTACTCCATAGCGATCTTAAAAAAAAAAGGACCGGCGCTCAATGCAAACCCTTGACATGATTGATGACATCTTTTGAAGCCAATTACTTCTCCTCCGTAGCAAATGTAGCTGCTACCACTTCATGGGTAGTATCACAAACAACCTCATTCTAAGATCATCAGGCTCACCTTTGTAATAAACATTTGACTTGTAGCTTCTGAATGTCGCATTTCTCTCCAGAATTCTACTCCAACCTTCGCTTGTTGAGAATTCGATAAGCCCCAAAGCCTTTTGATAGATCTGAGGGTTTAAGTGATCAAAGTGTTTGAGAACACAATCGGACATCTTGACAAATGCATGAAGATTTTGAATGTACTAGAAGCCATCTTCACCAGTCGCGCTCATCACTCAGGTTTGCAAAACTCCAAGTATCCTAAGTTCTCAAAGTTCCTCCACACCTTGAAAATTATTGCTTAGATTTCTAAACCCGCTCTGATACCATGTTAGTTTTAGGATCAGAAATGAAAGCAATCAGAAAATGCAACACATAAGACAATAAACACCACAAAGTACCCTAGGAAAAACCTCCAACTCGAGGGGGAAAAACCCAACAAATATATCGCATATATATTCTGTAATAAGAGCAGAATTCTGCTTACAACTCAGGCATAACACAATGCCGAATTTGATACAATAAATAATAGCATCTCTCCTAGATGCGAAGACAGATGATATGTTTATCTCCTTGAGATCAATTTGATGCACACATGATGATCTGCTGCTCAGATTGAACTTTCTCTCTTCATGCGACTAATGCTGAGTGAACTTGTTGACGATAAACTTAGCCTCCTTCAATATATCGAACTGCACTTTGATGAACTTCTTCTTATACCAACTTGTACTTATGAATATCGAAAATGAACAAGTGAATATCCATACTCCAATGATTGAATGCCATCTCCATTATATACTATTGGATGAGGAGGATCTAAGAATTGCGTCTCTTCAATCGGCCACCAATGAAGAGATATGTCCCTCCAAGAAGAGCGCCAATTATCAAGGAAGGGTCGGCCATAATAAGCAACCTCAAATTAGTAAACTATTATTTATTCTTCATGTGATGGGTAACTCCGATAAAATAAATAGCCGATAGGCTATATGCAATTTTATTGCTTGAATTGAGGCTAGAAGGATGAGCCTGAAGCTGGAAACATCAACAAGCAGTAACCCAACTGCTAAGTTATTTAAAGAAAGTCAAAAACATGGATAACCACCACTAGCCCAAAATAGTTGTGGAAGAGGAATTGGGTTGTAGGAAGAAAAATTGGAGGAAGCAAAACAACAAATGGTTGAGCAAGTGGGACATCAATTTACATGAGTGTCCTAACACCAATGAGGAAATAAAAAATATGTGATGGGAAAATTTAGGACCGCCATCATCTTAGATGCAAGATCGAGAGATGGACTATACCTAAAGAAGTTAATTGCATTGTTGAGAATTGGATCGCATCATCTTAGATGTGAGATCAAGAGATGGACTATACCCAAAGAAGTTAATTGCATAGTTGAGGACCAAATTTTATCATCTTAGATGCGAGACCGAGAGATGGACTATACCCAAAGAAGTTTGGGAAGAGAGAACTTGAATATTCTATGGTAAGGGGCAATGGAGATGGAATGACACTTTATCATGGAGTGCACAAGACATGAGGATATTCGTACTTAGTATGAAAACAATATGAAAGTTGGTAACCTACATGAGTTATTTGAGGTAACTAAGATTAGCAAAATTGCTAGCATCCTAGTCAAGATCTATTGTAGGAGATCTGACATCGAAAGGAGTTTGAAGATAACTTAAAATTGTGGTTCTCGGTCCCTTAGACTGCTTGGTCTAGTGGAAGTGATTAAAATCTTTCATTCATTCATCCATTCATGGTGGGTATTAGATATGGGAAGGCAAAAAGCTTTGGGTTGTGTCAGAATAAGAGGTTTTGATTTTGATTTTGGTTGGACAGTTGAAACTGTGTGTTCTAATCTTTTGAGTATTTTCAAAAAAGAGGAAGTGACAACTTTTGTTTTAGCTTTGATCTTATAGCCAATGTTGTCCTTTTTTGATATCTTAGAAATTTAAAATTTATAGAGTGCTTGTTGTTGGATTATAAGTAGATTGATTTTCAAAAAGCTTTTTCATTTTTTAAGCCTTTCAAATTCAATGGTATGTATATAAGTGAATGGATGACGGGGATTCATCTTTAGTTGAATGAAATTGATGAGGAAAGATTAAATTAAGGTCCTCAGTCCTTTGTGAGAATGAATGGCTAGCGCTTGTAGTTTGAATATTTTGAGTTCAGTGCGAGAGAGAAAGTGCTAGCTGTTAGATTGATTTTGAATTGACAATAGCAATTAGATATTTGCACCCCACCTTTGGAAATATATCGATTTTAAAAATATCTATCTATCTCGATGTTGTAGATGATCTCTGAGATGTTGTATCGATGAAATCAAGTGAACGAAATTCACACTTGTGGGAGTTGCCAATTTTAAACAATTCCTATTTGGAAACTCTATGATGAACATCCAAGTTTCTAAAGCCCTTTTCAGTGTATCCATCCAAATATTGTACCCTCTAATAATCTGGAAAAAATGTTCTAGATGTTATTTTTCATAATTGAAAACTTGTAGAATTGCTAAACCTTGATAGAACATCCCCAAATCTTTGCATATGACTCAAGAACAAGTTGTGCCTTTGATTATTCATGATTTTCAACCCTTTATGATATCGCCATTTTCATTCAAAATCAATTTCAAAAAATTAATTATAACGAGAGGCTAAAACTGCTAGAAAAGCTAAAAGATCATGTTGAAAAAGGCACTTGGGCTCTCATGCCACATGAGAAGTGCAAGAAAATCACTCATATCCTGCTTAAAAGATAGTTGAGATTATATATTATGCAAAAGATTATTATAAATACAAACCAAATACTATAAATATTAGATTTGAATATGAAGGCTACAAATGAGCATAAACAAAATGCTACACTATACACTGATAATCTTCTCTCAGAAGTTCCTCAATAATCTCCTTCCATAAAGTTTATCTCTTAAAATGTCTTCAAAGACCATTCCACTTTATTTCCCCTATTTCACTTGTCATGTAGGTGACAAAGCTTTAATTTGGAGAAAATTTAAACCGACTCCAAAAATGATCCGATTGGCCATATTATTTCATTCTTTATTTTGATTGAAAATATTACATGGTTATCTCCTAGTGTCTTGTTTGCATGCCACTTCTTTTACCAATTTCAAAATAACTTGAAATAGAAAACTAGGTATAAGGTAACTACCTAGGTAAACTTAGGGAATGTTTATAGAAGAAAACATTAAAACCTCAAAAAAGGGTCCCAACAACAAGGCTTGATGAGTTAACCCATGTACAATAAACTCAACTGGAAAGGAAGGATTATAAAATCCGCCCCTTAGGCACTACAATTTTTTTTAAACAATGCACAACTACCAACTTAACCAACCAAACTTATTCCATCTAAATTAGAAGTGTTAATTTTAATAGCTCTTCATTCACCATGGTGGCATCGACTCATCATCGCCCATTTATATGCTTGCACAAAAGAGTGGCAAGGTCCCAAGGTTAACGTCTTTCCTAATCCTACAACCTAAGCCTCGAGGGTTCGTGATGACCCCGCCAACATATCCCCTCTTGGGAAATCAGAGACTTCGTAGTTCACCCCACAATGATAGAGGGAGTTCAATCTCTCCTCTTGTGTGAGAACTATGATCTCACCTTTAACCCATGAAGTTATTATTTAAGTACATGTAAGCTATCAACTTAACCAATTATATAATAATGATAATACTTTTCCATGAAGTGTTGGGTCCATACCAAACATTACCCAACATTAGTGTACAAACATTCACAATATTCACACGGGGCATATCATACCATAATCCTAATGATCATACACAATATAAGTCATGAGCATACCTTCATATACACAAGATGACTAGCTCATACACATCACTAGTATAATAGTGACTAGATCATACACAAATCATAAGTATAATGGTGATAAGATATGTACATCACAAGTACAACAATTAGAGATTGGCTCCTGTATATATCGCAAATACATAGTGACAAGCTCCATCATACATCAAATAAACATCGTGACGAGCTCCACCATACATCACATAGCATAATAACAATGGTTGACTAACACATCACAATGACTAACACATGTCCTGTTGTGACCTTTTCACACATCACCCCATTTAAAATGGGTACCCCCATAATTTTTGCCCCATTTTGGTCTTTTGGCTTTGGTTTTGCGTATCTCTCTCTTTCTGATCTTTCTGTCCTTCCGAGGATGCTCCATCATTTGACCTGATTGGAAATTTTGGCTTAGTCTATGAAATTAGGGTTTTTAATCTTCAAGCTTATTGGAGGTCAAATCAAGTTGGAAAAATAAAATCTGAGCTTGGTACTACAATCACGATGCTTCAAGTAAGATCCCACCAAATTTTCACTGAATTCTGACAACTTACTATTTTTAGTACTTAATTTGGGATCTTTTCCTTAGAATTTTGGAATTCTGACTGCTTCAACATATTCAGCGCACTTCAAAGTGCCGACATGCAAAATTTGAACAAATTTGGACAACTTACTATTTTTAGCAGTTCCAGCTTCAGAGGTACTTTTCAGGGTCTGCATGTAGGATTTTTTTCAATGCATGTCAAGATATTCTTTATGGGTTTTTCGAGAGCTTCACAATGATGTGACATACAAATGCATCCGACAGTCAATTGATCACTTTTCAGACACTTACTATTTTTAGCTGGTTCACTCCAGCAGTCCCAGACCTTCAGTTTCACGAACAAAGCAACATGCAACAGAAACAAAGTCCAATGGGGGTCATTTGAGGCACATGCAAGTCAGATTAGGGTTTCCTTCTTTGATGCAAGAGGGGCAAAACTCGAGAAAAATGAAAAACGAATGTATCCCATTACGATCAACATCCTTCAAGCAGTCTACTGGTAACATTTGAGCGCAATTCGAGCACTTCTATTTATAGTAAGTCACCTCCAGAACAGGGCTATAAATAGCAGGTCAGCACAAGGGGCAGGTATGAACAGGTCAAACAAGTCACGAGGGTCACACTCGACAAATTTCAAGTCAAATGAAATTGTACAAATCAAGAAATCAAGAAGTTACTAAAAATAGCAGGAGGGTTATAAATAGCAGGTCAGCATAACAGGTGGAGGTGTGAACAAGTCACTTAACCCATGAGAATCATGTGGAGCAAGTTTCAAGTCGCCAGGAGTAGTAGAGGACAAAAAATCACGGACTTGCTAAAAATAGAAAACTAGGGCGAACCAGTTGCGAAATGGGCTAAGTGTTCAGATAGGAGCAAGTCACCCAAATGAAAGCACATCATGTCATATGCACCCACCTTGGAGTAAAGAGCCTTGAAGAATTTATAAGGCACGAAATGAAAGCCCACCATGCTAAATGCGCCCTCAACTTGGAGCCCACCATGTTAAATGCGCCCAAGGTTGCTAGAAGAGCAAAAACGCCTAAGGCATTGCAAAATGAAAGTTGAAGGGGTGAAATGCGCCCTTAAAACAAAAGCTTGACCCCCTAAATGCACCCACCATGAAAGAGAAGACTATGAAAGTTTCTAAGGTTTAGAAACTTGAAGAGACCACCTTGAATGCGCTCGTCAAAAGCAATGAAATAATTTTCTAAGGCAACGAAAATGGAAGCTCAGCCTAGTAAATGCGCCCTCAGGGTGGAGAAATTCTAAGGCACAAACTCCAAACACAAGGTGGATATGCGCCCTAAGAAGGACAAATAAGCTGAATTTTTTTCTAAGTTATGAAGCTTTTGAACTTAATCTCTCAAGTGCCGCCAACTCAAGGACACAATGGATGTTTTCTAAGAAACATCAAGATGGTATACCCCCTAGCACACAGATGTTAAATGCGCCCATGGTGAAAAGTTATGAAGAAAGCAAAGTTATGCTAGAGAAATGATGAATTTTATCAGATCCAGAGATCAATCACACCTTGGAAATCAGAACATGGAAATTAGGTAAGTGAAGTGAATTTATATCATAAAGTGTTTTGATGCTTTTCTTTTTGTTTGTTTTGCAGGATGAACACCGGGGCCACAACATGATGACTTAAGGTGATGGAGCAGGACAACGTTACAACCTTGGAAGGGGATAAAGTTACACATTTCAAACTCCTCCATGATGTCTCATTTGTAGGAAGAAGATGTTGGCAGAAACGGCTAAATGTTGGGATTTCTCCACAAAGACCTAATATGCCCCCCAACTCAGGAAGGCAAGCGACAAGGTAAAGATGAAGAAGTTAGATGAAAAAGTTCCCAAAGCAAAGGGAAAGGGCAGTGAAAATTTGTCTAAGGCATCAAGAACGTGGTGCAAAAGAGGCTAAATGCGCCCAAGGCATTGGGCTGGAGAAATGTGAAAGTTGCAAGAAAGAAATGCGTCCAAGAATTGGCGCTAGAGGGAGGGGTGAACGCGAACAACTGAGCAGTCGAACTCCGGATCCTATCAAATTTTATTATTCATGGAGAAAAACCTAGAGACTCTTTTACCCTCCTCCTAACACAACATAATTGGCAGGCAGAATGGAGAAAGTCTTGTGCACGACAGGCAGTCACGACGTTTGAATTCCAGGTTCCACCCATATCAGTTGAAGAAGTAGAAGTTGTGATTGATCGAGTTTGCAGTCAAAAGGAAGAATAGTGGGAACACGTTTCTGGATGAGAATCTTCTTGAGGATAGTGGGCATTAATTGCTCATAATGGTTTCTGCAAAGTAGTGGAGAATCTCCTGCACATTTATTACCCACTCCTCTCTGTGGTGGTTTTTAAGGCAAAGCCTTGATTAGGGCATATGTGGCTCAATCTGAGCCCTCCATTGTAATTAAATCTAAGTCATCCACTGGACTGAGCTGGCTATAGAAGGGGCATCCCCCCTCATTTGTAATAAAATTAGAATTAGAAATCAAAATTAGATTAGAGAATAGATAGAGAGTAGAGCATAGAAGTTAGCATAGCATAGATTGAGGAGGAAAGAAAGTTTTCCATTTGAAGGCTTTGTAAGGAGTTGTTGTGAACACTATCATAATATAAAGAGTTCTCATTGCTTGGTGATTCCATCTTTCGTTATGAGTAGCTAGCAAGGCTTCTTCGTCTTTCCAATTCACTTAGAGCTTTAAAGTAGATTAAAGTGAAGTAGATTTCATTTCATGCAAGTAGTTGATAGTTGTGGAATGCATTGTTTAACTTGAGCAAGCTTTATTTATCCATACCACTAGTGGGTTCACTGACGGTGGGTTCACCTTGCGTGGTCGATTGGAGCACTTTTGAACTTAACTTCAATTACGGTTCGTGTGTTGGTATGCATCGTTGTGATGGTACTTGCATGTTGGGTCGTAGTTTGAATATCTTTCGTTATCCCTTTGAAGATTGCATCGGCTCTATAGAGGTTGTCCGAAGTGAGGCAAAGCAGAACATGGTTTGAGCTTGCAAGAATTGATCTTCGTATCCCGCATTTAGGAGAAGATAGTAAAATCTCTAGCCATATCCTTTTAATTTCAGTATTTTTCGGGTTAGTTTAGGAAACTTGAGCATCATCGGTGAATCATTCATGTCTTATAAGTTCTTCTCTTTTGATCGAACAATTGTGTAAGTCCCCTTGAAATAACTAGCAAATCACATTAAGCCAACTGAGACTATCCATTGCATAAGGAACCTTGGAGTTGAATGCATGATCTTTTTGACAATCTTAGCATGCATAATACTTTGTTCAAGAGAGGATAGAGTATCCGTTGGGAAAATTTATTCTCTGTTGGTGCAGTCATAAAACACCCATCAACATGTCCCTAATGCATCCCAAATAGAAAGAATATCGATGCATTGCGCACTACACCGTGGTTCCTATCATTTCCTTTGATCTTCTCCACCATTGGACAAGTGGAAAGAGGATTTGGTGCATCCCATACTACACCATGAGTCCGTCCACCATCCCAAGGGTTTCCCTAAGTAGCGAACCTACCAAACCCGATGGATTCTGACTTCAACCGCCTATAGGCCATCGATGACAAGTATGTCCACCTAGAAAGAAGTAGCTCTTGACATATACCACCTTGTGATATTAGTGGTATTGGTAGCTATCTTCTTCACAATCCTGGTTAATACTAGCCTCACTCACTTTTGTGCCCTTAGTGATAGCCAATGAACCCCCTCGATACAACGATTAGCCCCAAATTACCGTTATCCGCACAGATGGGTCCCTACACGTGCAACCGTTACCGTATCTTAGTCATAACCAGGGTAGCCTACTACCTTCACCTCTGTGAACCAGGTCAAGGCTAGCTAATCCCTAATAGTAGCCTAGACAATGATCATTGGCACGGTCCAATGACTGCCTTTAATTGCTCAAATATCCCGGAGGTTCACACTTGGGTGGGTCATACATAACATGGCACACAATCACAGTCAACATACATACAAGCCTATACATAGAGACCTCTAGATATGTAGTCAGTTTTCACAATACATAAAGTCACATGGAACCAACACGAGATGGACTTTGCCAACTTATACATATATTCAATTACCAACTATAAGTAGTTAAATTGCTTACTTATTTATTTACTAGTCAAACACATCGGGCATTAAGTACAAGTTATTAGATTTCCTTAACTCATTTCCTACCTATTTAGTGCCTATTTTAGCCTCAAACTGAAGCTTATGAAGGAGGAAAGGTCAAACCAATTAGGAGAAACCCCAACTCTTCAAGTTATCCCCCCCCTAGATCCTCCCCCTACGTACTTGAAGTCACAGGAACATCCTTCGCCCAAGGACCACCTACGTTTCCGATTTCAAACGGATCAAAGTCACACGTAGTTCACCTTACAAGCCTCTCAAGGATACCTATGCATAGGTTCCCACAACCCAAGGTTTCACTTCCCCTTAAGTATATCGAGGACTTGGATCAAACTCCACCTAGTTTATTTATAATCTTGTTTGAACATCCCGATTCTCATATATTTTCATCTCATTGACCTAGCCCAACTAGGCTTTTTACTTAATACCAAATCACCTTGGTTCACACAAACCCATAAGAAATCATTTCCATTTGAAACTTATATAATAAGTTCAATAACGAGGCTCTTATAATCAAGGGGTCAATAGATATCTCTGAAGGACATCCAAGAGTATTTATAAGCTTGTTTTGAGTTATAATTATTGCCCAAATCCTTCTCAAGAAAGTTGGCAAAACTATATCCATTAGTCATTTATATGAAAACATAATCCCCTAAATAATATTATTAATTATATTCTTTATCTTCTAAATTCCTTTACCTTATGGTGCAACCTCATGTTCTTATGTTAGTTTATTTAACAGACTAGATAGTTTATGTATACTTATCATTCAGTTTAAACATCACTTTAATGGTCCTTAGTAAGGTATCAAGAGACGCTCATATGATTTATCTCATAACTCAATCTCAACCACATTGTCAAATTTATGATAGATGTCTTCCATTTGTTATACAATTTATATTGTGATTCATTGTAAGTATAATAATAATAATTTCAATATCAAGGTTCTTGTATCTAAGAGATTGATAGACATCATGCTATAATATAAAGCATTTACCTAGGGTATCAATGGATTATCAAAAGTACCGATTTATCTCATAACTCAATCTCAACCACATTGTCAAATTTATGATAGATGTCTTCCATTTGTTATACAATTTATATTGTGATTCATTGTAAGTATAATAATAATAATTTCAATATCAAGGTTCTTGTATCTAAGAGATTGATAGACATCATGCTATAATATAAAGCATTTACCTAGGGTATCAATGGATTATCAAAAGTACCGTGTTTGAATATTAAGGATATACTTAATAAGGTATAGTCATAGTGCCACTAAATGAAGTCACCGTTAATTTAAGTATTATGCAACCAAGTGTCATGGCTCATATTAACATGGTTCATATTATAAGGTTATCTTGCAACTAAAGATTTGATCTAGGACTCTTGCCACCTTGGTTTTGTTAAGTCTCAACATAGAAATGTAATTAACTCAATGTCTACTCAAAATTCCAATCCTTGGATACTCAAATAATTTAATCCTTGATTATAGTAATTTTTCTGGTTTACGAACTTATCATAATCCTAACTTTCAAGTTCTTGAGCACCATACTAATATTGGTTAACCCTAGGTTTGATTCCCAATTACTTAAATAAAGAATGTTAATTTCACTTAAGACCATTAAAAATTAATAATTAATTTTTAATCATCTCACCTTCCACAAATAAGCATAAATCACTTTTATGTAGTCATTTTTAATTACGACATTAGATAGTTCCAAATCCATGCTTCAATAGCTATAAGAAAATGTATAACCTTCTTAACGTATTCAAGAGAGTTTGTGCTTAGATTCTTTATTAAATTGTGTGCATAAGTTTTGTTAAGGCTGTGCTGATACAAGGTGGCATTCACAAGTAAATCTAACAAAAATATGTTCCAGTTATGCTTTGATAGGAATCCATGCCCTCTTTCCAATCTCCAATTTGAATGTAATCAATAGGGAATTTCCTAAAGCCACATTACATCAGCCATTTTGTCAAACATTTCATAGGTCTTGTTTAGGCTTTCCTAGTTTTCCATAATGTTACCCTAAGTTTGTGTAGAGGGAGACATATTTTAACCCTTCTTCCAGCTGCAACAACTTACTAGGCATGCATAATATAAAATGAATAGCCATGCACAAGAATGTACACTGTATAACGATTTTTCTTAAGTAAAATGAAGGCAGGCATATGTCGCATGAACTATTTAAGAAAAGTCTCAAGAAGGGTAGATGACAAAACACTAGCAATTATTTTCCAACCGTGGGAGTGGATACTTCAAGATTTACCACTAATTTTAGGAAATTAATGTGGAGGAGATAATGTAGTTAGCTTTAAGACAATGGTAAAGAATGTCTGGTGTAGCTGCTGAAATCTGTTATGTTGCCTCTATCCCTCCTCACGTTTTCTTTCAAATATGGGCATCCATAATTCCTCCAACCTTTATGCCTTGGTGGCTGTCCATAGTCTGACACTTGCTTTTGCTTGAATGTTTCAAAAGCCTCCTTAACAAGTCCATTTAGTACCTCTCCAAACTATACCCAAAACTATTCATAGCTTCCCATCTCGTTTCGAGCAGGGAGGATGATTTCAAGCTTGTGGAAATCAGCTCTCTGCCAGCCAGTTGTGTTTTTCTGAAAGTTTCTACAGCCTCTTCAATAAACCCCTTTCTACATTCCATCACTCCCCAAATGCCTCTGTATCCTTCGTTTTCACCTCTACTACGCAGCCTCTTGTTCATCCATACTCTCTCTTCCTCCTTCGTGAATTTTTCCTTTTTTGGCATTTTCTTTTGTTGACCTCCTCTACTGCTCACGTTTCTCTTTTACTTTCCTAAATTCTATCCTTAGCATTTTCTTGAGTCAACATCTTTCTCTTTGTGCATTTCTTCTCTCATGCATTCTCTTCTATCCCTATTCTCTACGCCCCAAATTCTCGCCTTACTCTGGAATTTTGTTCCTCTAAAATGAAGCGTGACTCCTTGGTTTTATGAGGTTGTGGGGTTTAAAGGCTACCAAAAATGCCCTTTTTTTTTCACATGACCTGCCAATATGAATGGCCAAGGGAAGGAATGCCATTCCTCAATAAATGTGTGACCATCCCTTCGACCCTTCCCTATGCCATTCCTCATTAATTTTCGATAGTCTCTTTTCTTCCTTCACATGGTTCCCTCATTTATTACGACTGTCTCCTCACTTGATCGTTCTTCCACCCTGGAGGTAGTTGACGGGGATGTGACATTCTTCCCCCCTTGGGAATAAGCCGTCCCGACTTATTAGAAGGTTACATTCGTTAATTTCTTTAAAAAATTTGGTTATGTTGGCGTAAGAACTAACACCTCTGGAGTGTGAGTTTGTACGTACAGCTATGCACATTGCGTAATGAGTGCTCTTCAAATTAGGAGGGGAAGCTCCCTCGTTGTGCTGGAATGCATGGAATAGAAAACTAAAATAAATCCTATCTTTTTGTTCTCAGCTGGTAGAGGCACAAGGTTAAGAAAACCTAGAACGTTGCAGCTAAGTATTTTCTGGCTTCACAGATCATCTAACTACAACTAAGCTAACTTTTTAAAAATCTATCCAGTTTCCTAAAGAAAACAGAGCGTGAGGAAATGGAGTGGGAATGGTTTTTTATACGATAAGCTGGGTACAGATTTGCAACATGAAGGCAAGGTGGGCACAACTATCTGCTCGGCTGAATAAGCTTATTATGACACACATCATACGATAGGCTTTAAGTACGAATTCTCAACATGAAGGCAAGGTGGGCACAACTATTTGCTTAATTTGAATAGGCCTATTGATAACAAAACACAAAAGATAGCCAACTAGGACAACAAATTGCATAGGCGAGACACACATACAATCCACGATCGAACTAGCCACTATATCTAACTAAGGCAAGCATTCATCATAATAATTGCATGGAATCCGAGTGGCATAACAATTCATTATCAAAACGAATACTCATGAACAGATCCAACAAAGACAATATTACAGGCAAGGTGGGCACAACATATATTAATCTCCTGTAAAAGTTCCTTGAACAGATACAATAATAGCAATACTATAGGCAAGGTAGGCACAGCATGTATGCTATCAAGCAAAAGTTCTAATTTACAAGGGTGAACCAATCTTGAGAATAGGCATGTTGCCGACAACGCAGCAATTCTCTATCACCAGGAAAAGCTAATTACAAATGAGCTGAAAGCTCTTATTTATAGACTTCAAGGTGTAGGCAACCCTAAAATCACCTTGAGTCAACTACAGTTCTGCAAGACATGCAAGATCTTATTCCTAAACCCTAATTGAATGAAACTATACAGTTAACTGGGAAACTATCATTAGTTAATTGAAACATCTAATCTAAATGGACAAGGTGCAAGCATGCACGTCCTTATTGAAAGCAAGTTAACTAGAATGCTATCATCAGTTAACTGAAAGATCTAATCTAGCTCCAAGTGTTTGTAGATGTTTCCAAGAAAGACATGGCATGCAATGTGTAACAACCAGTTAACTCGGAAAGAGGCATCAAGTTTAACTCCTGTGTCTAATGTCTATCTTGGAAAAGGTGAGATGTCCTTAACTGAAGTTCGCTGGCTGTGATCTCAAGCAAGTAACCCTTCCACGAGGTTAGTGACTGCATCACCATCTAGAGGTCGTCACATGTCTCAACTGTCAATTCACTACTTGTCAGTAACTCAAGCACACTTGAAAATCTCTGCATACTTAAACTGGCCCTTCCCTGGCTGGTAATTCTGGCGGCTCTGTAACTGAAGTGATGGCCATTGTTTCTTCTGCAGCTTTATACCTCTGAAGCTTTCCTCGATTCTTCTCATAGAAAAGTGTTGAATGACAAAACTGCGAAGTTTGACTGCGAACACTCTGGTTATGAGAAATGCACACGAACTCACTACACATGCAATATTCCAACATGATCAACCCTCCGGATGTGCTTGATACAAATCAGTGTCAACTTTACTAATGAAATCATGAATTAAGACTGAATTAGTCTTGAGATTGGTCTGTGTGAACTGCATCTTGAAAAACTCGCCTGTTGACTGTGAACACAGCTATGTTCTAACAACTTTCTCCAGAAAGCCAAAAACCACTCCAGATAAAGCTAAAAATAGCCTGTCGAAGGGCAATTTTCACGCAAATTTCTGAGACATGGGTTTTGTGCATAATCAAATTCTAAGATGACCCACAATGTCAGAAATTCGTAAAAATGTGATTTAGGCCCGCATGCAAAAGGTTTTCAGTTGAGATCTGAACTTGCAGTTAAAGGCATTGTGGGCAATTTTTTCCGTGAAAATTTGGAACATGGGTTTTATATAGAACTGAATTCTAAGATGACCCAGATCGATAGATTTAATGTGCTTTAGGCCCACATGCAAAGAAAACTTTGGAAAAAAGTACAGTGCTCTAGAATAGAGGCAGCGGGGCAATTTTCACAAAATAATCTAAGACATGGGTATTATCATTGATGCTGAAATACTCGAACCCAAATGATGCTTTTTTGAAGAATCTGCCATTTTCTTTGACATGCGAAGAAAATCTAAGACAAGAATAGAGGAAAATAAGACAGAAGAATAAAAGTTTTATTTGTTTTTTTTCTCTTTTCTTCTGTAAAAAATTGCCTATGCTTGAAGTAGAACTGATAAAACCTGCATGCAAATGGAAAATGAAGTCTGAAATAATCTTCTCTTGAACAATCTGAATCTGTAGCTACGAAGATCACTAAAATCTAACTCCTGTAGCACATACAGATCAATTCTATGCTCAAGAAAAGATGTTTCTTGTCAACTCTGATGAAGAATAATGGACGCCATTAGCAAAATATATAGAAAAATATCTTCTAAGGCGTGTGAAATGCATGCTAAGCATTGGAAATGGCGCTTGAAGTACAACTGGTGCTTCAAAACTCATGCATGGCCTATATTTGGCTTCAAACTCCGTTAATTGGATGTACCATAAACCCTAATTAGGTCGCCACTTTGAAAAATTCAGTTAACTGATACATGCAAACTAATTTTAGCCAGTTATGACCAAAAATAGGTTTACCAGAAGTCGACTTGAAAAGAGTTCAACTGAAGATCTAAATTTAGTAAATTGAAAACTCTTCTCATGCACACTTCTATTTTTGAATTTTAAAAGTCAACCTTTGACCTTTAGGCGTCCTTCCATACTTAGACATTTTTTTGAAAATTTGAATCTAGAAACCTCAAATGAAGCTCACGTTTGATCACTGATTCTGATTGACTGTCGCGTCAAATCAATTGGCTGACAGTTCCATCGAAGAACAGGACCAAATCTGACAAGAAGATTCCTTGAGGTGATAATCCAAAATTCATAAATTTGAGGCTTCAAAAAGATGGGCGCCCTTGGCCTCCAGGGGCGCTTTTGACCTCAGTGTAAGAATATTTTCAGGCATTTTCATTATTTTCACTGATAACTTGACCATATTTCACTTGACGTTTCTCGGCACTTGGAAAATTTCAGAACATACTGACTGGCTCACTGCGGAGTAGGCTGAATTTTGAGCAAAGGCTCCTGGAGAGCACTTCGTATAAAAACATCATCTAACCTTCCTAAATCATGGGTGCCCCTGGCCTCCAGGGGCGTTTTTCCCAACCAATGTCAGCCATTATCGTAACTGGCAAAAACTACTAAACTTCCGGCTGCAGATTGCCAAGACATCTTCTGACCCGGCTGAGACAGACAACGGAAAGCTGGAGCTGACACGAATGAGACAAGTATTTGAAATCATCAAACAAATTCCATTAAAGGCTTCAAAACCTTGGGCGCCCTTGGCCTCCAGGGGCGCTTTTGTCCTTTCTGAAAAGTTTCTGATCAAGTATGAAACCTCAAATTTGACCACTGATGATGGCAACACGGCAACTTAGATTCACCTGCTGACAGGTGCGTCGCGGAGCTGGACCAAAAATGGAAACAAACTTCCTGGGTGTCACTTGCTTAAAAGACTCCATCTGAAACCTCAAAAAGATGGGCACCCCTGGCCTCCAGGGGCGCTTTTGACCTCAGTGGTAATCATTTTTTCATTTTCCTCATTCTACATCGAATCTCTGGTTTTAGGCGATCTACTCCTTCGTTGGACTGGCTGGCTAGCTCATTGCGAAGCTATCAAGAATTTGGAGAAGTCATCTTGGTAGAGACAAGTCACAAAAGTTGAATAAAGCTTCCAAAATGATGGGCGCCCCTAGCTTAGAGTGGTGCTTTTTCATTCCAGACTTAGTCAATTTTACAGTATCTTTACCTCGTTGAAAATCTCCTCCGAGACGAAGTAACTTTTTGGACGAAACTTGCCATAGAAACATCACCGAAGCGTTTTGAGCTTAGTTGTCGACACCTGGTACTTGGCCATCTGCCAATGATGAATTTAGAAAACCTAACTTCTCACTTGAAAAAACGAAAACTACCCATCAGGCTTAAACTGAGTCTTAACTAAAATTGACTTCACCACTGTGATCATGAAGCAAAATAAACCAATCAAAACAAATTTTAGTCAATTCTGACAAGTTTCAATTTTTAGGGTTTTGACCAAAAATAGGGTTCTGAAACCCTAATTGTCAAATTTTTCAAATTTTGCTAGTATCTCTGTGGCATGACATTGACTCAAAGCCCATACTTGAATTGCCCAAAAACTATGTTTTGACATCATTTTAACAAGGTTTAGACCATTTTAAGCAAAATGCCTTAATGAAGCAAAAAATTTGAATTTGGGTACAACAAGTTACAAGCCAAGTTAATTTCTTTTGAACCCCTTATCCTTGCCTCTTTTCCCTAATTTGATTAAATTCAAAATAATTTTTATAAGATTTTAGAGGGTGCATTTTAAAATATACCCTTGAAAGTGAGCATTTTCACTCAATCCTATCCTCCATTTTCAATTTACGAGTTGAATTTTCCTAGGAGAGGTCAATATTATAGCATTAGGTACACACATTTACGAGTTGACCCTTCCAAAATACACCTTATTAATTTCTTTGCATTTGAAGTTCATATCCATTCATACTTACATCATGAGGAGATTTCTTAATGCTTTTAGTCATGCCATGAAACTTTCCACCTAACAAGGGGTGAAATCAAATCCAACAAGGGAGTTAGGACAACTAGCAACCATCAAATGCTTAACCTTTCGCTACGCACTCCAAATTACCCTTTTATAATTCATATATCAATTTTCCCTTTCCACCCATCAAGGTTTCCTTGGTTAAGACAAGTCATCGACTCTTAAGAGCATAAAAGTCCATTTAAGATACTAAATTTTTTTATGTACATATCAATTGACCAACGTGGTTATGGTTGGTTGGTAGTGTAAGACAACATAACCTAGAGTCAAGTGAGCATCATAGGTCCAATATTTGAACTTGGTTGCTCTGATACCAATGTAAAATCCACCCTTTAGGCACTACAAAATTCTTTTTAAACAATGCACAACTACCAACTTAGCCAACCATTAATTTTAATAGCTCTTCATTCACCATGGTGGCATCAACTGATCATCACCCATTTATATGCTTGCACAAAAGAGTGGTAAGGTCCCAAGGTTAAGATCTTTCCTAATCCTACAACCTAAGCTTCGAGGGTTCGTGATGACTCTACCTACGTATCCCCTTGTGGGAAATTAAAGGCTTCGTAGTTTGCCCCACAATGATTGAGGGAGTTCAATCTCTCCTCTTGTGTGAGATCTATGATCTCACGTTTAACCCATGACTATTATTTAAGTACATGTAAGTTATCAACTTAACTAATTATATTATAATGATAATAACTTTTCTATCAAGTGTTGGGTCCATACCAAACATTACAAAGCATTAGTGTACAAAAATTCACAATATTCACAAGGAGCATATAATACCATAATCCCAATGATCATACACAATGTAAGTCATGAGCATACCTCCATATACACAAGATGACTAGCTTGTACACATCACTAGTATAACAATGACTAGATCATACACAAATCATAAGTATAATGGTGATTAGATATGTACATCACAAGTACAACAATGATTGTCTCATACGCATATCACATTTACATTAGAGACTGACTCCAATATATATCGCAAACACATAGTGACAAGCTCCATCATACATCACATAAACATAGTGACGAGCTCCACCATACATCACATAGCATAATAACAATGGCTGACTAACACATCACAATGGATAACACATGTCTCTAATGCACCCCAAATAGAAATAATATTGATGCATTGCGCACTACATCGTGGGTCCTATCCTTTTGTTCGATCTTTTGCACCTTTGGACAACTGGAAAGAGGATTCGGTGCATCCCATACTACACTGCAAGTCCATCCTCAACCCCACAAGGCTAGGTATACTGTCTAAAAATTGGAAAGGGGATTTGGTGCATCCCATACTACACCGCGGGTCCGTTCACCATCCCAAGGGTTTCCCCAAGTAGTGAACCTACCAAACTCGGTGGATTTCAACTTCAATCACCTATAGGCTATCGATGACAAGTCCATCCACCCAAGAAGAAGTAGCTCCTAACATATAACACCTTGTGACCTTAGTGGTATTGTCAGCTATCTTCTTCACAATCTCGGGTAGCACTGGCCTCGGTCACTTTCGTGCCCTTAGTGACAGCCAGTGAACCACTTTGATACAACGGTTAGCCTTGGATTACCGTAATTAACACAAATGGGTCCCTACCCGTGCAACCGTTACCATATTTTAATCATAACTAGGCTAACCTGCTACCTTCACCTCCATGAACTAGGTGAAGGCTAGCTAATCCCTAACAGTAGCCTAAACATCGATCATTAGCACAGTCCAATGATTGCCTATCACTACTCAAATATCCCAGAGGTTCACACTTGGGCAGGTCATATATAACATGACACATAATCACAATCAACGTATATGTATATACAGGCCTATATATAGAGACCTCTAGATATGGAGTCAGTTTTCACAACACATAAAATCACATAAACCAACACAAGATGGACTTTGCCAACTTATACATATATTCAATTACCAACTATAAGTAGTTAAATTGCTTACTTATTCATTTGCTAGTCTAAACACATTGTGCATTAAGTAAAAGCTATTAGATTTCCTTAACCCCTTTCCTACCTATTTAGTACCCATTTCAACCTCAAATTCAAGCTTACGGAGGAGGAAATGTCAAACCAATTAGGAGAAACCGAAACTCTTTGAGTTATCCCCCCCTAGACCCTCCCCCTATGGACTTGAGGTCACAAGGACATCCTTTGCCCAAGAACCGCCTACGTTTCCGCTTTCAAAAGGATCAAAGTCACATGTAGTTCTCCTTACAAGCCTCTCAAGGATACCTACGCACAGGTTCCCACAACCCAAGGTTTCACTTCCCCTTGAGTATATCGAGGACTTGGATCAAGCTCCACCCAGTTTATTTATAATCTTGTTTAAACATCCCAATTCTCTTATATTTTCATCTCATTGAGCTAGCCCAACTAGGCTTATTACTTAATACCAAATCACCTTGGTTCACACAAACCCATAAGAAATCATTTCCATTTGAAACTTATATAATAAGTTCGATAACAAGGCTCTTATAATCAAGGGGTAAATAGATATCTCTGAAGGACATCCAAGAGTATTTATAAGCTTGTTTTGAGTTATAGCTATTGCCCAAATCGTTCTCAAGAAAGTTGGCAACACTATATCCATTAGTCATTTATATGAAAACATAATCTCCTAAATAATATTATTAATTATATTCTTGATCTTCTAAATTCCTTTACCTTATGGTGCAACTCCATATTCTTATGTTAGTTTATTTAACATACTAGATAGTTTATGTATACTTATCATTCTTATGTTAGTTTATTTAACATACTAGATAGTTTATGTATAGTTAATGGTCCTTAGTAAGGTATCAAGAGATGCTCCATATGATTTATCTCATAACTCAATCTCAACCACATTGTCAAATTTACGATAGATGCCTTCCATTTGTTATACAATTTATATTGCGATTCATTATAAGTATAATAATAATAATTTCAATATCAAAGTTCTTGTATCTAAGAGATTGATAGACATCATGCTATCATATAAAGCATTTACCCAAGGTATCAATGGATTATCAAAAGTGTTGTATTTCAATATTAAGGATATGCTTAATAAGGTATGGTCATAGTGCCACTAAACAAAGTCACCCTTAATTTCAGTATTATGCAACCAAGTGTCATAGCTCATATTAACATGGTTCATATTAGAAGGTTATCTTGCAACTAAAGATTTGATCTAGGACTCTTGCCACCTTGGTTTTGTTAAGTCTCAACATATAAATGTAATGAACTTAATGTCTACTCAAAATTTCAATCACTTGGATACTTGAATAATTTAACCCTTGATTATAGTAAATTTTCTGGTTTATGAACTTATCATAATCCTAACTTTCAAGTCCCCTAGGTTTGATTCCCAATTACTTATAAAAAATGTTAATTTCACTTAAGACCATTAAAAAGCAATATTTAATTTATAATTATCCCACGCTGCACAAATAAGCATAAATCAATTTTATTTAGTCCTTTCTAATTACGACATTAGACATTTACAAAACTATGCTTCAAAATCTATAAGAAAATGTATAACCTTCTAAACATATTCAAGAGAGTTTGTGCTTAGATTCTTTATTTAATTGTGTGCATAAGTTTTGTCAAGGCTGTGCTGATACAAGGTGGCATTCACAAGTACATCTAACAAAAATATGTTCCAATTATGCTTTGATGGGAATCCATGGCCTCTTTCCAATCTCCAATTTGAATGTAATCAACAGGGAATTTCCTAAAGCCACATTAAATCAGCCATTTTGTCAAACATTTCACAGGTCTTGTCTAGGCTTTCCTAGTTTTGCATAAATGTTACCCTAAGTTTGTGCAGAGGGAGACATATTTTAACCCCTCTTTTAACTACAACAACTTCCTAGGCATGCATAATATAAAATGAATAGCCATGCACAAGAATGTGGACTGTATAAGGATTTTTCTTAAGGAAAATGAAGGCAGGAATAAGTCACATGAACTATTTAAGAAAAGTATCAAGAACGGTAGATGACAAAACACTAGCAATGATTTTCCAACTGTGGGAGTGGATGCTTCAAGATTAACCACTAATTTTAGGAAATTAATGTGGAGGAGAGAATTTACTTAGCTCTAAGTCAACGATAAAGAATTTCCAGTGTAGCTACTGAAATTTGTTATGTTGCGTCTATCCTTCCTCACATTTTCTTTCAAATATGGGCATATCCATAATTCCTTCAACCTTTATGCCTTCGTGGTTGTCCATAGTTTGACAGTTGCGTTTGTTTGAATGTTTGAAAAGCCTCCTTAACAAGTACATTTAGTGCCTCTCCAAACTATACCCAAAACTATTTGTAGCTTGCCATCTCGTTGCAGGCAGGGAGGATGATTTCAAGCCTGTGGAAATCAGCTCTTTGCCAACCGATTGTGTTTTCTTGAAAGTTTCTATAGCCTCTTCAATAAATCCCTTTCTACGTTCCATCGCTCCTCGAATCCCTCTCTATCCTTCGTTTCCACCTCTACTATGCAACCTTTTGTTCATCCGTACTCTCTCTTCCTCCTTCGTGAATTTCTCCATTCTCTGCATTTTCTTTTGTTGACCTCTTATGTTGCTCACGTTTCTCTTTTACTTCCCTACTAAAGCCCTTCCTTTGCATTTTCTTGAGTTGGCATCTTTCTCTCATGCATTGTCTTCCATCCATGTTCTCTACGCCCCAAATTCTCGCCTTACTCTGCAATTGTCTTCCTCCAAATTGAAGCGTGATTCCCTGGTTTTATGAGGTTGTGGGGCTTAAAGGCTACCAAAAATGCCCTTTTTTTCACATGAACTTCCAATATGAATGGCCAAGGGAAGGAATGCCATTTCTATTATTTTTATCGACAAGAGTAGTCCCCTGAGGATATATATAATAGCCTATAAGCCATGTGCATCGAGTAAACCTTGATTTGGAAGTCAAATGCAAAAACATGGAAGGCATACCCACGACTTTTTTTTATTGACTCAGGTGTATCGTTACAACCCAATCCAACATCCAACCCGCCTTACTTTGGTCTTACATTTTGCCAAGTTGGAGTCGAGAAAAAAATGTCATCCTGGGGCAAGAGTAGTCCCTTGAGTATATTTTCAATAGCCTATAGCCATGTGCATCAAGTAAACCTAGACATTGAAATCAAACCCAAAACCATGGAAAGCATACCCAAGACTTTTCTATTTTTTATTGACTCAGGGGTATCCCTACGACCCAACCCAACACCCAACCTGCCTTACCTTGGTCTTACATTCTGCCAAGTTGGGGTCAAGAAAAAATGTCACGCTAGGGCAAGAGTAATCCCCTGAGGATATATACAATAGTCTATAAGCCACATGCATTGAGTAAACCTAGACTTTAAAGTCAAACCGAAAACCATGGAAAGGGTACCCACGACTTTGTTTTTAATTGACTCAAGGGTATCCCTATGACCCAGCCCAACACCCAACCCGCCTTACCTTGGTCTTACATTTTGCCAAGTTGGGGTCGGGAAAAAGTGTCATGCTAGGGCAAGAGTAGCCCCCTGAAGATATATACAATGGCCTATAAGCCAAGTGCATTGAATAAAACCTAAAATTTGAAGTCAAACGCAAAACCATGGAAAGGATACCCACGACTTTTTCTTATTTTTTACTAACTCAAGGGTATCCATACGACCCAACCCAACACCCAACCCACCTTACCTTAGTTTTACATTCTACCAAGTTAGGGTCAGAAAAAACTGTCATGCTTGGGCAATAGTAGTCCACTAAGGATATATGCAATAGCCTATGAGCCACGTGCATTGATTAAACCTAGACCTTGAAGTCAAACCCAAAACCATGGAAAGCATACACACAACTCTTCTATTTTTTTATCGACTCAGAGGTATCCTTGTGACTCATCTCAACAGCCAACCCGCCTTAGCTTGGTTTTACATTCTGCCAAGTAGGGGTCGGCAAAAAGTGTCACGCTAGGACAAGAGTAGTCCCCTGAGAAAATATATACAATAGCCTATAAGCGATGTGCATCGAGTAAACTTGGACTTTGAAGTCAAACTCAAAACCATGGAAAACATACCCATAAGTTTTCTTTTTTTATTGACTCAAGGGTATCCCTACGACCTAGCCCAACACCCAACCCGCCTTACCTTGGTCTTACATTCTGCCAAATTGGTGTATTAAAAAAATGTCACGTTGGGCAAGAGTAGTCCTTTGAAGATATATGCAATAGCCTATAAGCCACTGTATCGAGTAAACCTACCCCTTGAAGTCAAATCGAAAACAATGGAAAGCATACCCACGACTTTTATTTATTTATTTATTGACTCAGGGGTATTTGTACGACCCACCCCAACACCCAACCCGCCTTACCTTAGTCTTACATTCTGCCAAGTTGACGTTAGTAAAAAGTGTCACTTTGAGGCAAGAGTAGTCCCCTGAGAATATATGCAATAGCCTATAAACCATGTGAATCGAGTAACCTAGACTTTGAAATCAATTCCAAAACCATGGAAAGCATGTCCACGACAATTAATTTTTTTAGTGACTTAGGGGTATCCCTATGACCAAACCCAACACCCAACCTGCCTTACCTTAGTATTGCATTCTTCTAAGTTGGGGAGAGGAAAAAGTGTCACGCTGTGGCTAGAGTAGTGCCCTAAGGATATATGCATTAGCCTATAAGCCACGTGCATCGAGTAAACCTAGACCCTGAAGTCAAACCTCAAAAAATGGGAAGCATACCCATGACTTTTTCTTAATTGACTTAGGGATATCTTTTTGACTCGGTCCAACACCCAACCCGTCTTACATTGGTCTTACATTCAGTCAAGTTGGGGTAGATAAAAAGTGTCACGTTGGGCAAGAGTAGTCCCCTAAGGATATATGCAATAGCCTATAAGCCACGTGCATCGAGTAAACTTAAACCTTGAAGTCAAACCCAAAACCATGGAAAACATACCCCACGACTTTTTTTTTTCTTTATTGACTCACGGGTATCCTTATGACCCAGTCTAACACCCAACCCACTTTACCTTGGTCTTACATTTTGTCAAATTGGGGTCGGAAAAAAGCGTCACGTTGGGGCTACAGCAGTGCCCTGAGGATATATGCAATGTCTTATAAGCCACTTGCATTGACTAAACCTAGACCCTAAAGTCAAACCCAAAAAAGTGGGAAGCATACCCATGATTTTTTTTTAATTGACTCAGGAGTATCCCTATAACTAATCCAACACCCAACCCACCTTACCTTGGTCTTACATTTTGCCAAGTTCGGGTTGATAAAAAGTGTCACTCTGGGCAAGAGTAGTCCCTTGAGGATATATGCAATAGCCTATAAGCCACATGCATTGAGTAAACCTAGATCTTGAAGTTGTTATCACGGAAACTAGCAATGCTCGTTCTACGGATAACCCCCTACGAAACATGTTTGTTTCCTAGGTTTGTGATGTTCAAGCATGCAAAACGAGGCGATTTTCGATCCACCGCAAAATGCGTTCCAAAGTCTCAGATTGTCAATTTGAGCATCCCCATGCTTTCGTTTCGCAAAGACCTTCAAAACGATTCCTTGCACGAACGTTCACTGTTCATACTTCATGAAATTGCCATAAGTGTAAAAGCTCTGAAAAAGAGCGCTCAAGCACTTAGCTGATTTTTGACTGAGTATGAAAAGTGCAAGGGCGCTAAAAATCAATGCCCTTGCACTTAAGTGATTTTTGACTTTGGTGCAAGGGCGTTGAATTTTAGCGCCCTTACACCTAAAATGTTTTTGACTTAAGCTTTTCAACATACATTTTTTTAGCTTATTGCACATTTTTCAGTTTTGTCCACTTTTAATGTCATGAATCATGCTTGCTCGACTTGAGTTCGCCATTTAACATCTTAATCACTTGAAAGTGATTCCAAGTTGTTTTTAGTTCATTCTTTCCCTCCAAATGTTGGGCATCCATCCTTCAAGCAAAACCCGCGCTCTTTCGTGATCTTCTCTAACATTTCGTTTTAAATCTGCTTGGTGTTTAAAGTATGCGTTTTTAAGTTTCTCCTCATGAGTTTTTGCTCATGATTTGCGTTTTTTCCAGCTTGCTATTATGTTGTAGGTTTTCATTTTTTTTTGTTTCATCCTTGATTTCCTTAATCGCTTTTTTGCCAATCTCGAGTTTCCTTCCTCCCTTGGCATCGTGCGTGTTTGTGATCTCTCTCTCCCTTGTTGTGAGAGATTCACCAAGTTTGAGTCTTTGTTTTCCGTTTTTGTATGCCCTTACATGTTGCCCTCCACGTGTGTAGTGAGCTTTTGAATACATTCGTTTTAAGTAATGAAGAGATAAGGACTCAGAAGGTGAGGTTTGCAAAAACTAAGCTAAAGGGCCATACCAAACAGGTACAACTAAAAAGGAATAGGAATGGAGAGAAAGTAACAAAATGGGATAGGATGGTTACAAAATATGAAAGTAAATTTATACCAATGGATTATCTATTGAAGAAACTAGGAAGTCTAAGACAAAGGGATATGATTATAAAATAATACACTCAAGAATTTCATAAGCTAAGTATCAGAACAAAACATATTGAGATAGGAAAAGTAAAGGTTATGAGGTACATAAATGGATTAGTAGAGAATATTTACAAAGAATTGATCCTTGTTAGATTAACCACCTCAAAGGAAGCATACCAATTTGTGATCAAAGTAGAAGATAAGGTAAAAAAGAGATTTGGAAATTGACAAAATTGACTAGTGGAGAGACCACAAAGAGATAGATCTTTGTGTGGTAATCAAAGACCCAAAAAGGAAGGAAAAAGGGTTGGTAATTTTGATTGTAGAGACAATGGAGTTTACTATGCAAAGAAACAAGGCATGAGGCTTACAACAAAGGCTAAGAGAAAAGTAGCTACCACCACAAGAACAAAGAGGAGGAAGATACCATAGAATTAGATACCAAAGAGAAAGAAAGGGATATAGAGTAAGTGACGAGAGAACCTTCGAAGGGACACTCTTCAAGTGCAAAGGACATCAAGAATTTGAGTGTTTCCAAAACGAAGGAAAATAGTCAAGGAACAATGCCAAAGTTGCATATGGGGAAGTGGAACCTTACAAATCCTATTAACCAAATAGTCTTGAACATGTAGAGTCACTAATGATGATAATGGCCTTGATGGAGCATATTGAGGGAGAAGGACCGGTACAAAGAAAGAAATTGTTTGGAACTAGATGCAAAGCAAGAGGAAAGCATTGCAAGACTGTCATTGATAGCAAAAGTATTGATAATTTGGTGTTAGACAAGATGGATGAAAAATTAAAGTTGAAGAGGTAGAAGCAACCAAACACTTATTTGCTTTGTTGCAAAGAGAATGCAAAGTCATAGTCAATGAACAATGTTGGGTAAGATCCATAAAAGGAGTTATCATGATAAAGTATTGTTTGATGTAATATCAATGGATGTGTGTCACCTACTATTAGGGAGGCCATGTCAATTTGACCAATAGGCTATATATGATGGAAGGGAATATATGTATACTATAACCATAAATTGTTGGAGACACGGGTTAATGCCATTGAAGGATAAAGAGGACCGAGTTTGTAACAATTTTAGGATATGTGATGCAGGAGCATCTAGCAACCTAAAAAATGTAAGTTTTGGATTTTGATGTTAGGAGTCTTAATTTATTTTGTGAAGGTTTTAGAGGACCATGGAAGACCATGTAAGGTCTTTTTACTTGTTTATTCTAAGTTCTAGGTTGCAAAATTGCAAAAAAGGTGCATATTTGGCAAGTTTGATGCAAAAAGACATTGGGTTGCATTAGGTTTTTGAAATAAAAGAATGTATTTTCGAATGGTGACCATTTTTGATGTTGATTCATGTTGAATCAATGAGAATACATGCTCCAAGAGGCTGTGGGAGCAATATTTCATGAAATACCCTATTTTTTTGTCAATTTTATGTCAATTTTCTGCAATTACAATCTGAAAACAGCATTGTATGGCCCTGTACGAATCCATGTCAGGATCTATGATTGTATGGGATGATAGAGAATTGTTTTAATAATCCAATGCAATTGGTTTGGCGTGATTTCATTGTGTTTTGAGCAAGATATGGCAAAAATACTACCAGCAGCCCTGTTACAGACCTAGGGTTTCCAGCAAACCTAAAAAAATCATAACTTTTGTTTGCAACGTCAAAAATTGATGAAACTTGGTGAAGTTCTTCTTTAGGTTGCTTCCTAGGTTTCCACCAAAGGATAAGTCCCAATTCAATTATTTCTCTGATTTATGAAGATCTGAGTGTGTTCTTTGTCATAAAGATTGTCAAAACCTTAGGTTTCTTTGAGGGTTTAAACAAGAAACTTGTTTCTTTGAGTTCACTCTAAGAAGCGGGGCTTGAAAAACCTTTAGTAGAGTCTATAGAATCTGAAAACCTTAATTTTCTTGCATTTGTTTATCCCTCTGCATCAATATGCTTAATAGATGGAAGGAAATGTTTAGATGGATTGAGGCATGAGAATATTTTTTCACTTTTCTCCAAAGATTGTAGTGCTACAAATGAAGGAGGTGCCACTACAAGTAATGAGGAAAAACCATAGGAAGTTTCAATTTTTTTTGAAGAATACAAAGATATCATATCTAAAAATATGCTAGAAGGGTTGCCACCAATAAGGAGTATCAACCAAAACATGGAATTGATTCTAGCGGCCAATTTGTCAAATAACACATCACATAGAATGAAGAGATAAATATATAGGTGCAAGAGTTACTAAGGAAAGGTTTGATGTGAGAGTTTTAGTCCATGTGCAATGTCACAACCCTCATTTTCTTCGTTAGCACTCACAAGCGTAGCATTGTCATGTCAATTCTATTATTTAACTAATTGAACTAAATCAATGTTCTTCGTGTCTTTTATTCATATGCACTCATTTATAAGTAATTTATAATTAAATTGTAAAAGTCTTAAAATAATAATATTTAGAAGTGCTCCATTTCACCAACTCACTACCATGATCTGGTAGTGGGCTAGAGTTTAAGAGGGATTCATGGTGGAATAGATTAAGGGGGAGGAGTTTTAATGAGGAGACTGCATCTCTTGTGGGCCAGTCCAAGGAGGGTTGACACATATGAAGAAACCATAATAACAATAATGTGTAGAAAATCTGGCATGTGATTGGGATTTTTTTATTTATCTGAGGAGGAGATTGAGTATGTGATTTGGGTTTTATTATTTATCTAAGAGGTGCCAAATTTACTTTTTATAAAAATATGAATATCCAATTTCTATGGATCTTGATGTGAAAGATCCTTCAATTTTATTAAACATGATAGAAAAGCTCAGTGTGTTATGATACCCGACTACTAAGAGTTGAGGAGAGAGGATTGATGCTATGCATATGTATGGCTTGTGTGCAATAAAATGATGTGGCACAAGATATGCCAAGGGGGAAAGCAAAGGAAGAGATTCCTTGAATTTGTCTTCTAGATAGCACTGACAAAATTGAAAGGTATGTATCAACAATATGTTTCTAACATTACTAAGTTTTCCCATAGGATTATGATAGTTATTTCCTCCTTCATTTGACTCACCATGCTAAAGAAATGGTTTTTCAAATGAACTTTTGGTATATATTAAACCCATTGATTATGACTATAAGAATGTAAAATATGGCAACAACTAATGGAGGTTAAAGCAACTGACAATAATATTTTTTCTACAATTTAAAAGTGTGGTACAAATGATAAATACATAACCAACAATTGTTGGAGGCTCAGACCTAAAGCTGTATCTAATAATTTGGAAATAGTTTCTTAGTGCCTTTAATACTCAAAATGGATAATTCAAAACCGTAGAAGATTGGAGTGAAGAGATTACATTCAATTCAAAGAAAACAAAAAATGATTTTTTTATTTACTCCTAGTTAGCCAAATAATTTAGCTTAAATGCATAAACTATTTATCATTAGCACAATAAAATAATACATACAACAATCTTCCTTATTTCATTAGCCCCCATTTGGAATTCCTTTCTTGTTCCTCCCCCTTTCTATTTGAAAAAACTATCCCTAAAAAATCTAGGTTTACCTCTATATCCACCTCTCCTATCATGATCGACCTTCATTTATTTTCAAAACACCAAAATAGAAATAACTGATCAATATCCCTAGATTCCTTCACAAATAGAATAAAAAAAGTTGAAGAAAGTGCTAAAATTAGTAACACTAATTCCTAAAATAATCGAGCATAAAAAATACGTGGAGTAGGCATTCAAGGCACAACATCAACATAAGACTGTTGTGAACTCTTATTGCCAATTGCATCAGAATGAGCATTGATGTGATCTAGTGCATAGAAAAGAAACACACATAACGTACAAAAAATTTCACCTCCATTAGGTTTTTCATATTCTTTCATTATATTCTCAAGATCCTCATCTGGAAATTATTGATTGAGTATGAGTCAACCCCATACACATCTATCAACTTCTATATAAGTTATGTGATTCTATGTTGCTAACAGGAAATGCATCTTCTTTGAGTGTGGCCAAGTCTAATCCCCATTCCCCTAGCCTTGTGAATCAACAATGAAAAAGTAATATGTAGCTAATGGAACTACAACATTCTATTGCTACAATGTTGGAACAAAACATCATATGGAATTAATGTTACACACATTGTAGACTAGAGTATGTGGTACCATAGCAATATATTGCACCTCATTATCATCAAAGACTAGATGTAATTGATGGATTGGTTCAACAAAGATTGGGGTACAATATGATGATAGTAACATTTGTATTTTCTTACAAAATTCCAAGAAACGTAAGAGCACAACAACTACTTTACTTAAGTTTTTTGGTGATGTAGGATTGCTTTTACCCCAAGATACTATTGCATCAAAAATCTAGGTAAGGGTTTGGGCTATATGGTAGAACCAAGCCATGACGTTCCCTTCCACCAAATTAGATACCTTTACAAATCATCACATTTTTCTTCTTTCGCTTCTAGACTCTTGTTGGAATAGAGATATTCATCCTTTTCCAACTAGTTCTCTTTCTCTTTTCCCATATCCTTGTGATCTTAGAGGTACTCGTCCATTGAAAACCATTATGGCTCTTTGTCTCACTCATACCACCTCCTATTGCACTTGCACATAAATCATTAAAAATAGAAATAAAGTTAAGGGAATAAAAAAATGCCCACAAGTGTTTCCTCCTTTGCATTATGCCATATAGATATGCTTTCCATTTCATATTTCGTGGTGTGGCCTTTGTTTTCTAGCTCAAAGTGATGTTGTTCACGAGACAAATCCTTTTTTACATTGTCCTCCTTTATACTATAAATGAACATATCTCTACTCTCTTCCTCAATTATCTGCATTTCGACTCCAAGAAAGAGATGATTCATTTCTTTTCTCTTTTCATTGATCATGGGATTCTCCACATATTCGTCTAGCTACTTACATTCTTCTAGCTGCTTCTTGTTGGCTATGTTCTATAAAACCAATAGGACTTCATCACATATGGAGCTCCCAAATATTGATATCTCTATTGTAGCTTGCTCTCTAACATAGACTACTTCCAGTACTACAACATATTGGGATTCCTCTTGTGATAGGTTGCATTCCTCTTCATTGCAGTCTTCCAACTCTTCTCTTTTTTCATTGTAATTTTCAATGCCTTCCCCTTCTTCGAGGTAGCACAACTCAACAACTCCATTCAACTCATCTATGTCTTCATCTTAATCCCATTCATCTATCTCTTATCTTTGAAACTCTTGGAAAATCACATTTAAAGGTCTTCTATCCACTAATATGTATTTATCCTCACCATTATTTTTCACCTTCTCACAACTCTTCAATGCCTTTGTTGTAGAGATTTTTTTCTGTGCATTTTTATTATTGCATGTTGCATAATCCTCCAACAAGCACCTTAACTCTTCCAACTCAATCTCTAGTTTTTGCATCTCTTTTTGTTGGTCCTTTGTTAGCCTCTACCTCTTCCTTTGACTTGTCTTTTCTTCCACCGTAGTTATCCTCATTATGATATAACTACATATTTAGATCTAGAACCATATCTATAGTCCTAAAGTAAAGCTGCAACTCTCTCCTCCGTTCTAGATGGGTGATCTATTAACCATGTATCAACATTCAATTAACACAAATTTGGAGAGAATAGCTGCAAAGTTAATACTTCATAGGCTAGTACAAAATAACTTCAACTCTTAGCAATCTTCAACTTAGATAGCTACACTTGGCAACACTAATACCAATAAGATACAATAAAAAGGACTCTCTGATTTCTGGCATATCCTTACAAAGCCATTATCTCACTTATAATTTATGTCTATTATAACTTTGCTATAGCAGTCCCCTCATCAGCATGGTATGGTTGACAAAGAAAGATATTGGGAATGGAAAATTAGGCGCATAGAGAACTCAAACTTCCAACTACTTTTCATTAAACAAATACTGCCTCTCACCATTAACTCCTTTGCCAACTCGGTAGCTAGGATATTAAATTCTTCATCAAAAAGTTACGTTCGACGCTAGAAATTCCATGCTACTATCAACACAAGTCTCACTGAACTCAATACAAAGCTTCCACCTCGTGCTTATCCCTATTATTTTCCTACACTTCAAACTCTCCTCTACTGAACGCATGCAATACTCACAATTGCTCACATTCCCTTCATAGTGAAAAAGTAATAAAGGTATGGCTTAACAATAAATGGAGAGAAATAAATAGAGGACCACAATGGCTCACTGGCATATGTTTCTCTGATACCAAATAGATGCAAACTTTGTCTTGAAATTGCATATGAAACTCTGAAAATAGCTTCTTAGTTCCTTTTAACACTCAAAATGGATAATTCAAATAAAAAAGATTTATTCATAGTCAGCCAAATAAGCTAGCTTCAACACATAAACTATTTATCTTTAACACAGTAAAATAATACATACAACAATCTTCCTTATTCCATTAGCCCCCATCTAGAATTTTTCTCTTGTTCCTCCCACCCTCTATTTGAAAATAAATATCCCTAAATAATCTAGGTTTACCTCTATATCCACCTCTCCTATCATGACCATCCTTCATTTATTTGCAAAACCCCAAAATAGAAATAAATGATTGGTGTCCCTAGATTCCTTCACAACTAAAATAGAGTAGTTGAATAAAATTAGTAAAACTAATTCCTAAAATGATTGAGCAACAAGCAAACGTGGATGAGGCATTCAAGGCAGATGATCTACATCAGTAATGCCTCTCACTATAAGTTATATGGTTGCCCTCTTCAAAAACATAATAGTATGCATATATCATTTCATGGCCTATTGAAGTTCCATAACTATGTGTTTTTCTATTGACAATGTTTGCAAAGAGGCAATGAATAGACTTAGAGCCAAGGAATTGGAGCTACTTAAAGTCATTTTTCCTAATAAAGGCTCATCGTATGATGGGTGATTTATTTTTTTATTTAAGAGTACCAATGCATCAGGTTTAATACATTTAACCCCCAATCTAGTTACATAACCTTTTTCAAGTGCACTTAAAGCTCTTTTAAGTAAGTTCACTTATGATTGCATTTGTGGTTTCATGAAATGCTAGAATGTTTGAGTAGACAAACAATAGCATTCATAGTATTTTACCATGGGTGCCTTAATGCTGGTATGAATGCAACGTATTTGAAAAGGATATTTAAAATAGATCTTGGCATAATATCTATGTTATTTGACAAAGCATTTTTTTCAAATATGTAGACATTACTTGGCTAATGTTTTTTTAAAGATTAGCATAAAGGTAAGATTAGTTCCATCACAATGTTCATTTTTATGCCAAGATTCTATGAATCACCTACCCTGCTTATCTTTGAACCTCCACACTTGATTTTATATTGAAGATCTATGATTCTTTAAATGCTGCAAATTTTTCACATAGGCAAAGGAAGAACAAAAACTATATTGAAGCTTGATCTTACACAACTTTCTTGTGGGATCACAAATATATTATGGTGTTGTGTCATAACATTCATTGTAAGTTATTTCTCTAAGGTTTAAAAGATAGGCCATGTCTAATAAAGGTAAATGAGATTATTGACCAAAGATACTGCACATGGCCCATTTTAAAATTGGATTGGCCAAATTTGTAATCCTTCCCTGCTTTCGTATCAATTTTTTAACTATCAAATGGCTGATGAAATTTCCAAATGTTGTGGGTACTCTTTTCAAATGTAATACCCCTGACTTTCTATAATTTATAAATCTATAGCTTACATTTTTCTATTGAAAAGATAAATATTGTTGCAGCATGACCTTTGCTTCGAGAGTTGGACATAGCATAAGCCTAAAAGGGTAAAACCAATAAGAAATTCTAGTCTCCAACCTGTTGACGTGCTTTTTATGACAGCGCCAGCACAGAATAAAGTTGCCCAACGGTCACTCTATTCTCTCTTGATCAAAGTGTCCCACATGCTAAGATTGCTTGAAAGTTCATGTGTTCGACTCCAAGGTTCCTTTATCGCGAATATACTCAGTTGGTTGATGTGTTTTGCTGGTTATTTCAAGGGGACTTACGTAGTTGTTCGACTCTGTGAAGCAATTAGGACATGAATGATTTGGCAATATTGTTCTGGTATCTAGACTAACTCGGAAAATGCAGAATTTAAAGGGGATAGGGATAGGGATTCTACAAATCTACTTCTAAAGGGTGGAGGACGAGGATCGACTTAAACAATCTTCAAACCAAACTTTGCTTTGTCTCCTTTCGAACAACTCCGACAAAGTTGGTGCAATCTTCAAAGGATGAGAAAAGTGTTCAAACTATGATGCAACACGTTCATACCGTCAATACGACGCATACAAACATATGAACTATAATCGAAGTTAAGTGCTAATACTCCAGTTGACCACGCAAGGCGAACTTACCATCAGTAAGCCCGCTAGTGGTATGGATGAAGAAGATATGCTCAAATCACAACGCCACACTCCACAATTAACAACTACTTGCATGAAATAAAATCTATTTTACTCTATCTACCTTGAATTGGAAAGACAAAATGGCCTTGTTAGCTACTCATAACAAAGAAGAAATCACCAATCAATGAAACTCTTTGTATTATGAAAAGTGTTCACAACCACCTTTTACAAAACTTTCAAAGGAAAGTTTTCTTCCCTCCTCAATCTAAAGCTAACTTCTAAGCTAAAAGCCTTCTACTCTCTAGCTCTGATTCAACTCTTGATCTAATCTCTATCTCTAATATATTACAAATGAGGGGGGATGCCCCTTTTATAACAAGTCCAATTCAGTGGACGGTTTAGATCAAATTACAATGAAGGGCTCAGATCGAGCCACCTATGCCCTGATTAGGGTTTCTGCCCTAAAAACCGCCACAGAGAGGAGTGGGCAATGAATGCACAGAATATTCTCCACTCCCCTGCAGGAATCATAATGAGCAATTAATGCCCACTACCATCATCAAGAAGATCCTCATCAAGCAGCGCGTTCCCACTGGCCTTCTCCCGGATAGCAAACTCGATCAACCGGGCCAATACTGCTTCAACCTCCTGTGTAGAGATCGGTGGAATATGGTTGAGCTGGAACTCCAAGACTGCTACCGTCTGTCCGTATCTGGTGTAAGATTTCCTCCATGTCACTAAGGCGTCCTGGGTATGCTGAATTATACTAGAGAACGTGGAGACATTCTCAAAGTCATCCAGGACAAGTGACCTCGCAGCTGAGAAGAATGGAGGCAGTCTACTTTTCAAGCCATCAGCAGTTATCTCCTCTGGGACCAACTTTCTAGCAAATATGGCTTCTAATGTATTGAGGACTCCCCCCAAGATGTTGCCCATTGCTTTCCTCACTTTAGCTGAATCTGCCCTTGCTGCGTCGTGAAATCCACGGCCTGTGACCACCGAGGAGTACCAACTGGTGAAATCATACCTATCACCTCTCTGAATTACACCTCCATCCACCAAGGTTTCTAGAGGTATATGCATCAAAGCCCCCAAACGAAGTACAGTCTTCGTTTGATAGATGCGAGTATCACCCCAGGCCTGATCTACTATATCCATCCGTGCCAAAATATTTGAGGCCTGTCGATAAGCATCGGCGAGGTCCTCCATGAATTTCCCTGTCTCAGTATGAACACGGCTAACCCACTTGTCCGCCTCCGTTTCCATTTTCTTCAAATCCTCTAAGGCAACAACTGACTCCTTCGGAAGCTCTGATGGACGTTCTACTGCTGGGTTTGCTGGTTCACCTGGATGTGCTAGATTTTGTACGTATCCTATCAAGGTTTTGTGCTCCTTCTTCAATTTCTTATACTTCCCCTCCGTGCGGAGCAACTGATCCTTCAATGCCTGATAGGAGTTATCGAACTCCTCGATAACTTGGGCTCCCGTAGGACGACCCAACTCTACTGTGGTGATCACGTAATTTTCAGGCCTCTCCTCGGTTCGATCACAATCTTCCCTCGGAATAGCCACCTGAAGCGTGCGAGAGCCTGACTCGTCGGTCGAGATCTTTGAAAACTTTCGGGCCCTTTTCTTCTCTGGTGGCGCATTGATCCTCCTGAGGAACTCTTCCATCTCAATGGCTGGATCCGTATCATCCTCGGGTTCTCTCCTCATTCTGTCGGAAAGCCAATCAGGCACTGTCTGCTATGGATTACAAATGACAAGGGGCTGTTCTTCTGTTGCCTCCATCTCGTGCACTTCCTCTCTTCTTGCACTGGTTTGCTCAGGCTCATCCTCCTCTAAAAGCTGGGTATCTCCCGACCCTTGGGTCCCCTATTCTGTGTTTTCTTCCTCTTCCAAAGCCGTGTCCAACATCTGCTGAAAATGGGTGTCGGCCATTGTTTCCTCTTCCTCCTCCTGTTGGCCACCCCTGGATAGACTGACACTAGCTGATTCTCGGGTGTTGGGCTGATCTACCTCCTCAAGTCCCCGCTCTTCCTCTAATCCTACCCTCTGATCGGCAAATAATGAAACCACTCTCAAACTCGAAGACTGAGTTTGTGAGTGCACGGGTGATGCTTGTTCTATCCTCAACGGTATCGGTTGGGTTGGCACTTCCACTTGTGCCCTCGATGTCTGAGCAATTTGTTTCCCCTTTTTACCGATAACGGCCTTGGGTCACCCATCAAGCTGTAAGTAAGGGCGATCGACTTGCTCTTGAGTCTGCATACATGTCTGTCGACCCAAGTCCTGGTAAAAGTCATCACCGGGATAGAAAGAGTGTCCAAGTCCATGATCTCTGGCTCGGACCAATCAGGTGGTGGGACAGGAGTATCCCTAACTGAACCATAGTCGGGTTGCATGACGTTGACATCCTCCTCCACCTGGTCGGGAACTGGAATAATCTCACATTCTCTAATCAACTTGAGAGGAAGTCTGGAAAACATCCTTCTTCTTATCTCAGCCTCATCCACTGCATTTGCCCAAAAGTCCTCCAGATGAGCTCTGTGCCGGTATTCAACGTTCTGTACCATCCGGATGTTCCCGTAAGGATCGAAATCCTGCCTGCCTGTGTGATATGACAAATGATAAGATTGCAGCTCGTCCTCTGCCTCTCGGGCTGCCTGCAAAGAGGGACACACCTCAATGGAATTTCCCATGGTGATAGGGAAATCAAGCCCACCCTTCTTTTTCCTTTTCTGAATCTTATCGTAGGCAATCAATTGCCTAGATACCTCAAGCATTACTATGTGATCAGTGGGGTATCGTGGTAACCGATACGGATACGAAGTGAACCCCTGCAGCCTAATATATGTGAATTTCGGGAATTGGATGAGCCAATACCCATATTCCTCAATCAATGTCTGTGCTTCTTTAGATATTCTCTGCTGCGTCCTCTGCTGAAGTGTCCTCGCAATGTGCATTGTGAATGCATCATTTGCCCGTTTATAGTTGGCAATGTTAGCTAAATGTAGCTGTGTGCAGGCTTCATGGATTTTGAATTGACCAGGGGCACAGCCGATTGGCTCCTTGTACGAAATCCCTCTGTACTTAGTCATTCTGGCCAACATGTAAATTACATATGAGCTCATGTAGAAAGTCTTCGTCACCTTCAAGCTCTTGAATTGCTCATCGATGTGGTTGCTAATCATCCTAGCCCAATCGACACACTCTTTTCCTTCCAAGATGATCTCGATGAAGTAGAACATCCAAGGCTCGAAAATGTAAGCCTGTGCACTCCCATTCACCCGGCTCAGCATCATTATCAAATCACAGTATTCTTGTTTCACGTCCTCGGCAATTATCTGCTTTGGGAGCTTAGTGCGGGGTGGCCTCGGCTTCTGCATCCAAACTCTGTTGATGACTGCAGTGACTCTTTCGAAAGAGGAAGAGTACATCTTATCTGCCCTCTTGTTTGTCCTGTATAACATCTCCTCAGCAGTTGGAATCCCAAATGCCTCTCCGATGGCATCCGGTGTGAAGTTGGCGAGCAGTTTACCATCCGGAGAGACAATCGTCCTACGTTCTGGCTTGTAGTGATTGGCGCACTCCATAATTAGCTCCGGACACTGAATTGCTGGCGGAAAACTAGCAGCTGCGTAGATTCCACTCTTCATTATATTATGTGCCGTGACTGATGGTTGATGGCCCCCTAGCCCGAACATCCTCGATTTGAGTGCATTTAGATTAAATGAACCAAGGTTGGTGTCATTTAATCCTGCCAACTTTGAAACTATTGCTGACTTTGGGAGAAATGGCTTAGCGAGCCTTTTAATCATTGCCTGCCGGGATGAGCCAGCCTTGCCTGCTTCAGTGTTTGCAGCTCTGCCTGCGGCTCTGCTTGTTCCTGCAACATCCTTTGCTCCGGCCATCTACAAAATAAAATAGAATAGCAATAAGCTAGGCTGCAGATTTTTTAAATAAAATGAAGTAACCTCCGAGACGGCTGCGAACGTGGAGTTAGCTTTTTGAAAATAAAAACTCTCAGCATAAATTACTAACTCCAAACCTCGTACTGTATAAAAAACTTCAAGCTTATAAAGAAGCTTTCAACGACTGCACTTCCGACTGGCGAAGAAAATTGCAGCCAACTACCAACTTTCAGCAATGTGGATACTTTCTCAGCACAAAGCGAATTAAATCCTTTGTCTTGACTTCGTCAACCTCAGCAACTTTCAACTTCTAGCAGCTTGAATAAGTAAAATCTGCAGCAAGCTTCAACTTTCGTGCAACTTCAATACTCAGCAATTTCGAAATAAATCCCCAGCACAATATAAATTTCTGCAACTCAACACTCTGCAGCAACTTCAACAAATAAATCTTCCAGCAACTCCGGAAAACAACTTCAACCTTCAACTTCGAAATTGCAGCAACACACTTTCAGCTTTTCGAAAGAAAGAGTCTCGGCAAATGAAAATTTCTCCAGCACTTCGTACTTTCAGCAACTCAACACTCCGAAATAAAATAAACTCTCAAAGAATTTCTCTCCTCAACCACTTCGAAAATATTTCAATCTCTCAAGAACTTCTTCAGCAACTTCAACTTCGAAACAATGTGAGGAGAAATGAGAGAAGAGATTGTTTAAATAACTTTTCTCGGAGAATCCTGCTAAGTAGTGCTGGGGCTATTTTTAGCACCTTCATCAATTTTCCACTCTCTTCGTTCGGAATCTTCTAATTCAAGCGCAGTAGTGGGCTAGTCGTCAGCCGGTCATTATGGCAGTTGCCATTAATAATGATTCCTTCTTTGTAAAAATTCGAATTTTCCTCTTAGTCTGCCAGTTAACTCTTGGCGATTTAAACAACTCGCGAGAAAAACAATCACTTGACTTGATTTAAAATTCCATTTTAAAATCTCGCAGTGTTTAAATAAATTCAACTCGAAAAATTTCGTGGGAGTTGTAAATATATTTCCAACTTTTAAAATGTCTATCATTTAAATCCTCGATTTCATAAAACTTGCCTTAGACATTTTAAATTCTCTCATTAAAATGTTCAACTCCGGGTGATTAAAAATTATTTGCATGCTCGAAATAATTCATCCTCTGAGACTTAACTTCCGTCAGGAAAATAATCTAGGCAAAACAAATTTCTTCTGAAAATATTAAAATTTCCCTTAGGAAATTAATTTTCAAACTCTGTTAACTCATGGGTGCATTTTAAACGGGTTCATTTGATTTTCACTTGACCCATGGAAAATATTCATCGATATCAAATCTTCCCCTTGAAAAATATTCGTCAACTTTCAACTGCCTTTGGAAAATTTTAAAACTCACCAAATCATCCTTCCATGCCAAGGGCGTATTTTTCCCTAGTGAAATGCTATCTCACTTAGAAAAATTTTCTAACATTTTCTCTCTTGGCGTTTTATTTTATTTAATTAAAATCTCCATGCCTTAGAAATTTTATTAACATTCTCTTCCTTGAGGGCGCATTTAACATATGCAAGCTTTTACTTTCACACGCCTTAGAGAATTCTCCCATCTTTACTCACCTTCAGATCATGGGCGCATTTGATACTCTCAACTTTTGCTTTTAATGCCTTAGAAATTTTCAAGCTCACTTTACACTTTGGGCGCATATGACCCTTGATGCTTTCATTCTCCACGCCTTAGAAAAATTCCCTAGACTCCCAGCACAAGGGCGCATTTGATACTCTCAACTTTTGCTTTTAATGCCTTAGAGAATTCTCCCATCTCCTCTTCATCAAGGGCGCATCTGCTAGGCCAAGCTTCCATTTTTACCTTAGGCGTTTTTAGCCTATTCCTTGGGCGCATATTGGGTAGACAACTTTCATCTAGGGGCGCAAATGAGAGGGTGAGCTTTCACTTTCTCTTGAGGGCTCATTTCACCCTTGATACTTTCATTTGTGTGTCTCAGAATATTTCATCAAGCTCACTTTACACCTTGGGCGCATATGGGGTCTTGAGCTTTCACTTTCTTGACTTAGAAATTTCTCCAAGTCTTAGCCACTTTATCTTGCCTTGGGCGCATATGGGGTCTTGAGCTTTCAACTTAACACTTAGAAATTTTTCAAACACTTAGAATATCCTTTCAAGGTGAGGGCGCATTTCATAGGTTCCACTTTCATTTCGTTGCCTTAGGCATTTTTTCTCCAGCATTTTCAATATCTTGAAGGTGGGCGCATTTTGAAGGGTCTACTTTCAACTTGAACACTTAGGCGTTTTTCATAGGGTGAACTTCTATCTTCAATGCCTTAGCCGCTTTTCTCCAGCAACATCTTCCTTGGGCGCATTTTGATGGCGTAGCTTCAAGATGAGGGCGCATTTCATGAGGTGAGCTTTCACTTTCTCTGGAGGGCGCATTTCACCCTTGAAACTTTCATTTGTGTGCCTTAGGCGTTTTTACCAAGCATCATTTTCTCCAAGGTGGGGGCGCATTTTCATGGGTGTGCTTTCGTTTTTGCCTTAGAAAATTTTGATGCTCCCCCTATTCCTCTTTGGGCGCATTTTGAGGTATGAGCTTTTGTTTTATGCCTTAGAAACTCTCAAGGCTTCCATCAAGGTGGGCGCATTTGCTATGCTCAACTTTGAATTCTGCCTGAGACAATTTTCAAGCTATCAATCTGTGAGGTGGGCGCATTTTGAAGGGGATACTTTCATTTTCCCACACTTAGAATATTTTCCATGCCTCTGCCTGCCTTTGTTTACGCATTCTATTTTTAGCAAGTTGTGCTATTTTTAGCAAGTCCCTTGATTTTCAACCTCTAAGGCTCCGTTTTGCCTAAAAATTTCATCATATGATCTTCACCTTGTGAACCTGTTTTGCTAGTCCTCTGCCCTGACCTGCTATTTATAGCCACCTGCTATTTATAGTAAGTTTTAACTTTCTGACTTCAGTAGCTCTGTTTTGCCTGAAAGTTGCAACGCTTGATCTTGATAGCTTGAGGGTCACTCTGATGCCAACCTCGGGTGCAGACCTGCTATTTATAGCCGTGCCCTGACTTACTAAAAATAGTAAGTTCTCCGATTTCGCTCAAATTTTGCCAGCAGGTACCTTGAAGTGTGCTGACATGGGTGGGGTACTTCGTTTCGGCTATTTTTGGATTTTACCCCCTATAAAAGTGGAAACCCTAATTTGACTTGCATGTATCCCGAACGGTCTCCGTTTGACTTCATTCCTTCTGCATGTCGTTCTGTTTGCTGAACTGGAGTGTTGGGCGGCTGCCAGAGTGTACCTGCTAAAAATAGAAACTGCCTGAAAAGTGACTCATCCACTGCCGGATGGTTTTGCATGTCATATTGCCGCGGGATCTCAAAAAACCCAGAAAAACCCAGAAAACTGGTCTGCATGCATGCACTGGCTAAAAATAGTAAGTCCTCAAAACTCGATCTTCTCCGCTTGCAAGTCACACCGTTGCGAAGCTCTCGAAAAACCCATAAAGAAAACCCGACATGCGTTGAAAAACACTGCATGCGAACCCTAAAAATAGCCTCCGAAGGCTGAACTCTGAAAGTGGTCGTCTCGGTTTGCATGTTACATCACTGCGAAGGTTTTGGAAAACCCAGAAGGATTCTCCAGACATGCATCTGAAAAGCTCATGTGGAAACCCTGAAAATGGCTCTTGAAGCCTGAACTGCCAAAAATAGCAAGTCGTCTGATTTGGTTCAAAATTTACGTGTAGGCAGCTTGATGTTACCCGGATGCAGTGGAACTGACAGAATTCCAAAATCTCAATAAAATAGTCCCAAATTGAATACTTACTAAAAATAGTAAGTTGCCGGAATACAGTGAAAATTTAGGGGGACTCTGCTGGAAGTCTTCTGACTGCTGCACTAAGCTCAGATTTCAATTTTATAACTCAATTTGACCTTTAATAAGCCTGAAGGATGAAAACCCTAATTACACAAACTTAACCAATACTTTAACCTGGGTCAAATGACGGGACATCCCCGGAAGGACCAGAGACCAGAGAGAGAGCGAACCAAAGCCAAGAGACCAGAATGGAGCAAAATTTAGGGGGTCCCCATCTTGATGGGGTGATGTGTGAAAAGGTCACAACACAACCCTTACAAACTTTAACTACATGTGAATCTTTTTAACAATGAAATATGCAACCCACATTTGGGAATGCATTCTAGTACTCTACTTTAGTTCAGTAGACATACTTTGACTATAAACAAGTTGTTTTAAGTAATTATGTAATGGTGAGTCTCTCTAATCACTAAATAGTAAATTGCAATACCTTCCAAGGCTGGCAGAGTGTCACATTTAAGATCCTCAACGTGGATATGAATTATAATTCTGGATGGTGAAAATGACAAGAAAATGATGCAATGACAAGTGGATATGAATGAGAGACAGCCTCTTCACCTTCATCCACAAGTTTCTCTTCCTCCCTTCCTCTCTCTTCTATTATGGCATATTCATCACTACTATATTCTTCATCATTTTCAGGTTTTCTTGTACAGTAACCACTAAAGAAATTATCCCATTTGGGTGTTCATTTCATAGTTGCTCAAACATATCCACTCTATTCATTAGAAGAACTCTCCTTCCCACAGGCTGATACCATAAACAAAATACACACACAGCTCAAATATGTGGAGAAAGTTACAGAAATAATGAACTTCGTTGCCAATCTTACAAGGAACGGACAAAATAATTAAGATAACAAAAACTAAATAGGAATTTGGACATAGTATTTCGGAAAGGAAAGGATCAAAGGCAGGATGGTAATTTAGAAAGGGAAGGAAAGGAGCCAAGGTTGGACATTGGATGCAGTTTTGTTGATCTAATTAACCCAGAGAATGTTCCTGAAACCTTAAGTTTTTCTCTTAAGTGTTTGTAAAGTGTTGACAAATGAAATTTTGGGCGCTTTGATTTTTTTTTTGGAAATGGATTTTAAACTGGCAGTATAGGCAGACCAGTGAAGGCACAAAGCGGTAACCCTCTTGGATCTTCTCTTGGCAATTTGCATTGACCTTGATTTATTTCCATCACTTGGTCATGATGAGGGAGCAACTCTCTGACAGCATTCTCATTCAAATTTCCGCTTTATTTCCAGGTTGGCTACATTCTTTGGCCTTTTCCTTCATACATTTGCCTTCTTGAGGAACATTCTTGCATCATCTCTGTGTTCGGAAAGACAAATGGATGTTTCTTTCCCCTTTCATTCCAGTGTGAAGGTTGTTTTCTGTTTGGAAGCTTCTTCTCTTCCAAGCACGGGTTAGGTTTTGTTCAATGTGTATTGAGAATGCATGGTGAATGTTAATGGCTACCTTTTAGATCCTTTTGTCTTACAAGATCATGCACGAATAAGCATGAGAGAGCTATCAAACTTTTTAACCCATGAGAATAAAACCATTGAGTAGTGAGCTTGTGAACCATTAAGTTTTGAGACCCAGGCCTTTGAAGGGAAGCAGATCGCAGTCTTATTAGATATGTATGAGCAGTCAAAGTCTTCAAAGACAACAAACAGGACAGTCAAGATAGCATTCAGGTTTCATTGAGATTGAAACCATAGTGGCAAGTGTTTGAAAGCAGCAGTGGAAAAGATGAATGCAATGTGGAATGCGCAACAAAGAAAAGAGGATGATAGCTAGAATGATGACAGTGATATTCATGATGAAGGAGACAGTAATGTCAAACATAAGTTTGATAACTTCTAAGATTGACTACATGAATAGAGAAAATAGTCACCTTTTTTATGTTATTAATGGTGATAAATGTAGTCTTCATAATGCCTTTGCAAGAGATAGTCTTGTGCATGACTATATCAAGAGGATCTATGAGCAATCAGTCATACACAATGAGCAGTTTGAAGACAAGGATCTTATTTCAAATAAAGGACAGTGAATATCAAAGAGGTCTGAGTGCATGTGACAGTCTAAAACCTAAAGGAACAACCACCTTAGACAAGAGATGAAGGACAGTTGCTTCATCACTGCCATCATTGCCATGAGGAGAAGGAACAACAGGTTTTGAAAAGGCAGCCAAGTAGCATTGCAGCAAAGACAGTCTCCTAGAGCAAGGTTAAGATAATCAGGAGCAGACCTACCTTGCAATGGTTCATACAGAGGCATGCAACAGGAAGGTTGTGAAGCCTTGAAGGGGCAGAGTTTTAAGTCTTTGGAGGTCAAAACAGTGTCATGAAATTCCATCAAGGTCAATGCAAATTGCCAAGAGCAGATCCAAGAGGGTTACCAGTGTAGTTAAGTTGAAAGAACTTGGTTGAATCTAAGTTGTTCTTACTAGAGAAATAAAATTAGGTTTAATCATATTGTTAGTGAGTTTGATTTCTGTGATGGTATCTCTATTCCGCTTTTGGCTGCTCTCACATTCTCTCTTGGGATTGAGTCATTCATCCTTTCATTGGAATAGGTCCTTTATCTGGATAAGACTATCTACTCTATCCATTCATTTGAATGAGTCCAGATCAAATAGGCTAGAGAGAGGGTGTTTAATTGAGTTAAAGAGTGTGAGATTGGGACAACAAAAGAGTTTTACATTGGAAGAAGAGTAGTTGTAGAAGAGAGTTAATAAATTGATATTCAAGATGAGGATGCAAACCAATAAATAGAAATTGAAGAGTCTAGGCCTAAAGAAAAGATCATTAAATCCTTTCTAAAATTGGGTCTTAAGTCATAGATTAACACCCTTACATTTTGTAGGAGTTTGGAAGTTGGAATTATGAGAAGCTAATAGATAGGATTACATTTAGAAGAGTATTTAAAATATTAGCGAATGGATGACCTAAAGAGTGTAAATTTTGCATGCAGAAAATTGAAAAGACATAAACCTGTGGGATCAAGAACAATTCGAAATAGTTAAAATGAGGAAAGATAAAGACTTGGAATATGGTGATTTCGGTGTTGAAGGAAACTTAAAGTTAAAGGATAAGAATTTGAAAGATTATGCTCCTGAATTCTATAACTGAGCATGTCACATTGAAATTGATGAAGTTTGAAAATGGTCTCTGCCTTTCCATTCAAGGTGAATTTGGGATAGGGGAGTTGAATACTAAAGAGGATGTAGGTGTATGATATTTAAGAACAAAAGAGAAGTTTCTAGATAGGAGCAAATTGTTAGAAGAAGAAGATGTAAGGGTATAGGAAAATTGTTGGCAAAGACAAAGATTTTGGGGGACAATAATGGAGGATCAAAATCAAACTCTCCTCATTTCTGAGTGTGATTAGTTAATTATAATCATTCTCAAGGAAGAAGTGGACTTAAAAGAGGAAGAAGAGGTTGGTGGAAATTTGGTGGTGTTTTAGATGTGATAAGAGATAAATATGCAGTCAATATAAAAGGTAGTGGCTTTTGGACTTGCTGTAGGAGAGTCAAGCTTTTGAAATCCCATCTTTGGGATAGTGAGAGTGAAATTGAAAAGTGAGTGCAGGTTACAAAGAAATGGCCAAAAAGTCCACAAGTCAAGTCCAATGTAGAGTGTTTATTGTTAGAGCTGAGGGCAGAGATAAATTAAATGTGACTATCAAGGTAAATCTAATATAATGAATTTTCAGACAATCAATGAAGAATCTCAAATATTTCATTTAATATAAAGTTGAATTTAGTAGATAAGTAGAAGTGGGTTTAATTCTACTGTTACTGTGTTGAGTTTTTATAACTACTCCAAAAGAGAAGACATTATGGGGCTTCACTATATTAAAGAGGAATGCGAGATAAGACTCAAAGACAGATACTAATTGGAAAAAGAAATGGTGGCCTCACATTATGGGCTTTTAATCTTGGAGAGATGTTGAGAATCATGCAAGCCAAATTGGATGTTACAAAGACAACATAAAAAAGGGAATTTCTGCAGAAGAGATTGAAAAAAAATGATGTTCAAGACAACTTAGCAGTCCTACAACTAGAAGTGCTAACAAAGAGTATATAACTAGAGAAATATGATTAAAGCCATCTTAAAATTGAGAGACAAGTCAAAGATTGATATTCCTAAGGTTATTTGGATGTGTTCAAGTTGGACTTCTGCTATGTACTTTGATTGGTTGATTATTATTTGCTCATCTCTAGAAAATGTATTTGTATGTGAAGGGAGCACAAAACACATCTTCTATCTAAGTTGAAGAGCATGAAAGATATTTCTGAGGAATGTACACTTGATCTGTAGATTCCTCAATGAACTTTGTGAAAGGACACCCAATACACCTTAATGTAAACTTGATAAACAACTTTGGGATCACATCTTTTAGGTATTTTATAGCATTTTATGTACATCCTATGAAGACCAACTGCTTGGCTAACTTTTGATTTATACAAGGTCACTTGACCTTTTTGGTTTGTTATTAGAGTTACATGTTTACCCTTCGCATGTACAATGTCTCTAAAAGGTGGTAAGAAAGAATATTAGAGGACTAGTTTTCAGAATTCATTAACTCCGGTAATCATCTGCAGTTAGTTAGAAAGTATTTTGTGTCAACATACATTGGGTCCTCAATAATAGATGCTTGCTCTCCTTCCTTGGGCCCAAAGGGGAAGTACATCTATCTAAATTCCATCACATTGTATTGAAAACGTAATTTAAAATTAAAATTTTCTAAAATGCATACATAATAATATATTGAAATTGGACAAATATACAATCCAACACAATGCAACCCAATTGGCAAGGCAAAATGCAAGCCCAATGTTAGCTTAAAAGGGGTGCACTACTAGATTAAAATATACAAGAAACCTCAAAAGAAAATGAAAAGGAAAATTAAAAAGCAAGGATAGAGATAACACTCGAAAATAGTAAACAACAATTATTCAAAATCAAAATCATGACTAGAGAAACACACCTGGAGTTGGCTCTAGATTTGTTGACCTTGTTTAACTCTCTTTTGTAGATCCATATGCTCAAACCTTCATCCAAGATTGCTTAAAGCTTTTAGACTAAAAACTTGAATTCACAAATGGTCAACCCAAAAAATCATTGGTCTCATTGGTTAACCTTCTATAATGCAAACAAAATTCAATAAAAAAAAAATCCAACTGAAATTGGAGGTTGATATAAGAGATATCTATAGTCATTGGAAATGTTCTGCCCTCTTCTACTGACACTAAATCCAAAGTTGCATCCAAGAAAGTGTAGATTAAAATTGTCAATGAAAAAGCAGGTAACTGAAAAATTCATTACTTAATAATGCGCATTGCAAACAAAATTAAAAATAAACAGTAAATCCCACCTGGGATAGGGACTAATATGAAGAGTTTTTTTGTTCTCTGTTAGCTCCATCATGCGCTCTTCTGCCGACCCATATGTTAAAATCTGTCAAAAATAAACAGACCAAAAAATTAGTGATTAGTAATCATACTACGAAATTCAAAATAGCTAGAAAAACCCATCTCATCTGAAGCTAATATGAAGAATTCTCTCCGTCTTTTAACCTTGTCCTACCCTCTACAGACTTACAAGTTCAAATCAGCATCAGCTAGTGGTTAATGAAATTAGACATACATAATACAAATTTGGCAAATTTGTTCGAACTCTGATTAATAATTCAGACTGCAAACATAAATTAAAATGTCAATAAAGCCCACTTGAAATTGAAGCTAACATGAACTGTTCATATATGTTGGCCTTTTCTTGCCCTCTTCTGCCATCGATTGTATTGATAATAGGGGAAACTTGTATTGATGTATGATGCAGGTGGAGCGTGTGGTTATGGAAACCTATTCAGCCAAGGATATGGCACCAACACAGCAGCTCTGAGCACTGCTCTGTTCAATAATGGGCTCAGCTGTGGAGCGTGCTAAATATAAGGCCGGGATTGTCCCAGTTATATACCAAAGGTTTGTCTCTCCCCTTGAAAGCTTTTGGGGCTTATTCTGCCCTAAGTGAATTAATTAAGAACATCTCTCCTTCAGTTAGCTTTCACTTCTCTGACATATAATTACTCTGCCTGGCTGTTGCAGAGTGCCCTGCCATAGAAGGGGCGGAATTCGATTCACCATTAATGGTCACTCCTACTTCAATTTGGTGCTGATCACTAACGTTGGCAGAACAGGGGATGTCCAGGCAGTGTCCATCAAGGACTCTAGAACAGGGCGGCAGCCAATGTCAAGGAATTGGGGCAGAGCTTGTCTTTCCAAGTCACCACCAGCGATGGAAGGACAGTTACCTCCTACAATGTGGTGCCCAGCAGCTGGCAATTTGGCCAGACTTTTAGCGGTGCTCAGATGCACTAACCAGTGCTCAGATGCACTAACCAGTAACCAGGCACATCAATTGCCTGTATTTACATAACTTGTTTACCCATAATCAATTTCCTCTGGATCGGGATCCATCACTTGTTTGCCCATCGTCCCCAATTAAACTGTACCCTGCTTCAAATCAATACATAATTTCAACAAATCAGAAAACTGAAGCGGATAATCAAATGGATATTCCACAATCTGGTTTACATAATAGTATCCAGGTGAAAAAACATGAACAATAATTAATTATTATGTATGAAACCTGAACCTTACTAACTCCAAATAACTATTTCAAACCAAAAAAGAGAAGCACCGCAGTTTCACTCAATTAAGATATCACAAAATGTCTAGTAAACCCCTATTGACGAAGATAATTCTAATGAACCCAAACATTTCATAAAACACAGGAGAAGAAGATCACAAACAATTGAAAAACAAAAGGGAGGGCTGGACTCAATTCAGTAGATAAATGCTTTAACACATACAGTATTTCGAGATCACCCAAAGAAAAAATTACAGAGCAAAGAACAAGGAGAAAAGAAAATTACTGGAGAGGAAAGGAAAAACGCAACGCATAACTGTTTTAACACATACCATGATCAATGGCACAGATACCTTGTATTTCAAAATCACCCAATCAAAAAATGCCCACTGATCGGTCTTGACTGGCGAAGTTACCGTTGTTCAATTTTCAGTTTAAAAAAATATCGTTACAGCTTTTATTTTCAAAAATCAGTTTTCTGGTTACAGTTTTTATTTTCAAAATCTTTTTCTTGATTCCCATGAAAATTCAAATGATTATATGAGCCTTAAATATTTAATATATATTATTTAATACAACTCTAATTTTATAAAATTATGCAATAATAATTTTATGATTAAATAATTTGTGTCAAAAATTAAATATATAAAAAGTATTTAAATGAAAATATATTGACATATAATTGTAAGTGATTCACATTTTGGAATCTATTTACTCTGTACCATATATATGTTAAATATATTTATCTATAAAAAATAGAGAGATGTTTATTTATTTAAGAATTCTTTTATATTATTTAATAATTATTTTATATTATTTAATAATTATTTTATTTTTAGTTTTTTATTTAGAGTTATTTTTTTTATTGTCTTGTTGTCATTGTAGAATGCCTTGTGACATAATTATATGTTTGGAACACTTCTATGCCATTTTAATTCATTGTGGATAGATACTTATCAATGACAAAGTGCAACAAACTTATTGCTCATTTCACAAGAAAAATCACACAATCAATCTATATGTCTTGTACTCAAAAAGTCCACCTATAATTATATATAGTACATATTTTAGTGATATGCAATATTAATATTAAAGATTATATATGTATATAACACTATGAACAACTAAAGGATAATTTTAACCACCAACATTAAATGTGCTTGCAATAAAATAGAAAATGCATATAATGGTCAAAAGAAAAGTGATGAAGTAAAGCCAAGAAAAAAAACTATCTACTAAACATGATATATGCAATGTGAGTATGTGTTTTGAACTTCTTAGAATGAATATGCCCCCTACACATATGGAAATCTTGAGCATATTATGGTATACCAAGTTAGAGTATGACTTGAGGGGCAACAATAATATTAGAGAGGTATTAGTAGGAGGATGTCAGGTGAAAGGTAGCATGGAAAATAAAGGAGAAGATAGAAAGGAAAAACCTACATTCCATGGAATGCCATTTTGGTGGGGTTGTAATGTTTTGAGGGGATAGCGAACTATGAAAATAAACAATGATAAGAGGAGAAAAGGGTTGGGTGTTGAAGTTTTTCATTCACTTTTTGCCTTCCTTCTCTACAAGTTTCTAGCCATGGAATTTGCTTATTATGTCATTTTTGATTTGCTTCTATGTTTTAGGTGAACGTGGAGTGAGACCCAAACTATGTCAAGAAAAGAAAAGTTATAATAGGGAATTGATGAGAGGCGACAAGGAGAAGCTTAGAAAAAATAAAGTGATATTTAGATTAAGTTGAACTTACAAATATGAGTAGCAAAGATAACATGTGATACTACTAGGCCATCAAGGAGGAGCCTAGAAAAAAGTAAGTTATTTTTAGATTAAGTAGAAATTATGGATATGAGTATTAGAGATAGTATATGATACCACTAGATCATATTCATCTAATGGAACCCAATGTACATGAATGCCTCCCAAAACTCTTGCTTAGATATGGGTCTATAATTTCCTTTATGTTTGACAAAAGAGACCCCAAAATATAATGAATCAACATTTGGAAATAAAACCATACCTATTGTTGCATGGTGTGTTGCATATGATTCATCAAATATTGTATAGATCCCAATACACCCAAGTGTCATTTTCTAGAAAAATATTAAATATATGCATTATGCAACTTTTTTAGTGCCTACTTCAGAAATATCTTCAACATTATTCTTAGCACTGAGACAAATTTTAGCACCTATTTAATAAATATCTTTGTGTTATCCTTTCTATAGTTAAGTACACACCTTCCCAATCAATTTCTTAAATAGTATTTAATTTTGAATTATTCACTTACATAGCTAATGTTAATTAATCTAAGGCAAGAGATTAATTACCTTCCTAAGATAACATTTAGCTCTAAATTTTTCATTCATATAGCTGAAAAATAATTAATGATTTGAGAGGTCAGTTGCTTTCCTATAATAGATTTTAATTTTAAATTATTTGCTCTCATGAGCTAAAATAATTAATCTAAGTTGATTTATGTTTATGTGTATGTATATTATTAGATTATCCTAGATTGAGCTTAGGGAAGTTTGGAGGTAGGGAAGTTCAGAGGTAGGCTACTAACTAATACCCATAATATACACCTTCCTCTACAATTATTTTCATCCTCATTGTTGTGTTGACCTTTAATATTTCCTCTCCTGCTTTCAACTAGCTTTCAAGGATCATAAGTAGAAGTGACATAAGTATACAAATTTAAATGGAATTTTGATGTTCTCATTCAATTTTCTTTTCTTATTGGCTATATAAAAGAATGATAAATGACTTTATTTTGTGATGGGTTTGTCTTCCGAGTTTGTGGTTTTTAAAATTTATAAAATTGCAATTTAAAAATTATATTCAATCAACGGTTGCTACCTCTAAGGATAAACCTTAGAAGAGGCTAGCTAGTTACTCTTTTATTATTATACCACTTTAGAAAGAAAATATTTGATCTTGAATGTAAATGAATCATTGCCTACCTTAAGATTTCTCACTTGATTGGAATTTTAAATGGTGGTTTTAAAATTTTAGTCAATTGATCTAGTTGTCTTGATGATGCAACCAAGAAATCCTACCATCATGATTTATTTCATTATTGATAGTAAAAAATGATCAGAATTACACAATAATTCAATACTCAAGCTATATTTTGCCTTCTCCAACTGAACAATTTCCTATTTTTAATTAGTCAAATTCCTTGCTAGAATCTACCTATTTTTAGTAATCCTACACACTTACTCATTTGGCTATGAAAATTTCCAATTATTAGAGTCTAACTAAAATAAGACTAATTAAGAGCTAGGAACTTCTAATTTGCATGAAGTTCAAAAAAATAAAAAAAATAAAGTTTGGAAAGTATCAAAAAAATCAAATCTTGAATTTGAGACCTTAGAGGGTTGAGAATGACCTTGAAACAATGTCAAAACTTGCTCCAACTTGAACAAGTTCTATTGGTATTGCATTCAACTCCTCGAGATGCTCATCCATATAAAATTTCAGCTCAATTAAACTCTTGATTTAGAATTTATGACCTTTGAAAGTCCTTGCATCCCTTAACCCAAATAAATTACATGGAAAAGTTGTTAGAAAGGATTGTTTGCAAGTTGTTGAGTTAATATTGAATATGGTGTTATATGGAATACACAATAACAATTTATGTTATCACAAAATACAACATGATAATCCTTGTACACTTTAAATCTATATTCATAGTACTAAAGATTACAAAAAGTACCTTAAGGAAAAAATATTCTAAGTTGTGGAATATTTGATTGCAGAGTTGTAACAATATAAATAACTTGGTAAATGGTTAGATCCCTCTTACCTACTAAGCTTAATATGATATTAATAAAATAGTAATAAATGAATTTTTATAAGATGTTGAATTCATATCTATAGTAAGGAGTTATTAGAAGGCCATTGAACTGAATATTCAATGCATATTGATTGAGCTTGGTAAATGAGTTCTATTTGTATCAACTGGTAGATAGATGTAGCTTTGGGAACTTAAAAATCTTAGCTAGGGTTCACAATACTGACTACCATGGTAGGAATGTGCTTACTAAATTAGCTTCATAGAACTATTGGAAGTTAATGGTGAATTTCTATGAAAAGCTTATGTACTAGGTAACCCTTAACCCTCGTATGGGAAACTTGGGTTTTTTGTCCTTAGTTAACATATTATTATGATGGCTAATGAAGTGAAGTGATTTTAGATCATTGTTCTTATTATATTTGGCTGAAATTTTGCGATGTCTTGAAAATATGATTATCTCGTTATAGTATTTTATAGTAATGTCTCTTTCTCTTCTACATTATATTTAATACAAAGGTGTTCCCATTAATTGTAGGAGAGTACATAAGAATTTGGTTGTGGCTATTTATCCAATATGATGAGAAAATATCTTTTAAGGTTGATAATAATAGTCAATTATGATTGTTATATGTTACCATGAGATTATCTCATACAAATTAAATAAAAATCACATGTCATAATTATGTTATAACTTAGTGAGGATTGAGTAGGTAAAATATTAGTCAAATAGAAGTGTCTAGGGTATTAAAAGGTTATAGATACAACTGTGGTAAGATTAACTCATCAAGCTCACACATCTTGAAAATAAGATATGAGTTGTAAGTACTTTTATTGGAATATTGGGTTGATCTATATTCCATTGTATTTACCCCATGTATATTCAATTACAATAATTTTATTTTCATTGTAACTTTATCTTTAATACTTAAGCAATTTCATGGTTTGGGTTGTTATATTTTTTGTTATAACTAATGGGAGTTCTTCTGATAAATTAGAATTGCTACTTGCTAGTTATCTTTTGGGCATGGTATGTACAATCCATTCTCTTTTAAACTAAGTAATTGAGATTTAAACAATAATTATTTGTTAAATTGACTTTGTTAACCTTACTTGGTGGGGATGCTTTATGTGAATCCATATTGAATGAAGGGGATGAAATTTTATGGCTCAAATTATAAATACACTAATTTTGTAAAACAAATATGTAGGTAGGGTCATCTCAAATGAAGCCTTGAAGAGTACATCTAGGGCTAGCAACATGTCATGATCTAAGGATCTTGTCCTATAGAGTACATGATTGGAAGTAGTGGTAGAGAGTTATTGCCATTGCTAGGCTTAGTAAGGTTTGAGGATAAAATTTCTAAATTAAAATAAATTATTAAGTATATGAATCATTGGTTCCAAAATTTAAAGTAGACCAATCTCAATAGAAAGGTCACGAGCTATAAATTATTAACTGGATGGTCATATTGTGTAGGTCACATGAACAAGATAGATTACTAAGATATTTGATATGTCATGAAAATCTAATCATTATTATGAAAAATAGTAGTAATCAAGGGTGGTTATTATACTAGTATTAGAACATAGTTCAAATACTAGACAAATATAACTTGTTAGACTTTGGAATAAGTTGACAAGGTGAAAGTCTAGAGTTGTGTCCCACTTTGGGCTAGCAAAATAGTTTTGAGAAAAAAACATTTTTTCCTCAAAGGTTTTCAAGTGAAACAATTTCCCTTAAAATCGTGTGGCCCCTATATGACACAAATGATTTTGTCCAAAACTCTATTAGCCATTTTTTTTCAATTGAATTGACTTATCAATTCAATTATTTTTTATATCAGTTTATAAACAAGGTTGGCCGAAATACTTTCTCCAGAAATGGCCAAGTTGATAGTCGATGTGGCATCTTCACCCCTTTGTTGGGGGAATTCAACAATTTAAGTAGATTTTGAACTCCTCCAACCACAAACATTTAAATAGAAATCTAAAAGTACCCTTTGGTAGGGCTTGGAGCTTAAAATTTAATAATATATATTTTTAATATGCTAGTTATTTTATCATTATTTGTAATTTTTAACAATAGATTGTTATAATCAAACATAAGGCTAATTAGAAAATAAAAAGGTATACTATAATTTATTTTAAAATTAAAAAATGTGGTGCACTAGAGGAAAGATTCCTCTCCAAAATGGTGTAACTTATTTTTGTTTATGATAAATAGTTTAGACATAAAGTGGAGTCTTGTACAAGCTATTATATTTTGAGTAAACTTGAATTTAAAATTTTATTAAAAAATACTCATAAAAAAAATACTCTATGCACTAGATATTCAAGTTATCTAAGTGGCAAAAAAAACCAAGGAAAAAATAAATTTACTATATTAAAAGTGGAATCCCATCAACCTTTTTTTTATTTTATTTTTTAGCATTTAATATTCTTTTCAGTTTATATAAAAAACTATTTGCAACCAAAAAAAATTAAATAAAAAATCAGAAATGCAAACTAGACTAAAAGTTCCATATTTCATTAGTTTCTATCATTTTAAAATTTTAAACATGTACATGCATATCACTTTCAGGAGCTCCAAGTTGAAAAATTACTTTTTGTTGGTCATTTCCTTTATAAAAGTGGGACATAGTTATGAAATTTCACCAACAATATTATACTTACTATCTCACTATGGTTATAATTGACACTCAATATGAAGTATGTAGAAATAATTAAAGTGAAATGGACCCATAACATGTAAGAGTGTGTCTCTATTGGTCACTTGGCTTTTGGCTGCCCTCTTGCTCATCATAAGAGTGCTGCTACCTGGTGGAAGGATGCCCTTACTGACCATCTCACTGTTGGTTCTCCCCCTTTAGATTGTTCCTCTGAGGAGGGAGACCCTATTGTGCCATCTCGACTGACTATTGTTGTCTTTGTTCCATTAGAGCCTTCTGTTGTCGATGCCCTGCTTGAACCTGCCTGCCCTTCGTTGAACGAATCTGCTCGTCCTTTATCTTCTCCGATCTCTGATGCTTCGCTACTGGTTCCCCCACTGTGTGGTGGCTCCTCTCCCATGGTGGTTGGTGGGGATCTGATCCCCTCGCCTCTCTTGTTGTTTCCCAACTTCGAGCCTCCTTGGTCTGTTGTGTTGCGGAAGAAGAAATGACTCCTCAAACCCATTGCCTCTTCTAGGCCTCGAGTTCGTGGAGTAGGTTTTGACCCCCCTATTTCGGGGGTTGTTTAACTTTTTTAGGTTGTTCAACAGCTGCCTGTTGGCTATTTCTATTGGTTCTTCTAGTTCAAGTTCTATTTGAACTATGCTTTCTTTTGGCCCTTTGGGCTTTCTGTGTTAAGGGTACAACACCCTGTAAATGTTGCTTATCTTTTCAAAATCATGTAACTCGATGTTTCAATTTTCGATGTTATATGTTGAAACTTATAGAGATATATAGAGATATTAGCCCTCTTATGATCAATAATTATGAATATAAAATAATGAACCCAACAAAAAACACTAGGAGTTAAAATTTTAGCTTGATTTAGACAATTGTAGATTTGATGACAAAAGAGAAATAACTGAGATATATAAAGGAATCAAATTGGTTCTCCACAACAATCATCATATAAGACTTACCTTCTCGGCTAGTTTTACATTATGTAATTAAAATAGAAGACAAAATATATTATCACTTTCAATCTTGTATTTTGTAAATGAGGAAATTTGTAGTCATGAGACCAAAATTTTGAATACAATAAATATATGGAACCAAATCCAAAGGCCCACAAGGTCCAAGAATGGGGATTGAATGACCTAAGGAGCCAAACAAAGATCATATTAAGTTTGACCAAGTGATATAGTTTAGGAAGGGGAAACCCTATTAATAATTCAAAGAAATCGTATGACATAGGAAGAGCAAGGATTTAGTGAAAGGGATTGCAAAAAATAATATTACTAATCAAAGGTCAATTTATGTCTAGAAACACTCATTACAAGGTACAAGTGGTAGTGAATGGGAGTTAATTGGATACTTGGTTAAGATGATTAGGTCAAACCTTAACAAATGGGACCTTGAAGGGAAATCCATGATTATCAAGTGTGGGACTACATCTATATGATGAAATAAGGAGAGTGATTTATTTTTAATCTCGTTTCAAAGAACAAAAAAAGAGAAAATTCAAAGAATGTTACAAAAGGATAAAGGTTTGTTAGAAATGTTGTGATTGATGTCAAAGATAGAGAAGGTTGTCAAAGAGTTTATTGTGGAAATTGTTGGTCTAAGATGTATGGATGAGAATGTCAAGATAAGAATGAAGAGATTGTCATTGAAGCCAAAAATGAATGGAGAGAATGTTGGAAATATTGTCATTGATGTCAAAGGTATAAATATTATTTAATGGTTGGTGTCAAAGAGTTCATAAAGAAATGATTAATACAAAAAATAGTCGTCATCATTATATTGGTATCAAATGAGATCAATGTCAAAGGAGAACTAATATCATTTAGATTCAATGAGAGAAATTATAGTTTACAAGGGAAGTGATTAAATTTTAATTATATTTAACAAGGAAAATATCAATACGATTGATCACCAAAGAAATACCAAAGACAACAATAGTATGTTGTGTGAAGAGAAGGAGAAAAGAATACATGTTAATAGATAATAACAATTATTATTGATATAAAAAATAAAGATATGTTATTAAGCAACAAGCAAGCAAAGACAAATTAATAAAGGGCAATGATCAAAAGAAAACTATGTAAGATAAAAAAAATAGATAAGACAAAAAAGATGAGAAAAAGCAATGCTTATATATTCCTAACTTGGGGCACTAATTAAATATGGAAAGAAGAAAGGTTAGTAGTTAACAAAACTACAATCAAAAGCACATAAATATCCTTAATCTCCCAATGTATAGTGATCATCATTTTTAATAGAGATAAAATATAACAGGCAGTGATTCATTATTACAAGGCAACAATTAAGATTTTTAAAACAAAAGAAATTAGTTTTAAAAAAAGGCCAACCCCTTTATAAATAGTCACCTCTTCTTGATAGATTGCATCCCTTGGATAATGATGCATATGAAGAGGTATACATAGATGATGGTTTGAGTAAAAAAAAGTAAGTGATTCAATGAATAATTTTTGAGTAAAAGAGAAAATACAAAGAAAAAGAAAAGGTAGAAAAATGAAGAGCAATTCTGATCTATTCTAGAAGAAAGCATGTGTGACATACTAAAAATTTATGAGAATATTTATAAAGAAAAATTGATATGCATAGTGACCAAGTTTGAGGGAAGATATTGACAAAGTTTGGATCCGATTTATGAAAGAGAAGTGTGCATGATTTTGATCATATTTTTAAAAGATGCATAGTGTATGAATTAAGAATAAATAGTGTGTGTGAACCTAATTGGAAAAAAAAATTAATTCATAAAGAATCATAAGTTGTAATCAGATTGTGAGTTAAAGAGAATTAGATCAGCCATTGAAGGATTAATAGAGGTTGAAGCCTCTTGTTGGATTGGAGCTCAATTTATGTGGGGGTTGCAGTCTTCAATAGGTTAGAGCCTCCAATAGAGGTTGAAGACTCTTGTTGACTTGGATCTTGGTTTGTGTAGAGATTGGAGACTTTAATAGTAGATTGGAGCCTACAAGAAGAAGAAGAAAATTAATATATAAGCAATATTTTGTCGTAGTTTTCTCCCACAAGAGTTTCCATATAAATCATGTGTTCTCTTTGTGTTCTTCATTTATAGATCTTGCATATGTGTAGTTATTGTGATTGGTTAAGTTTTGAAAATTAAAAGATTATTAGATACTAATTCATCCCCCTCTCAATATCACTGTGTGCTCATCAAGGTTAGTTACTAGAATTTAGTTGGCTCTAAGGAGTCATAATATAAAATTCTTGTAGAAAAAAATTCTAAATGTGTTCATTAATCTAATTACCACAATAAGATTTGAGAATCAATAACTAAATAATCTAGTTGAAGAGGCCTTGTTGAGGAAATTTTCCTTTGTTGATATTTTATGTGTGCATTACTTTGGAGAAGGTAACCAAGTAGTCAAGTACTTGGCCAATATTGGTACCAATTCTAATGGAGACATCATAACATAGATAGAAAAGTGTAGAATTTGTCTGGTCTAGTGAATTGGAGATCTTCTTTTCTTTGGTGGCATGGGAACCTATTCCAAACATGTGTTTGAGTTATTATAAACTTTCTTTCTCAAGAATGAGGAAATATATGACAATCTCAAATCTATAGAAAAATCTCAAGTACCAAATGGTATGGTGGTTCTAGAAATTTGTAAAGTGAACTTATTTTACAAAGTGGGTTGAGCTATTTGATTAATAATTAGAAGAAGAAGTATGTTTTAATGAATAAAAACTAAGGTGAAATGGAAAGAATCTTAGTTACAATTTATTTGTAAGGAAAACCATGTGTCCCCTTGCTAATAGATTAACCTATGGGTAGATTGAATGTTATGTATTACACACATTCAAGTAAATATTATTTGTAGCTAGTATTAAACAATAACAATTACTTAAGAGGAGGTATTCAAATAAGTTTTCATTTAATTTTATGCTTGTACTTATGAAATGGAGCATTGAGTTAGATTAAAGAATAGAGGAAGTGCAAGGACAATTAGAAAAGAGATTATAAATAATGAAAGTGATAAATAAATAATAAAATGTGTATTAAAAAATATTATGTATGTAACAACAAGATGTAAGAATGAATGAATATTATCTCAAATTATGGAGAATGTGAGGATATATATGATGTAGGAGGATCTAGGTCGAGAAGCAATCTCACATCAACCAAAAATATTTCATGTCTTTCCTTTCAATATTGTTGTTTTTATGTTTGTTTTTGTTGATTTTTTGGTTGTGGCTTTACTGATTTTTAGAAAAAAATTGGTTCAAATTAAGGATATTACCTTGTAGAGGAGTCTAATTGGTATCTAGAAATCAAATTTGTTAAGAATTAAGGTCAAATTGGCTAAGTTATGGCTTTGTTGGTTTTTGGTTTGTTACTAGTTTGTGTACTTTTGGCTTGTTATTGAACCCACCCTTATGTAGATGTTTGTTCTACTGTCAACCTTAGGAAAATATTTGGTATGATACTGGCCTTTGTTGTGACTCAATGCTAAATTGATCATTTATAACCGATTCTAATATTTTTTTCTTGCATGTTTGATACAAATGAGTTTTTTCGTACTTGCCAGAACTTCTTTCTTATCTAGCTTGCAAGAATTACACATCTATTTGAAGCATGTGGGTTTCTTATGGCCATCAAAATTTGTGAATGAAATATTGTGATTTGAACATTTTTATTTATTTTTAAACTTGTTTAGCTTACTAGTCTCGATGATGACATCAACATAATACTGTTGCAAGAGAATCTAACTGAATCAAATATGTGCATCACTTAAAAGGTTCAATTCAATAAACAAAAAAGATGAAGATGATGTAAGGATGATTTCACCTAGTATGGTTGTGAAGTTCTTTTGACCATCTAATCATGAATTAAAATCTCCTATTTGAATGACCATTTTTCAATATTTTACTTATTGATGCATCTGTAGACTTTCAACTTAATACTACCTCTATGGACTTTTAGTGTGTTGTTGCACTTACAAAATTTTGAATGATCAAGGAATAAAATAATTATTGATATATATTGGGAGGGACTTCTTTTATAAGGGGAAAATGTTTTGGGAAATTTTGAAAGGTGGTTGAGATTAGATTGATCCATTATTTTACTCATGTATTGTAATTATGCTACCTTAAAATAGTAGAATTTGAATTTGTTTTTTGTTGAACAATAATTTGTTGATTGTTATTTGGGTTGTAAGGTTGGTTACTTTGATATGATCCCTTAACTTGGATTACATCAAGTGGTATCAAAGCAGGGTTTTCTTGCAAGGAGGTGGTGAGAAGTAAAAAGTTGAAGTGATAAGTGATCCTAAGATTTGAATATTTGTTGCAAGTTATGAGGATTCTTGCAATTGCAAAGAGAAAAGAGGGATGTGGAAATCATGAGAAGGATAAGTTCTATGGAAACCACTAGAGGTAAAATATAGGATTGATGCAAATATGCCCCAATGAAGATGAAACCCTAGGATGGACGAGGTGTTTGAGTAGTTCCATGTTGAAATGAGGAATGAGTTGAGGACTCTAGTAGTGTATTTGAGGAGAAATTTAGAGAATGCAAAAGACCATGCAAGTAGTGGTGAAAGAAAATTCAAAGAAAATAAGGGAGAAAAAAAACTACTAGCAGATTAAGGACAAGAATAATTCCTAAGAGCTATTTCTAAGATTAGTAAGGGTAATAAAATGGAGGTCCATTTTTTGGAATAGTTAAACCTTGAAGAGTTGATAGATTGGATGGTGAGTCGGAAGAGTATTTTGATTTGGATTAAATTTGTAACCCATAAAGGGTAAAGTTGGTGCAAAAAAACTAAAGGGGTATGTTGTCCTTTGGTGGAGGGATTTATAGAGAGAAAGAGTTTAAAATGGTGATACAAGGATAACTTGATGGAATCAAATGGTAGCCAGGCTAAAGGGAAATTTAATTTCTAGAGATTGTGAATTGGAGTTGTTTAAAAAGCTCCAAAATAAAAAATAGGACATGAGTGCAAAATATTACATAGAATAATTTTACAAGATGGTAATCAAATTTGAGCATCATGAAAAGGACAAAGATAAGGTATCCAAATACATGAATGGGTTAAAATTTAATAACTAGGATGAGATGAGTATGTTGAGAATCTACAGTTGAAGATGCATAGTATGAGGCTTAACCATGTCTACAATTTGTGTGACACCTTGATAAGTTCAATTATACTAGTTTGGAGAATAAATTGATGATTGAACCTAATTCCATGCTTAATATTGTGATTATCCTATGAACTAGTTTAAATAATTTTGGTGACAAATGTTCTTTATTAAAGGTGATTTGGAAAACCGTTAAGAATATATATGTGAGAACATAAGATTCAAATTTGTGTACAAGTATCATATGAAGAATACACTTAAATTTATATGAGATAAGAAATGACATGTACCTAACATTGATTCAAATGACTTGCTAATATGTTTCATGTTACTTGGAAAACGGTAATAGCTAGGAATGAAGCAAGAATTTGAAGATCGTAAATAAGTTTCAAAAGGATCACTAGACAAGCATCATCGAGATAAATTAAGACAAATTTGATCAATGATAGGTTTACCTAAGGTATGTTAATGAAGAAATTTGTATTTATTAGATATCAATTTGAATAATGAATGTTATTAGATGAAGAGTGTCCAAGGGTAAATTTAGTTGTGTAAATAAATGATTTAGCTAAAGTTATCTTTTCATTATTATTATTATTATTATTATTATTATTATTATATGCATGCTCAAAATTTCCATCTTGCATAGAGGAAGAAATTGAATATATATATTATGATTCACTAACTATTGAGTTTGATCTTGTTAATATTTTGAGCAAGTAATTATTACATTTCTAACCAAACATGTATTGGGAAAGATACATGTGAAAGAAGTTTCAACAGGGAAAAAGGAGAACCATCTAGACCCAAGTTAAATATTTCATTTTAAAGTTTTCATTTTTGAATCTACGACCTAGGAGGTAATTAGGGTTTTGTGTATAGTGAATAGTTTTGATGACCCAACTTACATACTCCTACGCTCTGATACCAAAACTAATGGAATAATTGCTTAATTACTCACTACAAATTAAAAAGATAAGAATCCTCCACAAGAGATACTGGTGTGTCGCCAATAAGTGTAGCCTTGACACTTTTCACTCATTTTGGCCTTTTCCCTTGGATTTTGGCTTGATTTTGCTTAGATCTAATGTTATTATGTGGCCAACACATTCACATTAGGCCTTGAACGCTTGCAAATCAACAATACCCTAACAAAGTCTTACAATAGTGTTGTGAAGTGTTATAGCATATTTCCTCACTTTTCTAGGACTTTTCCACAATAATTCACCTAAATAACCCCTTTACAAGCCTTAGTATGAAGTTTTGTGAAGTTTTGTAACACATTTCCATAGTTTCCTAGGCTTGTCATCACTAAATCAACCCTTTCTCATGACAAAATAGCCCCTTAATGCACTTATAGGCCTGACTACGTGTGTATCGAGAGACAATCCCATTGATCAACATTAAACACCATTTAATTCTTGATAACCACTTGAATTTGTCCAAGTGGACTAAGTTTCCACCTTGGGCGACTTAGTCCCATTTGACATAAAATTCAAAATTAAATCAAAATTCTAATAGGAATTTGCCTCCAAAACCCTAAGGTCGGCCTATGTGTTATTTTCGGGGAATTAGGGAATAACATGTATAAATACATGTTTCTCTCCTCATTTTACTTCTCTCCTACAATCTTGCATTCACAAAATCTCATCTTCACAAGAATTCAAGCACTAAGCACTTCAAGCAACATCCATTGGAGCTAGTTCTTGCATATCTTCAAACTTCTTCAACAAGGGTTTGGTGAGTGTTTACATTTGCATGTTATTCAATCATCTTTTGCTTTACATTCTATTTCATTTGGGTTTGATTACCAACATGGGGTTTAACTAAGGAAGACTCCTATTCTCTAACCCTAACCCTTTTCCTCTCTTTGCATGTTTGATTTGCAGGTTTGTATGCAAATTAGTCAAAGAGAAAGGTGTTGAAAAGGTGTCCCCATTCCATCCACATCATTCCAAGTCAACAAACCCTAGAAGGAGCTAAAAGATAACTTGCAGACCGTTTTATGAAGATTCAGACATGGGTCTTTGTCAGGAACATAAGTACAAGTGGGCACCTATAGATTCCAACCTCGAGACTCCCAAAAGCTCCAGGTGGACTAAGTCACTGTCATTGGCGAATTAGTCCCAATACTAGGCCTGAAAAGTGGTTTATGTGTTTCTAGATACCCTTTTGCTAGAAATTGTTCTAGCAAAGTTTCCCGAGAGGAGGACTAAGTTTCCCATTCTGGAGTAAGTGTCACAATCAACATTTTAAGTAGATTCTAGAGCTCCCCTTCATTAAATTTCAGTTTCCAAGTGCACCATTTTTGTATCTTCCAATTTCTTTACAACTTGCATACATTTTAGGTCATTCTTAGGACATTGCATATAGTTTTTCATTTACATTAGTTTACATCTCATATTCAGTTTATTACATTACTTTGCAGCACTTAGGCACACACATTACTCCCATTACTCCTATTCCAAACCCCCAAATATTTGAATGAACTCACCAAGAATACCTTAGTGCGAAAGAGAGCCATTATTCCTCAACCAAGCTCCTAGGCGAAAAACCCTAGGAGCCCATTGGGGAATCCTCTTTCCTTAAATCCTAGTATCATTTTTGGTGGTTCATTTTGGTGAACCCATCCTTAGAACACTTTTTTTTCTCTTCTAATTTTGCATTTGCATCCTAGGAAAAATCTTGCATTGCATTAGGGTTTTGCATTGTTTTGCATTCTAGGGTTCTTAAAAGTGCATTCGTGAAAATTTCATGATAGCTTACATGTTCATTGCAAAATTTTTTAAAAAAATCTACATTTTCATTTAGTATTTGCATAAGAAAAGCTTAAAAATCTTAAAAAGTAGTCAAAATTCTAAAAACTGTTAAAAATATCACTGCTGGGACTAATTCACTACACTGGGCAACTTAGTCCACTTGCACCATTTTCACTATAATCTCTAGCAAATTTAGAGCATTTTCTACACTTTTGTTTCTTGTTTCTACATTTTTGATTTGTTTTCTAGAATTTTAGTTATAAGCATTTTAGTATCATTTGTTTGTATTCCATTTACATCCACCCCACATTTAGGAAAATTTTCATGAGTGTTTGGTGTCCTATTGTTGATACTTTGGTGAGAAGAAGTTTGAGACTCATGGCATCTCATGACAATACCCTTGTAGATCTTAGGTTATCTCAAACTTCCACTCCTAGTATTGCATCTAGTACACTAGGCCTAGAACCTACCCTTAGTAACTTGTTGCATTCAGAAAACATGAATACTAAACCTAAACATGATAATTTCCCACATGAAAAGATATTTCACATTCATGCAAACCTAGGTAACCTCCAACATGAAGTGAGCTTTGAAAACATTTCCACCACTGCTATCCCCACTATAGAAAAAAATCACCATATGCTTAACAATGATGATGGCCTAAGTGTTGTGAAGAAAATAGTCAAAATATATCAAAAACATGTCTCTTCCACATCTAGGGCCTCTCAACCAACCACCCCTATTGTTGGCCAAGGAGGACCTCATACTCCTTCCTTCAACGGTATCCTCCATTCCTACCTATTCTTCCCCTAATGTCACAACCACAATGCAACCGGTTAGAAATGTGATTCCTTCCCTTGGTATTCCTACTAGTATTCCCACCTCCTTTGTGGCATCACAGGATTTATCTTCTTCCAACATACCATCCATTAGTATTCCCTTCACTTTCCCTACCACCACATTTACCCCATCACCACTTTCCCTCCCACCCAACACCACTTATACTGTTCCTCTCTTAACACAAATTTTCCACACAATCTCCTCCATGCAACAACTTTCTACCATCCATCAAAACCAACATGGTTCACCCACATACTATGTCCACAACAATACTTTTTCCTTAGAAATATTGTGAACACTGATGCCACAAGGAATAGAAATACCTATATTTGAGAAGTACGAAGGGACGGGTGATCCTTCTAATCACATTAATGCTTACACTGCTCTATGTAGCGACTTTTCTCTTGACGATAAATTGCTAGTTAAACTATTTTTAAGAACCTTAAAGGATACGACCTTGGATTGGTTTTCTTCCTTACCAAAAAATTTAATTCCTTCATTCAATGAACTTGTTGATGCCTTTATCAACCATTTCCAAGTACATATCGATCCTAAAAAGACCTTGGTCGATTTGATGAGATGTAAGAAAAACAATGATGAAAATATCATAGACTTTATCTCACATTATCAATCACTTTTATCCCAAACTGATGTCAAGATCCTCGATACACATTTGAAAAATATATTTATTGAAAACCTACATACCCACCTTCAAGACAAACTCACCATGATGAAGTTTCCTTCCTTCATGCATTTATGCACAACGCTCTATGATTATCACAATTCAAATAGTAGTTGCAATATGCGATCCACTTCTAGTCGAATTGAGAAGTCTGATGCTACCAACCAAACCAATTCTCCATCATTCCACAAACCAAATAACAGGTTTTTGTAATTTAACCCTCCTTCACAATCTCCTCCACTTGTCAATAATCAACTAGTAGCTGTTAAGACCGTGGTGCCTTTCAGTTATGGAGACCCTAAACAAAACTTCATGCCACTACCTGATACCCTCCATAATACAATGACCCAAATTTTATAGCAACAAATGATCACCTTACTTGTTGTCCATGCACTTGATCCTAATAAGCCTTTACCCCCATCCTTCAACTCAAACGCTTATTTCTATTTTCATAGACAAAATGGACATGACATCGGACAATGTAAGTGTCTTAAGCACCTTGTTCAAGACCTCATTGATTCGGGTTGTTTATCCGTTGCTGGTATTAATGACAAAGGAAATAATTTTGTTGCACCCCCCAACCAAAATTTAAATTTTTTCACTAATCCTATGCCTAAACATAACATTTCATTTGTCAAAACTAGTGAAACTCCACAAAATGATGTTATGAATGTTGATACACAAGATGAACATTTTGACCTTCTTCTGAATGCGACCCATGTCACACCTATGGATGAAATGGTAGGCACAATAGACATAATCCATCGTAAGGGCCAAACCAAAACATCTCTTGATATTACTTTTTCACCTCAAGACATACTCAAAAATATTCCCGATGTTCCTCTCTACATAGCCATCTGAATCTATGATAAGCCCACCAATGGGATACTCATAGATCTTGCCTATGGAGAGAATGTGATCATAGAAGAATTTTTGGTACTACATGATCTTTATCAAGATGTTTATGAAAAACCTAACACATGGATCAAAACACATAATGGTTTTGCTTGCCCTATGATCGGATTGATCACCCTTCCATTACAAATAGGCCCCAAGACATTGGATGCTACATTCTCTGTCATCCCATAGTCAGACCAATTTCATTTGTGGCTAGGCCACCCATGACTTCGCTTAATGAAAGCGGCCCCCTCGATTCTTCACAAATGTTTGAAGTTTCCCTTTGACAATGAAATATTCACCGTCCACCATAGTGGCTTCAATCCATTATCCTTTAAAGGAAACTTTTCTTTAGAAGCCTTTTGGCCTAAGCCCATGGAACCCATCACCCCCCATAGATATTTATTTTTCATCACTTATCAGAAATTCAAAGCTAAGAAAATATCTGAATTATCTGTTTGCAACATACCACCATCAACTTTTGAAACTCTCATCCTTGACGAAACCATGCTACAACTTGAATGAAACCTACCTAACCTGACAACACCTCAAACCTCCTCTACATCGTCCAAGAGACTTCGAGATCATGATAGTAAATCCATCCTACCTCCTCACATCAAACAAGTTTATAAAGCCAAGGAGAAATTGGCTGACCTACCTATGGTTCCTCCCATTCTTCCCTGTAGAAATGACAAGCAACCTATGGTTGATCAACCCAATCCTTACCAGATGCAACTTGACAATAGAATAAAAATAAATAGAGGAGCTAGGGAGCGTAGGCATCTCCATCATGCTCTTGCTTGCATGTCACGTGATGCAAAAAATCCTAAAAATCATAATCCACCTTTGTCAAAAGCAAGGCATGAAAACCCTCCTCCCCCACCATTGCAACCTAATCCTATACCCCCACCACAACCAATATTACATGCTTCAACTGATATTGTCATTCACTCTCCTATTGTCATCAATCTAGATGATGACAATGAGGAGATTTCTCAAATAGATGAAGAGGTGCATAAAACTTTGAATACATTATTTTCTTCTTCCATGAGCTTACATGATAACACTCCTCAGATGACCATTGATCTTGATGCTAGTTCTGCAATTATTGTTGTCCCTCTAGCTAGTCGCCCACCTGAATTTTACACTAAATAAGACTGGGAGGTGGATGACTTGCTCGATGGTTGACGAGAATTTTCCTTACTAGTCTATTTTTCATTTGTGTGTTTGCTTGTGTGTGATATATTACATTGTACTATTTTGTTTGATGTTATCTCTCTTTGTGACATTCTTCTATTTGTCTCTTCATTCTTCTATATGTCATGAATTTTCTTTTACTTTTCTCCTTTTGATATTTTCCTTTTTGGGGATGATGCAAGGCATTGAGACCGTAATGTATCCTCCATGTTGACCCAAAAGACCTTTTCTTTTTCTTTCACTTTTGCCTTCCTTTTGGGGATGATGCAAGGCATTGAGATTGTAATGTCTCCTTCATGTTGACCCAAAAAGGCTCTTTTCGTTTCTCTTTTTCCTTTGTTGTACTTTTGGGGATGATGCAAAGCATCGAGACACCCTATGTATCTTCCATGTTGACCTAAAATGACTCTTTCTTTTTCTTTTTCTTTGCTCTCTTTGTGTCCTTCTTCCAGTTCTATGTATTTGGTGTAAGTGTTCCAAGGCTTGCTTGCACAACTAGCTAAGAAGACCCTTCCTCATCTTCTTCTAGGAAACTAACCTCTTTCAGGTCCTTGTTAGGCTTAGATATTTAACTAAGTCCCAATCCAACTCTTTTCCAAGAGTCTCACACCTTGTGCTTCACCTTGAAGGACTAACACCACTTTGTTATGTGCAAACTCTCTCCTACACTTAGAAGACTCCAAGTGCCAACATCACACAAACATTGAATTGATTGCAGGGGTGCCAAACACATTGGAAACATGCCATATACTTCCAACTAGATCCTTCTTGGAGGATCTCTAAACTCCTTTCCTACCGGTTTGAAGAATTGGTCTTGAGGAGGCCTATTTCTTGTAACCCTTGACAAAGACCTTTACTTCATTCCTGCCCAAACTTTCCAAACAACTTGAAAAACCAATTCCACATTCGAATTCCCTTTTGGATTTTCTGAAGGATTCAAAAAATTCTATATTCCTAAGTTCTCCGTACATTGGTTTCCTATTATCTAGGTTAAGTAGGGTTATTATGCCTAGTTTGTAGGACCCCATTGGTTTTCTTGCTCAAACCTCAGTCAAATGGATTGATAGAATCTCAATCCTTCTAGCATGTTAGGATATGGTTATACCCTACCTGGAACTGTACTTGTTCCGTACTGTACTTCACTCCCCTGCTTATTTTCTCCAATTCACACTATCAAACATCTAACCGGGTTCTCCTAACTCGCCTAGAGCTTGACATTTAAACTAATAACCTTACTTCCTTGATCTCCTACGTCTATATACATTATGTACAATGGCTCCACTCTAAGATTCATCCCTCTTTTCGAAGGTCCAAGGTTTGAATCTCAAGTGAGAGCCATGAAAACAAAAACAGTCTAAAAAGGACCTGCACTTTGTCAAATTCAAACTTATTTCTCTACAATCTGAAGACTAACTTAAAACCACTAACACACTAAATAGAAAAGTCTTAAAACATTCTATACTATTCAAATCCAAAACTAATCTTCGAGTATCAAACAATGTAATCACACTGTCACCATGAAATGCTTGGATTCTTGTCAAAATAGAAATTGCAGAGCTCTCTTCTATTACACCAACTTGTTACAAAAACATAACATTCTCTACCTAATTAGATTTGAGCCTTCCATTACATTAGATGCCATTCCCCATGTTTTTAGGGTCTGTTGGTTGATCTCCCATCTTTTAGGGGATCCTATGTAACCGAGTTGCATGCAACATTTGCCCTATGCCACCTTCCTAACTCTTAGGACCTCTATCTCCTATATTTCGAGTAACCAACACCATTAAAGGCTTCATGGCATCTCCCTAACATCATTCATAAGTTTAGAACACATTTAAGACTCAAATCCCCAACTTAAGCTACAAAAGACTAAGCAATTAAAAGCTACTAACAATGACTAATTTGGTGACCTTAGTCCTAATTACTAACTCTCCTAGCCCACATTGCAATGACCTTCTAAGGTCCAAAACAAACATACAAATATTCTGACTTGGCTAATGTCAAATACAAGGCCAAAATATCCTAGCTATGGAGGTTAGCCTAGGTGTGCTCCTGAACCATTACCTCCCCAAGTAAAAGCTTTCAATCCACCCTTGGATTGAGTAAGTTGAGGTCAATGCCCAACTTCTTGAACTCTGATTCTTTGATCCATACTGCATCAGCATCAATTTGTCCATGCCTCTTGATCAGATGCTCTTTGTATTCCTTGGTTCTAGTCTTCTTGTAGACTCTAGTATCTAGTATACTATCAGCTTGCTTGACTGTAGCAGAAGGTAGTTTGAGCTCTTCCACATCATGGATGAATTCATTGAGGCTTTGATCCATATCTGGTGGTGATCCTTTGTAATGAACCAGATCTGCAATGTTGAAAATAGGGGACAATCCACTGTCTTCCGGTAGCTCCACTCTAAAAGCATTGTTCCCATACTTAGCCAAGATAGGACAGGGACCTATCCTCTTCATCTGCAACTTGTGAGGGACACCTTTCTACAATCTGGAATTGTTTAGATGCACCATCACCAATTCTCCCACATTAAACTGAACTTCTCTTCTATGCTCATCCACCTTGGTCTTATGCTTCATAGTATTCTCAGTCAATGTCTTCCTAACCGTATCATGAATCTCCTGCATTGCATAGGCAAAATCATCAACATATCCACTTCCCTTAACTCCATCCCTTAGGTCTCTTAGTTCATAGACTCCCCTAGGATGTAAGCCATACACAATTTCAAAGGGACTCTTCCCTGTTGACCTGTTCATAGTGTCATTATAGGCATATTCAGCTTGCCCAATCAACTGATCCCATTGCTGACCATACTCCTTGGTCAAGCACCTTAATAGATTTCCAAGGCTCCTATTTACAACCTCGGTCTGACCATCAGTTTGGGGATGGTATGTAGATCCAAAAGATAAATTAGTGCCCAATCTCTGCCAAAGAGTCTTCCAAAAATGACTCATAAACTTGGTGTCTCTATCTGACACTATGCTCATGGGTAACCCATGAATTCTTACTATTTCCTTGAAGAAAAGAGAGGCTATTTGGCTGGCATCATTGGTTGTCTTACATGGCACAAAGTGAGCCATCTTGCTAAATCTATCCACAACTACATAAACACTATCCATGCCTTGTCTTGTCTTGGGTAACCCAACTACAAAATCCATACTCAAGTATTCCCATGGCCTAGTAGGAATAGGTAGTGGTTGATATAGGCCTACATTTGAAGAAGTGCCCTTAGCCTTTTGACATACTATACAACTTTCCACATACCTTCTTACATCTAGATTCATCCTTGGCCAATAATAGAACCTTTGAACAAGTTCTTGTGTCTTTGTGATCCCAAAATGACGACTTAATGTGCCATTGTGCTTTTCTTGAATCAAATTCTCTCTAATAGAGCCCCTAGGGACACATAACTAATTTCCCTTAAACAAGAGATCACTTTGCAAAGTATATTCAACATATCTACTATGAAAATGATTCTTGTATTCAAAACATACCTTATAAATGTCTGCAAAATCTTCATCATCTACATATAGATCCTTGAAATGATCTATTCCCATGCTCTTCAACTAAATCTCTTGGATGGTAAGAGCTCTTCTACTCAAGGCATCTGCCACCTTGTCGAGTACTCCTTTCTTGTGCTTGATATTAAAAGTGTAAGCTTGCAGGTATTCAACACACTTCATGTGCTTGTGACTCAATTTCTCTTGTGAATTTAGGAAACTAAGTGCTTGGTTGTCTGAATACACTATGAACTCCTTGGGAAGCAAGTAGTGCCTCTATTTCCTTAAAGCTTGAACCAATACATACATCTCAAGGTCGTAAGAAGAATACTTCTTCTTGGCTTCACTTAACTTTTCTGAATGAAAAGCCACCGGTCTGCCCTCTTGGCTTAGAACAACACCAATAGCCACATTGCTTGCATCACACTCAATGGTGAATAGCTTCTCAAAGCTTGGTAGCACTAAAATAGGTTGGGTAGCAACCTTTTCCTTCAACAACTCAAAACTCTTGTTAGCTTGCTCATTCCATACAAACTTAGTCTTTATGCCTCCTTTAATGGTATCCAACATAGGAGCACAAATAGCACTAAATTGCCTTATAAACTTCCTATAGTATTGAGCAAGGCCATGAAAACTTCTTACCTCTATTGCTATCCTTGGAGTAGGCCAATTGAGGATGGCTTCCACTTTTCTCTTGTCCATTTTCAGATTGCCATGTGATAGAACAAATCCAAGGTATACTAGATTTGTCTTGATGAAATCACACTTCTCTAAATTGATCATCAACTTCTCCTCATGTAGCTTCTTGAAAACCAACTCAAGGTGTCTGAGATGTTCTTCTCTTGTCTTGCTATAAATCAGTATATCATCCAGATATACCACTACAAACTTTCCAATGTAGTCTTTGAGGACTTCATTCATGAGCCTCATGAATGTGGAGGGGGCATTAGGCAATCCAAATGGCATGACAAGCCACTCATATAAACCCTCATTAGTTTTGAAGGCTATTTTCCACTCATCTCCCTCATGTATCCTAATTTGGTGATAACCACTCTTTAAGTCTATCTTGCTATAGTACTTAGCTTCACCTAGACAATCTATTAGGTCTTCAATCCTAGGGATAGGGAACCTATTCCTTATGGTTATCCTATTAATAGCCCCTGAATCAGTACAAAGCCTCCAAGTTCCTCCTTTCTTAGGTGCAAGGACAATGGGTACGACATATGGACTAATGCTCTTTTTAATGAGACCTTGGTTTAGGAGTTCTTGTATTTGTCTAGCTATTTCCTCATTTTGTTGAGGGGTCATCTTGTAGGCTGCCTTATTTGGTAGGGTAGCTCCTGGTATCAAATCTATCCTATGACTTATGGCTCTTTTATGGGGTAAGGTTGATGGTTGTCCATCACTTACTATACCTTCATAAGTCTGTAACATGCTTTGTATCTCCTTAGGTAATTTTGGTTTCTTGGCTGCTTTGTCACCACTTACCTCTCTTGGCCTTAACACTAGTGCATAGCCAAATCCTTCTCCTTCTTCCAAGGCTTCTAAGAACTCTTTTTCACCAACCATGAGTATGTTAGGACCTGCTGTCTTCACCTCTGCATCTTCTAACAGTGACTGAATTTTGAATGCTACCTTATCTTTCTTGAAAGTATAGGAGTTCTTCACTCCATCATGCATAGCTTGACGCTCAAATTTCCATGGTCTACCTAGGAGCAAGTGACATGCATCCATAGGTAACACATCACACAAAACTTTGTCCTTGTACCTTCCAATTGAGAACTCCACCCATGCTTGTTCATTTACTAACACATGTTGGCCTTTATTTAGCCATGTGAACTTGTAAGGATTGGTGTGGGGTATCCTTGTCAACTTTAACTTGCTGACTGCTTCCTTTGACACAATATTGTCAATAGACCTTGAGTCAATGATGAATCTACATACTTTCCCCACCATTTTGCACTTTATCCTAAACAGGGACCCCCTTTGGCTTGGTTCTTCCTTAACCGAATCTTTAATCAAAGTTATCCTCATCATGAGGTTCTCACCTTCCTTTGAATTTAATGGTACCTCAGAATGTTTCTCTGCTGCATTTGTCTCATCATGAACTAGATTAGTTCTCTTATCACCTCCTTAAGAAGTACTACCTTTCTCTAGACACCTATAGGTAGGGTGTCCCATTTGATTGCAGTGATAACACTTCATATTGGCAAAATAATTGCCTCTTCCTTGTCCACCACTTCTTCCTCTAAAGTTAGAGCCTCTTCCTCTACCACTTCTACTAGAGCTTCCTTCTTGCTGCTCAATGTGCTTAACTTCTCCTTGAGCCCTCGGTTCTGAACTCTTTCCACCATAGCCACCTCTTTGTCCTCTACAATCTTTTCCTTTACCTCTACTCTTGGAGGTTTGCTCTTGCTTCCTTTTGCTTTTCTCTTCTATCTTCAAGGCCATTTGATAACATTGGCGGATGGTTTTGAAGTTCACCAGACTCATGTCTTCTTGAGTAGACCATTTGAGTCCATTCAAGTACCTTGCTAGCTTGATGCTTTCATCTTCAACCACCTTTGATCTTAGGCACAACTTTTGGAACTCCTCGCTGTATGCTTGCACATCCAAATCTTTTTGTCTAAGATTGTGTCTCCTCCTATGCAACTGGACTTCATAGTCATTAGGTAGGTAGGTCTGCCTTACTTTAGTTACCATGCCCTTCCATGTAACTATAGGACCCTTTCCTTCTTTTTCTCTTTCATTTTGTACAAACTTCCACCATGTGAGAGCCAAACCTCTCAACCTTGACTTGGCCACCATGACTTTTTGGGCCTCTAAGATACCATCACATTCAAAGTGATTCTCAATGTTGTCTATCCAATCCATGACTGAATCTGGATCCATTTGTCCACTGAATAATGGCACACCTTCCAAAGCCTTGCCACTTAAAGCCTTTAGTGCCTTCAAGAAGGGTTCTTCAGGAATAATAGGTTTAGGGGTTGGAGCTTCCTCTTCCAATTCCAACTCCTTTTCTATGGCTTCTTTCTCTTCTTTCTGATCTATTTTATCCTTTACCTTATCTGCCTTTTCTTGGACTTCACCCAAGAGTTGCTCCATTCGAGCCAATCTTTCTCTCAGTAACTTGTTATCCTCTTCTTGTTCTTCTACCTTCTTGGCTAACTCAGCGTTAGTCACCATGGTTTTATCTTCCTCTGGTGTATTCTCTCCTACTGATTCAGTGGGTTGTAACATCAACCACAAGCCTGATCAAACGTTGCTTTGATACCAATATGGTGTAAGTGTTCCAAGGCTTGCTTGCACAACTAGCTAAGAAGACCCTTCCTCATCTTCTTCTAGGAACCTAACCTCTTTCAGGTCCTTGTTAGGCTTAGATATTTAACTAAGTTCTAATCCAACTCTTTTCCAAGAGTCTCACACCTTGTGCTTCACCTTGAAGGACTAACACCACTTTGTTATGTGCAAACTCTCTCCTACACTTAGAATACTCCAAGTGTCAACATCCCACAAACATTGAATTGATTGCAGGGGTGCCAAACACATTGGAAACATTCCATGTAATTCCAACTGGATCCTTCTTGAAGGATCTCCAAACTCCTTTCCTACCAGTCTGAAGAATTGGTCTTGAGGAGGCCTATTTCTTGTAACCCTTGACAGAGACCTTTACTTCATTCCTGCCCAAACTTTCCAAACAACTTGAAAAACCAATTCCACATTCGAATTCCCTTTTGGATTTTCTGAAGGATTCAAAAGATTCTATATTCCTAAGTTCTCCGTACACTGGTTTCCTATTATCTAGGTTAAGTAGGGTTATTATGCCTAGTTTGTAGGACCCCACTGGTTTTCTTGCTCAAACCTCAGTCAAATGGATTGATAGAATCTCAATCCTTCTAGCATGTTAGGATATGGTTATACCCTACCTGGAACTATACTTGTTCCGTACTGTACTTCACTCCCCTACCTATTTTCTCCAATTCACACTATCAAACATCTAACCGGGTTCTCCTAACTCGCCTAGAGCTTGACATTTAAACTAATAACCTTACTTCCCTGATCCCCTACCTCTATATACATTATGTACAATGAATCCACTCTAAGATTCATCCCTCTTTTTGAAGGTCCAAGGTTTGAATCTCAAGTGAGAGCCATGACAAAAAAAACAGTCTAAAAAGGACCTACACTTTGTCAAATTCAAACTTATTTCTCTACAATCTGAAGACTAACTTAAAACCACTAACACACTAAATAGAAAAGTCTTAAAACATTCTACACTATTCAAATCCAAAACTAATCTTCGAGTATCAAACAATGTAATCACACTGTCACCATGAAATGCTCGGATTCTTGTCAAAACAGAAATTGCAGAGCTCTCTTCTATTACACCAGCTTGTTACAAAAACATAACATTCTCTACCTAATTAGATTCGAGCCTTCCATTACATTAGATGCAATTCCCCATGTTTGTAGGGTCTGTTGGTTGATCTCCCATCTTTTAGGGGATCCTATGTAATCGAGTTGCATGCAATATTTGCCACTATGCCACCTTCCTAACTCTTAGGACCTCTATCTCCTATATTTTGAGTAACCAACACCATTAAAGGCTTCATGGCATCTCCCTAACATCATTCATAAGTTTAGAACACATTTAAGACTCAAATCCCCAACTTAAGCTACAAAAGACTAAGCAATTAAAAGCTACTAAAAATGACTAATTTGGTGACCTTAGTCCTAATGACTAACTCACCTAGCCCACATTGCAATGACCTTCTAAGGTCCAAAACAAACATACAAATATTCTAACTTGGCTAATGTCAGATACAAGCCCAAAATATCCTAGCTATGGAGGTTAGCCTAGGTGTGCTCCTGCACCAGTCTTTGGGAGAATGATGACAACTTTGAGCTCTCTAAACAAACATTGCAGAAACAAACATACTGACCCCAAATCCATAGATCCCTTATGTGTTTGGTGTTTTTCATTTTGGGGGCACCCCTTTCTCTTTTTTGTCATTATTTTCCTTCACATGACACAACTTCACTTGGAAACATATCACTTGGGATAGGGATTTCCAAGTTGGCTCTCATGTCTTCCTTTCTTCTTCACATTTTTCACTTCTCTACTTTAAAGTAATTGCTCATAGTACGATGTTTCGTAATTCCTTTAAAATGGGGGCATACATTGGCATTATTTCCTTTTTAATTTTCCTTTTTTGTGGTTCTCAGTGCAACCTTATTGCTTCATACAATGTGTTTCTTGCTTTGTGGATGACATTGGGTGTAATTTACTTCATGAAAGTGATCTATCTTAGCATATTACATTCCTCTTAGTGGCCTAATGTGGCACACTGCATCCCCTAAGTTGCGAATTTTCTATCCTTTGATTGGTCCTCTCTTGGAGAACTTTGACACAATGTTCCCTAAGTTAAAGACCTCGCATGAACTAAGCAAGAATCATTTGAACATCCCTTTTTCATTTTTCACTTTCCATACATGGCCAACTTGCATAATAAAACTTGCATGCCAGTGGTGCCATCCTGCACTTGTTCACGAGTTCTAAGCATACAAAGATTTTCTTGTCTCATGAACTGCAAGCCCTTCTCTTTTGTGGTGCCTTATCAAAGTTATTAGGAGGTATAACTTTGGTATGGTTAAATGGGAAGCCTAACCAGTGGCATGACTTTCCCCATAGCCACTTGCGTGTGTGTGGATACACACCAATCGTATGTTTCTCACCTTTTGGGCCTTCTCACCTGGCAGAAAACCGAAAGTCTCATTGCCCCAGAGTGAGTATATTTCCTTTCAGACAAACAACCTAGATCTGATCCACAACTAGCTGGACAAATGGTCGAAGCTTGATCTAACTTTCCCTCTCTTCTCAATCGTTCACATCACTTCCCTTGTGTGGTCTTTTGTACTAATGTTTGGTTTTCCATGGGATCTTGACCTTCGAGGCTTGATCATCCCTCTTGATTATAGTTGTCTCATCTCACTAGCATGAATACATTAGATCCCTCTCGATATGCATGTCATGGCTACTTTAGTGTGAGTTTGAAGCAAGTTCATCATCTCACTAAAGTGGGGGCTAAATGTGTCACCAAAAAGTGTAGCCTTGAAATTTTTCACTCATTTCGGCCTTTTCCCTTGGATTTGGCTTGATTTTGCTTAGATCTAATGTTGTAATGTGGCCAAAACATTCACATTAGGCCTTGAATGCTTGAAAATCAACAATAACTTAACAAAGTCTTACAATAGTGTTGTGAAGTGTTGTAACACATTTCCTCACTTTTCTAGGACTTTTCCACAATAATTTACCTAAATAACCCGTTTACAAGCCTTAGTATGAAGTTTTGTGAAGTTTTGTAACACATTTCCATACTTTCCTAGGCTTGTCATCACTAACTCAACCCTTTCTCATGACAAAATGGCCCCTTAATGTACTTATAGGCCCGACTTAAGTGTGTTTCAAGAGAAAATCTCGTTGATCAAAATTAAACACCATTTAATTCTTGACAACCACTTGAATTTGTCCAAGTGGACTAAGTCACCACCTTGGGCGACTTAGTCCCATTTGACATAAAATTCAAAATTAAATCAAAATTCTAATGGGAATTTCCTCCAGAACCCTAAGGTCAGCCTATGTTGTGTTATTTTCAGGGAATTAGGGCATAACATGTATAAATACAAGTTTCTCTCCCCATTTTCCCTCTCTCCTACACTCTTGCATTCACAACATCTCATCTTCACAAGCATTCAAGCACTAAGCACTTAAAGCAACATCCATTGGAGCTAGTTCTTGCATATCTTCAGACTTCTTCAACAAGGGTTTGGTGAGTGTTTACATTTACATGTTATTCAATCATCTTTCCCTTTACATTCTATTTCATTTGGGTTTGATTACCAACATGGGGTTTGACTAAAGAAAATACCTATTCTCTAACACTAACCCTTTTCCTCTCTTTGCATGTGTTCTTTGCACGTTTGCATGCAAATTAGTCAAAGAGAAAGGTGTTGAAAAGGTGTCACCATTTCATCCACATCATTCCAAGTCAATGAATTCTAGAAGGAGCTAAAAGACAACTTGCAAACCATTTTATGAATATTCGGACATGGGTCTCTGTCAAGAACAAAAGTACAAGTGGGCACCTACAAATTCGAACCTCGAGATTCCCGAAAGCTCCAGGTGGACTAAGTCGCTATCATTGGTGAATTAGTCCTAGTACTAGGCCTGAAAAGTGGTTTTTGTTTTTTTGGATACTCTTTTGCCAGAAACCCTTTCCAAACAAATTTCCCAAGAGGAGAACTAAGTCGCCCATTCTAGTGTAAGTGTGCCAATCAACATTTTCAGTAGATTCTAGAGGATTCCAGAGCTCCCCTTCATCAACCTTCAGTTTCTGGGTGCACCATTTATGTATCTTCCAGTTTCTTTATAGTTTGCATACATTTTACGTCATTCTTAGGACATTGCATATAGTTTTTCATTTACATTAGTTTAAATCTCATAGTTAGTTTACTGCATTACTTTGCAACACTTAGGCACACACATCACACCCATTCCAATCCCCCAAATCTTTGAACGAACTCACCAAGAATAGCTTAGTGTGAAAGAGAGCCATTATTCCTCAACCAAGCTCCTAGATGAAAAACCCTAGGAGCTCATTGGGGAATCCTCTTTCCCTAAAGACCAGTATCATTTTTTGTGATTCAACTGGAAACACAAGGAAATGAAAAATCGATTGTTGATAATCCCCAAACTCCAAAAAAATCCAGAGAACAACACTAAAAAAGAAAATCAAAATTTGCAGCCAACACTCTTCAAGAAATAAGGCATTGAAAGAAAATAAACTCAAGCTACATAATACCATTCCAATCTAGGAGACCGATTCTTAGTAAAAGAAATAACAACATATATATATATTTGTTCCTTTTCCAAGTGACAAATATAAACTTCACAAGCACAAAGGAATTTAGTTGATACCAAAAATTGATTACAATGAGCTGATGGAATAAAAAATTCACTACCTACAACCCATTCACACCCTTAATTAACACAACCTTTTTTGTTCCTGCACCCAAATCAAGCTTTGTTTCAAACATTATTTCCTATCACTCAACCTCAACACACTTTTTACTTTGCAAGAGCAAAGTGGGCTTCTTTCAAACTGTCGATACTCTCATCTGTTCTTGGCCGAATCTCCTTCATTCTTTGTGTTATGTCCTTTTACTATATACTTGTTATTGTTTTATGATCTTCAAACTAGTTCTGCCTTTTTCACCAATCTAAAAACCATTGATCTTTTGGCAACAACACCTTTCTTGGTTCGGGTTCTTCTTTTCCCAACTGTCCCTTCTTTTCAGGCTATAATTCCTCCCACAAAGGTGGCGGCCTCTTCCTAACTACCACTTTCTCCTATCCACTCACAAGGAAACTTGATAGGCAACCAACCAATAAAACTCACTGCCACTCCTGAACCACCACTTGTCACAAGGAGACAAGGAAATGAGAGATCAAAATTTTCAACAACAAAACTGAACAAGAAAACCATAACTTAAAACTAAAAGCTCCTACATCACACTCCCCAGGAGACAAAGAAAGCATGTGCTCCTACACATGAGGTCACCATTTATAAATCATTTATTTGGCCTTTTTTTTTTGCATCTTCCAACATTGTTCTGGAACAACTGCCATGTGCTCAATCTCTTTTCGTTTGTTTTTATTTTTCTTTTTGTATCTTATCCTTTTTATGTCTTTTTCATTTACAAGCCTCCAAAACTCCATCTCTCATTCATATACATCATTTTCATCTTCTTCATTTAAAATTTTCCCTTCAACAATTTCATTCAAAGACTCAAAATCATCATTACTAAAATTATTGGAAACAACGTTCTTACAATTTACCTTGTATGTGCGCTCCTCAAGCTTCTTCCAAGTGACTCTCGAAAGTATGTCAATATTCTTTTTTTGTTGATACTTCATCAGTAATTTTTTCCAACTTCTCTCCTTTGTAGGCCAATATATTAATCAACAAACCATCTTGGACTCCATCATTCACAACACAACCTTTATTAAAATTTACATATATAATTTCATACTTTTCCTCTTTTGTTGCAATAACTTCATGATCATTAGTTGTAACCCTCATCTTTGTATCCTTTGTTGTCTCATTTTTCTTCCTATCATCATTAGAAATTTTCTCCATCCACTCATGTTCTATCATTGAAAATTGTGCCCACAAATCTTTTGCACTCGTTGCACCTCCTTCAAATTCCATCTCTGTAACTTCTTCACCATGCACTACTCTAACACCTACTTCTCCAATTTCAATTGGTTTCTTGTGTTTCCCCCATGTTCTCCTCAATGAGAACTTAATTCACCTCTTCTGATGCTCATTCTCTTGGCAACTCTTTGCTATCCAAACCTCTTTCATCTACTCTTTTTAAGGCAGACATACTTTTCCCTTTCCTTTTCTTAACAAGCATCTTCACATGCCACTTCAATTTATTTTTCAATGGCCAACCCCAACCATATTCTTGGCTTCTTTCCTCAATCCATTGCTTACACTTCTCTAAATATCTTCTCAACTCTATCATTTCTTTATCCCACTCTAAATCTCGCTTCTTCACATTCATTTTAATTTTTCCTTTCTTCTCGAGGCTTTCTTGTATGGAATATTGTTGCATCTTTGATCTTTATGCTTGGATTCTCGATACCTCACCTAGGGCTTCTCTCTATTTCCTTTTCCTAGTCTTTTGGTGCCCAAGTTATTCTTTTTAACCTATCAAAACTTTCACACACGTACTTGTCAAAAATCCCATGAAAAGAATTATCTTCCTCCTCCTAGACCTTTTTGGCTTTGATACCATAATTGATGACTCAACTTACATATTCCTATGCTCTAATACCAAAACTAATGAAAAAATTTCTTAATTACTAAATCATTGCAAATATAAAAGACAAGAAGCTGTCATAGGAGATACTGACAACATAAGGAAATGGAGAATTGATTACTGATAATCCCCAAACTCCAAAAAAAATCCAGAGAACAACACTAAACAGGAAAATTGATTAATTTGCAGCCAACACTCTTCAAGAAACAACACGCATTGAAATACAATAAACTCAAGCTAAAAAATACTATTTCAATCCAGGAGACCAATTGATAGTAAAAGCAACAACAACACACACACATATTCATTCCTTTTCCATGTGACAAATATAAACTTCACATTTAGTCGATGCCAAAAGTTGATTATAGTGAGTTGAGGGAATCAACATTCGCTACCTACAACCCATTCACACCCTCACTTAACACAACCTCTATTGTTCCTACACCCAAATCGAGCTTTTTTTCAAACATTCTTTCCTATCACTCGACCTCAACACACTTTTTACTCTGCCTAAGAAAAGCAGGCTTCTTTCAAACTGTCGATACTCTCATCTATTCCTAGAAAAATCTCCTTCATTCTCCGTGTTCTCTCCTCTTACTGTATACTTGTTATTGTTTTGTGCTCTTTAAATAGGTTTTTCCTTTTTAACCAGTCTAAAAATTGTTGATCTTTTTGTAGCGACATCTTTCTTGGTTCGGGTTCTTCTTTTCCCAATTGTCCCTTCTTTTCTAGCTAGAAGTCCTCCCATAAAGGTGGTGATCTCTTCCTAAATACCAATTTCTCCAATCCACTCACAAGGAAACTTGATATGCAACCAACCAATAAAACTCAATACCACCCTTGAAGCACTACTTGTCACAAGGAGACAAGGAAATGAGAAACCAAAATTTGTAACAACAAAAGTGAACAAGAAAACCAAAACTTAAAAACTAAAATCTCCTATGTTAGGTGTTTAGGGTTTTAATGATTGTTATGATAAATATGTTTTGTGGAGCCTTTTTGAATGAATTCATGTGATTAAAAGTGTGAGTGCAATTAGGGTTTTGTAATCCTTAATTAAATTTTGAATTTTGGATTGGTCTTTAAAAGGTGTTGTTTGGTCAATTTTATTGATAGTAGTGCAAAAATAGACCCCTAAGGTCTATACCTATGGAAGGGGTACTCCTTGAACATGTGAATTTGTCTTTGGAACATGATATGACCCTTCAAAATTCCATTTGAAGGAGTGTGAAGAATTTGAGTCATTAGAAATTGAGAGAAGTAACTTATTACTTTCCCACCACACTTCCCAAAGTTCATTAATGAATTTGGAAAGAGCATCAAAGCTTTCACATGTGCAAGTCCACCTTGCAAAGAATGTCAGATAGGGTGTCATAGTACATTCATCTTCTCCCCAAAAGTCTCACACATGTGTGAAGACTTGTGGGGATATGTGTTTGAAGAATGAATGAAAAATTACAAGTGTCACTCCCTCAATCAAAGGATCCTAGAGTTAAAATCCTTTATATTCTTTATGTGATGGAAGTTTGGGATGCTTTCATTCATTATTTTTATATTTGGAGGTTTGGAAGAGTCTTAGGATTAAAGTTGCATTTTGAGGAGGATGTTCAAAGGCTTGGCTATGAAATGAAGAGAAGACTGATCCCTACAAACGATGTAGAGAGATAAGTCTTCCTCTTCCCTTGTTATTAATTTAGTTAGTTTTATTTTAAAAAATTATTTCATGTACATGTATTTATTTTTAGATTATGAAAGAAGGGAATGATATATCAAGCATTTAGGTTGAATATATGGGGTATAAATGTGGAAGTAGGTAAATCCTTTTTGTGTGTCATATAATCCTTTATTTTGTGAAATAATGTTAAGGATTCAAAAACTAATGACCCTAAAATGGTTTATCCTTGCTCAAGGGAATGGATAGAGCCCTAAAAGGCTACATGATTCCATTTATGATAGGGTGGAGAGCAAGTTGTGTCCATCGTGTAACGCCCCGCCACACAACCTTAGAGGAAGTTGCAAACAAATACTTAAATGAACTATTTTTGTTTTGATTAAGCACAATTAATAAGCAAGTTCACTAACTAATGCCAAAAACCTCTAAAGTTATGAGACAGAGGTTATATAGAACCTCAACAAAACAAACATGAATATAAACCATGCCAATTATTTAAATAATAAATAAACACATACATTTCAATTAAGATGATTCACCTCAAGCATAAGAGATAACTTTCAAATTCATTAATCCATTCATTAAACAATAAGGTTACAACACTCATTCCCCAAATGAGGCAAGTCCAATAAATAAGTTTATAAATACAACTTCCACCTTGATATCAAATGAGGGGTAAAATAATACAAGATCAACTGAAATGAAATAAAGCAAGAACTGATACTGAATCCAACGAGCTCTCCAACTGGAAGTCTCATCCACATGAACATGAAGAAAGCCCAATGGATTAAGGTGCACGCCACCCAACCAAGTGGAACCCAAAGGCCCACCCCCTGTGCTAGGAGATAGTAACAAGGAATCCTAACCAAGACCAACACCTCTAGACACAGGCTAAATCATAACTGAGCCAAACTGACACCACCAATCACATGTACATCAAAAGTACAACACAAGTACAAAACAAGTACATCACAAGTAAAACTCAACATGGTTACATTACTTTCAGATATAAAGCAGATCAAGTATGTTACGAGAACTATACACACAAAATCAAATACCAACTATGGTCACATCAGGTATGTTACGAAAACCATACCCACAATAAACAAGTACCAACTGTTGTCCTAGACAAAGTGTCATCACACAGTTCGTCATAAGTTACCCAATCGGATCTTCATAGGCTCCGACTAACCTGGTGGCCTCTACCGATCCCCTGGCCCTCATACTTACTAATGCGGGGTCAAATGCCTTACGTACAGACAAGATAGATGACCTTGCCATTCCAGGCCTTCCCACTCATCCCAAGTCTAAACGAGCCCTTGTGTCTATGAGTGAAGCCAACTTATCTTGATTAGTGAGAAGTTAGTCCTAATATTCTAAGTATTGATTTAGTTTCACTTGATTAAACTACTTCCGAAGGTTACCCAGTCTTACCTCTTCCAGGATCTGGCCCCTAACGGAAGCCACTCTTCTACTTGACAACACACATTTTCGACCATACTCCAAGGGTACAAAGTGCAACAAACAAGATAACACGACCACTCCTTTCTCAGGAGGTGATATAAAATGAAAATCAATCCAACACTAGAGGCAACAAATCACATAACAAGGCCACTCCTTACAAGGAGACGCAGATCCCATAATCCACTCCTTTCACAGGAGGCACAAAAAATCCCCATTCGTGGGAATCGGGTAAACACCGACTACACACCATGCACTACCCAATGAACTCACAATAGGTTGAAAAACATGACACAACAACCCACATAACATAAGATCCGCATCTAGAAGACTTAACAACCCTTCTGACCATTTTTTCCCCAAGGCGATAACATAAGAGATTACTTTTTAAACAAACAGTTTAATCAGAATTAACTCTACTTTAGATTTCCTAGATCCACATCCTTCATTTACATTTAGTACTTAATAGTCTTAAGAAAACTAAATTAAATATCGTCTCTTTAAAACGAAAGATAAAATTCAAATCAAATGTTTAATTTTACTAATTGTTTCAATGGTAACAAGTAATCGTTTATCTTTCTACGTTTCCGAATATGACGTTTAGAAATTACAATAGGTTTATTGCAAAATAAATTATTAAATAATCACGATGCTAAACACATTTCTTGTCAATTCTAAGTTTAACCTTTCAAAAATGCATTTAAAATTTCAACTGATAATTTGATTAAAACTACATATTCTAATTCTCACATGTACATTTAAAACATAATCATTGATTTAAACCAATATTTTTATAAAATGCCATAGTGAAATATTTAAAATTATTTAATCCAATTACCAAAATCATTCTCTCATAAATGTGTATATCAAATAATACACATATTTAATTATTTAATTATTAATACTTTAATATTATAAAATATAATATTAAATATTAATATATATTATATTAATATTTTAATATTATATAATATAATAATACATATTATTATATTATATTATACTAATATTATAATATTATATATTATAATACATATTAATATATTATATTATACTAATATTATAATATTAAATATAAATATTTAATATTATAAATATATAATACTAAAATATTAAATAAAATAAAATATATATATATATATATATATATATATATATAAAAGACTAAAAAAAGCAACCCCCATTAATGGGGGCGACTATGTGTAAACACAGTCGTCCCTTAGGGCACAGCTGTGGAGGGGAGAGGGGAGTGCGCTGGGCGCGGCCACCCCCGCTAGCCTCCCATGGGGGCGCGGTGGGGGTGAGCCCCCAACGGCCTCCCAAAAATAAATAAATTATTATTTAAAAACCTCAAAAAAAATGTGAATCCGTTTCTTTGCGACTGCAGATTTCATTTTTAAATTCGCCCAGCTTAGTTAATCCGGTTTTCCCCCAAAATATTTTTTCCAGAATGTATATATGTTTGCATATATATATACATATTTTTCAATGTATATATATATATATATATATATATATATATATATATATATATATATATATATATATGCATATATACTCATATATATATACAAGATAATGTTTTCTTTTTGCAAATATATTCAAATTAGAGATCTAAATGGGCAAATAAATTTTGGAAAAGAATTATAAACAGACATATTTCAATTTCTTGAAGCAATTCATTTTTAAAGAGGGTTTTCTTGCTAATTTGGAGAACAAAATTCCAAGTGTGTTTCCTTTGCATTCAAACAACGAAATTCAAAAGCTCTTTCCACATGATCTTCAACCACAATATTTAAAATTTAAAAATCTCAAAAGCAAAACATTTAAAAGACATGAACCTGATTTTTTTAAAGATGATAGAAGATCCTGATGGTGCCCTTGTTTCCCTTTTCAACTCCACAGATTCTTTCAGCTTTTTCCAAAAACTCACAAACTTCAACAATTTCTTCCTCTTTTCCCTCCAATTTTCTCCAAAACTCATGAACATGAAACTTGGGAAGAAAAATTCAATCATAAGGAAAAAACCCTAAAATTCCTACAACCACCCTCATCAATTCCCCAGAACGGAATAGCAAATATCTTCCTCTTTCAATTTTGAATTCAAATTTTCCTATTTGACTTTTAAAATATTTTCTTTAATTTTCAATTTCAACCAATATGCATAAATTTCTAAAATGAATAATTTAACTTACTTCAACAACATAAATTTAATTAATTAATAAAATAGATTTAATCAACAACTAAATTGTTTATTAATCCAATTAAATTAATAATAAAATAAATTACATTTCAACATAAACCAAATAAGGTAATAGACAATTTAACTTTAAATGCATATATTTTAACATTTTTCTAATTTGCAACTTTAAACTGAAATCAAAGCCAGATGACAAAATTAAGGAAAATTGATCAATATTAAAACAACTTAACTCGACTCACACCAGACAACACACTATGACTAGGGTGACGACTTGGCACGAAAAACCTAGCTACTATCTCCCAATCAAATATCGTTGGGTATTGGACACGCTCAAACCTGTGAAACCAGGTGGAGTCGATGTCATGTACCCGTCAACCTGCGAACAAAGAGTATATCCACATGCAATAATATGTCATAAATAAGACACACCGTGAAGAGGAAATCTTGGAATCGCAGGGCACTCACAAGCGAGTGATGTGATACCGTTCCCTTCACCAATACAATGTAACTAACTGACAATTCTAACATACTAATATAATTCAAAGCATAAAACATCTTTAATTCAAACATCCATAATGCTAATCCCAAAACATCTCAAAAAGATAAATCATATTAAAATACCATCAAATCAAAAGATAACATTAACGTTGTTTTATAGATAGCGATCAATTAACAACCGAGTACCATGGTCAAGGTACTAACAAAAAGTACAACATAAAAGAGCAGAACACTATTCCATCAAAAGGACAAAACAGAGGGGTATTACACATCGATTTGACCTAAAAGCTTGATATTTGTTTTTTAAAATGGAATATAGAAATCACTTCTTTATTAACATAATATTTATTTTCAACTATTGCATTGTACATGTTAGGAATGATAGAGCTAAAACCATCTTAAAAGTCCTCATATTATATAATATAAATTGTTAAGGGATGTAATACCCCAATCACATGTCTTTTCTCATGATTATGCTTGTAATAGCAATATCTCTAAGTTGTGGCAAAAAAATAAAAATAATATTCCTTTTGTTAAGGAAAAACATATTTAAATGAATATTGTATCTTCTTTTGTATCCAATGAAAGAAATATTTGTATTTAACTCTACAAGAAAAGTTGTATTATTGTAAAGTTACTACATGTGTTGAATATGGTTAATGATACCCATTAACTATTTTTAGCATTCTAAGTTTTCATGGGAGTTTTAGTCTACTCCATTAATTAGCCGATAGGCTATATATAGAGTGAGCTTTCACTCTAAAACCTATCTCACACCATAAAACCATTGTTGGGTTGTCGTTAAACAACAAATGGTTTGCAGGTTTTCAGTCACCATCGAATGAAATCAGATCTACCCAAGTGATATCAAATTTGTTTACGTCACGTGTGAAATTAACTCACACCAAATATTTTCATTTAAAAGGTTATAAAAATGTGCCCTAGCCACTTGGGTGCACAGGGTGGCAGAAGAATCATGCACTTGGAGCCCAACCTTGAACCTACAATTAATGTGGGAACTGAGAGAGGAAAGGTATCATTCTGAATTAGTTCTGAATTTTTCCTGTGAAAATACTGCTTTATGCTCATCTGGAAATGTAAAATTTTCATTGTTATCACAGTCCAACTCACTCAATATAATCCCTTTGGTTGGCATGCGCATATTGCATGAGGTTGTGTTGTTTATCAAATTTCCTACTGTGACTGGTTTATGAAAGTAATTGTATCTCTTTGTGTAAAATTTCATTTCACTATGATTGATATAATTGTTATAGTAGCATCATTTCAATTTGTGTTATCATTCCATGTTATTGCAGATCAATCTTTGTTTGGTCTCTTTCAAAAACTCAGAAACAATGTTAAAATTATAATTTTGAGAGACCATGCATCTGTTGTAGAATTGCAAAGTACTGAGTTGAGCCAGTAGCAACAAGTTTTGCTGCCTTGATTTAGTCAAGTCACAAATTTTGACATAAACTACAAAGCCTTCTACATTTTTGTATTTTTTGTTACAACTTGTTTATGACTCAATCAATCTTGGACCCGCCTTATTTCAAAAACTCAAAAACATTATTAAAAATCATGAATAGTAAAATTTGAAACACTCATCTTCATTTTCAACATTTATTTAAGCAATAGCTTCTTTAAACCCTCAACATTTTGTTTGATCTAAGAATGATTTCAAATTCATTGAATCATGTGTTGTTTCTTGAATTGGGTGTCTCCTAGGTGCAACACAACAACCAACACATTGAACATGTAACACCCCACCATGCAACCCTAGAGGAAGTTGCAAACAACAACTTAAATAGGCTAATTTTTTTTTTTAAAAGTATGATTAATAAGCAAGTTCGCTAACATTGCCAACATCCTCTAAGGTTACGGGATAGAGGTTAAATAGAACCTCAACAAAAAAACATGAATTAAACCATGTCATTCATTTACTTAATAATTTAAACACATACATTCCAATAAGATAATTTACAACAAGCATAAAGATAACTTTCCATTGCATTAAACCATTCATTAAACAATAAGGTTACAACACTCATTCCCCGAATGAGGCAAGTCCAATAAACATAATTACAATTACAACTTCCACCTCGATAACAACTGAGGGGTAAAAAGATAGAAGATCAACTGAAATGCAATAAAGCAAGAACTGAAACAGAATCCCACGAGCTCTCCAACTGGAAGTATCATCCACAAGAACATGAAGAAAGAACCCAACAGATTTAGGTGCATGCCACCCAACCAAGTGGAACCCAAAGGCCCACCTCTCATGCTAGGAGATAGTAACCAGGAATCCTAGCCAAGACCATCTACCTCTAGACACGGGCTAACATAAACTGAACCAATCTGACATACCCAACCACATGCCACACAAGTACATCCCAAGGTGTAACTCAAGTACAACCTAAATACCACATAAGTACAACATAAGTACAACATAAGCACAAATCAAATACCATGCAAGTACAACACAAGAGCAACACTACATGGTCACATTGCTTCCAGAAATAAATCAGATCAAGTATGTTATGAGAACCATACACATAATAATCGAACACCAACCATGGTCACATCAGGTATGTTACGGAAACCATACCCACAATAAACAAGGACCAACTATGGTCACACAAGGTGCCATCACACAACACATCATGAGTTACCCACTGCGGATCGTCGGGATGGTGGCCCAAACCGATCCTTGGCCCTCATATCTACTAAAGCAAAATCAGAAACCAACTGTTGTCCTAGATAGAGTGTCATCGCACAACTTGTTGTGAGTTACCCACTGCGGATCGTTGGATGGTGGCCCTAACTGATCCCTGACCCTCATACTTACTAATGTGGAATCAAATACCTTTCGTATAGACAAGATAGATGACCTTGCCGTTACCGGCCTTCCCACCCATCCCAAGCCTAATCGAGCACTTGGGTCTATGAGTGAGGCATAATTATTTTGATTAATGAGAAGTTAGTCCTAAACTTCTAAGTGTTGTTTTAGTTATCACTTGATTAAGCCACTTCCGAAGGTTACCCAATCTTACCTCTTTCGGGCTCTAGCCCCTACGAAAGCCACTCTTCTACTTGACAACACACAAACCAACCAAACACCAAGGATACAAAGGTGCAATAAACAAGATACCACGACCTCTCCTTTTCCAGGAGGCAACATAAATTTGAACCCTCTCCAAACTCTGGAGGTAACAAGGTAACAAAGTCGCTCCTGACAAGGAGGCACAAAACGCAAAGTCCACTCCTTAACCAAGGAGGTACAAAACATCCCTGTTCATGAAAACCGGGTTATTATCATTGACTAGATCCCATGCAATACTCAAGGACTCACAATAGGTTGACAAACACAAAACGACAACCCATGGAACTGAAAATCAAATCTGGAAGACTTACGAATAAAACACCCTTTAATCCATTTCCCAAACAAGAGCACGAATGGAATATTCACTGAAGGCACATGAAATAAACTACCTTTGGATATTCTAAATCCATTCCTCATTACATTACATAATTGATTACACCGATAAAACTGAATTAAGAAATCATCTTTTCAGATAAGGGAGAAATTAACGCTAATATTTAATTCCCTATTTGCTCATAATAAAATAGGCATTTTCAACTATAACACATAACATTTCACTTTAAGATAAATAACCGATTGCCCTTGCAAACTAAATCATTATAAAATAAATCAGTTAATTTCGTTATTAACACATTAATCACAATTCCAACATCGATCTCTTCCACAACTATTGTTTTAAAATAAGGTCAATAATTGGACTATAACCCAATATTATAAATTTTTCCAATTATATTTAAATCAGATTAATAATTGGTCTTTTGCACAACAATTTAAATTCTCAATTACATTTAAATCATGCATTATCTAAACCAAGAATATAATTCCCTCAATTAAACTTAAAAAACATGCCTTAATGAAAACACCCTTTTGATATAATTATACCCATAAAATATAACCCATTTTAAATATCTACACCATTATATATATATATAATATTATAATATTATATCCTATTATATTAATTATTAATATATACTATATTATCTATAATATATATTAATAAACTAATATAATAAAATATATTATAATATATATATAATTTTATTTAATTATAATTTATTTTTATTAAAGGCCAGTCGTGCCTCGGTTCGCGTGCACGCCCTAATCTCATGGGTGACTGGCTTTTTCCTTGGGCTACGGTTTTAACCCAGGCGGCGACATTTTTACCAGGGCCAAATGTTTTTTGATGACAGAGGCGGCAGAATGGAGGGCGGCCGCGGGTTTCTCATCGGGCGGCGGCGGTTAACCACCCGGCCACCACCAGCGGCAGCGGCGACTGTGTTAACAGCAGCCACGGGTGGAAGGAGGCGGCAGCGGGTGGAGCGGCGAAGGAGGTGGGGAGCATGTGGGACGCGCTAGGCGTGGATCCCCACAACGCCTCCCATGGGCGACTGTGAGTCGAGCCCCTAGCCCCCACAACCCACATTTAAATTTATTTTAATTTTTAATTTCAACAACCATTTCCTGTGGATTTTGAAATCTATGCCCATTCAGAAGGGCATTTTTGAAATTAAAACAGCATAACAATTTAGTATAAAATATTTATATTATATATATATATATGTGTGTGTGTGTATATATCAATATATATACATATGTATATATATATTTAAATCCTCAAAAGATAATTTGCATGATTACTTGAGAAAGAAAATATTCAAAACTCAATTTCAGCCAAGAACACAAAATTTTCCATGGAGAAATTTATTTTCAAACAGGATTTTTTTTTCTTTCTTTTCTTTCAAATTTTGAAGCAAGAACAATATGGGTTTAATTTGTAAACCAAGCCTAGGTTTGAATATTTCCAACAACAAAACATATATATAATAGAACAACTAAATTTAATAACAAAGAACCTGGCATCCTTGAGTTTGAGAGAATCTAGAAATGGTGCTTAGCTCCCAACCTCATCTCCACAAATTTTCACAACCTCAGTCCAAAACCCACAAAAATGCAACAGTTCTTCCTCTCCTCCATTTTTTTATTTCCAAAAACTTCATACTCCAAAATTGTGATGCAAAATCCAAACATAAGGATAAAACCCTAAAAATTCAACAACCACCCTCATAAATTCTTCAAAACAAAAAATTAGAAAATATCTCAATTTCTTCAATTTTGAATTCAAACTTTCAATTTTGACTTTTAAAATTCATTTTTCTAATTTTTCAATTTCAACAAATATCCAATAACCTAAACATAAATAAATTAAATTCTTTCAACAACATAAGTTTAATTAATTAATAAATAGATTTAATCAACGATTAAATTATTTATTAATTAAATAAAATTAATAATGAAATAAATTATATCTCAACATAATTCCTAGATCAAATTAATCAACAACTAACATGCATTAGGCCATTTACTTGAAATTAAATAACGAAGAGAGGGAACGACAATCAAAACAACACAACCCGACAAACAACTGACGACATACAAGGACTAGGGTGATGACTTGGCACAAAAACCTAGCTACTATCTCCCAATCGAATACCATTGGGTATTGAACACACTCCAACCTGTGAAACCAGGTGGAGTCGATGTCCTATACCTATCAACCTGTAAATCAAGTAAACAAAAACATATAATATAAACAGCATAAAATACACACTGTGAAGAGGAAATCACGGGATCGTAGGGCACTCGCAAGCGAGTGATACGATATCGTCCCCTTCACCAATACAATGCAACTAACTGACAATTCTAACATATTATTATAATCCAAGGCATAATCATCTTTAATTCAAACATCCATAATGTTAAACCCAAAACATGGAATAAAGATAACATCTGAATAACCAGAAACACATCAAAGTAACGTACCCACACAAGACACACAGTCCAACCAGAAGGCAAAATGGAGGGGTATTACAGAACATTAAAAAATTGTTACTTATTCCAAATTTTTGAGAGGATTTGCAATTTTGATTCATGTAATTGGTGTTATTTTGAAATAGAAACAAGAAAAATCCAATTTATCTTGAAATACAGTTTTTTACTTTGTCATGCCAGAGCCTAACATTGACCTGGTCAGTGTCAGTCCCAAAAATCCGATTCAAACTATTATTAGCTGACTTCCAACTAAGAATGTTTTGTGATGTTGTCCAATTGTTGATGAACTTCCTCTGTAAATGGAAAAGCCTGCTATTTTGATTTACTAATTTCATGTATTCTTTGAAGAAATTATATGAAATCTTAGCAAAAACTAAATTTGACATTATAAATTCTCTTGAATCAAACCCATAATTACAACTTCTGCAAACATTTGGAGGCTGGAAAACTTGTTGGCTGAACATTATTTATAATCGTTCACTACTCTCACTAGCATAATTCCTATTTGGAACATAATGATAAAATTTTTGGAATGACTTTCAGATGTAAGAAAACTTCATCTATTAAATATTCACCAATTACATCACTTAAATGGTTGCGGAGATAGCAATTATCTCACATAAAAAAATTAGTAATTGACTTCCAACTAAGAATGTTTTGTGATGTCCAATTGTTGATGAACTTCCTCTATAAATGCAAAATCATGCTATTTTGATTTACTAATTTCACGTATTCTTTGAATAAATTATATGACATCTTAACACAAATTGACTTTGACATTATAAATTCTCTTGAATCAAACCCATAATTACAACTTCTGCAAACATTTGGGGGCTGGAAAACTTCTTGGTTGAACATTATTTATAATCATTCATTACTCTCACTAGCATAATTCCCATTTGGAACATAATGATAAAATTTTTGGAATGACTTTCAGATGTAAGAAAAATTCATCTATTAAGTATTCACCAATTACATCACTTAAATGGTTATAGAGATAGCAATTAGCTCACATAAAAAATATTAGTAACTAAAATGCATACCTTGCTTGAAGAGAAACTAGACACAAAACGCAAGGCAAAAGGAATACCAACATAGCTCCACTTGTTGAATATAATACATACAAGAATGTCAATTTCTCATGACCAACACCTGCATAGAGCGGGTTTTCCTATCTTCTGTCAAAGCTGAGATTTGTTGTGTTTTGTGAGACCTGACTCTCACTCTCTCCATCCAAAATTATTTTTTGTTGAGCTCTTAATCCTGTTGGAGGCATAAGAGATGGAATTTTCATAATTTTTTGAGTGTATTTTAGATTCAATACTCCTTTTTATAATGTTGTTAACAAACCTTGTCCATGTCATTGTCAATACTGTCAAAAGAGGAAGCTTGAGGCCATTGATGGATTTGATTTTCTGCCAAACCAGAAACTTGGGCTTTGTAGTCTTTTCCAAACCGATTTGCAACAAGGTAGGGTGCTTCACTACATAATTTGCAAGTTGCTCCATGTTATTTACTAGAAATTTCATCTTTTCACTAACATGGAGAAATAAAAGACTAGAGGGGCAACTACTCTAATTCTCAAATTCACGCGTTCATTCAGGTTTTGCTTAACATGCACAACATATTTTGACACTTTTATTGGCTTTATCAAATTAATTTATAGGTTTTGAGGGTTTGAATGAATTCAAAATTATTTTATTTTGGGTAAATTCAACTTTACAAATGAAATCAAAATTACTCAGTTATTCAGGGGTTTGGAATTTAAAACTATAGTATGTTTTTTCGGTATTTGAAGGATTAATGTTACCAAAATTAATTTTTGGATATCCAAGGGTTTGAAGTGGAATAAAAAATTCCAAACTTTTGAATATGCACACATTTTTACAGTTTTGGAGTTTTAACGAGTAGAGAAATTTTACACTTTGAGTTGATATGCAAAGATTTGAAGGAAATAGCCACTTTTCTCATTCTGTGGCAAGGTGCCAGTTTCTAAATGTGAGAAGAAATTTAGCGGAGATAACATATGAGTTTTGTTTTGGGCTATAAGGATAGGTTTTTTATTTTAATTAGTCTCTTTTCTTTGTATTGATAAGGAAAAACACATGCATAGGTTGTTTACCATTATATTGTTGTCAACATGCAAAAGTTGCTTCAAAATTTATGAGATGAGTGAGGACTAAACTTAGTTGTTTGTTTCAAATGACAAACTTTGCTGGTTCTTTTAAGATAGAAAATTATTATTTTTTCTTACCAACATATATTTTGTAATCCATCAAATGGCCATATTATGGTGGAAAAAACAAAGGCCCCTCACAACTGGTGGGTTGTAGTGGCTTAACTTAGCATGCTCAAGTTGTTTAAAAAAAATCACTACTTTTCTAAATATTATTTACCGCCTAGTGGTGCCTTCCCAAAATTATTTTCTACCTTAAGCTTGATCTCTTCTTGATTGTAATTAAATTGAATTAACAAGTGTAGGGAGATTGATTTTGGCTTGTCTCATAAATATATGCTTTGCATAGGGTTTTGTAATATTTTTTATTCAAACTCTATCCTTTTTTTTTATCAGTCTCATTCACAACACGACACAAATTGTATACAACCTTGAGGTAAGTCATGTGCCATGGTTTTGGTGTGTTTTTTGGCATCTCTATGTTGATGGATCATTTTTGTTATGTTTTATTTCGTTCTAAGTAGCTTTGGTAATTTGTAGGCTTCCTCTCAGATATCTCTTTTAACTATCGCTTGTCATAACTATGGAGAAGATGGAGGGGGACTATTTTACAGTACTATTCCCTTGAAGGTAGTTTTGCTTTTATAAACATGCCAACGCGGTGATTCAAATATTTAGTGTTGTAGCTCTTCAAAATCTTCAATTTGTGGGTTTATCTTATCTTTATCTTATATTCACCACCTCTCCTATTGACTACAATGTTGAACTGCTATCTTGCAATTGCAAATGAAGTTGTCTGGAGCTATGCAGAATATCCCCAAATGATATCTGATTGCAAATATCAAAATGAAGTTATTTGTATATCTGGGGCCAGTAAAGTTTGTTATCACAACAACATTGTCATGCTTCTCTTTGTTTTGTTTAAAGGCTGCACAAATCTACAGTTATAGCAAGATTGGTTATTTGCTTTGGTAGGGTTTTGTAAGTCAAATTCAATTTTATAATTGCAATGAGATCAATCATGGGAGCATTGAGGTGGAGATTTTTAAAATTTTCATCAATATAATTTAGTTCCAGACTATGAAAGTGTCTGGCCTCATTAGTTTTTTTTATCAATCAAGTTGTTAATAGAGACAATGTCTTACAATTTAGCTCTCAATCTTCTAGTACAACATGTTTATGTGCTTAGTTTGGTTTCAAAAATGGTATTTCTATCTTCCCATTGTTACTATAATTTATTTCTCAAAAATGAAATTTATACAAATAATTCCTTCAATATATTAATAGACAAATAATTCTCTATCAACACCCTCAATCTTCTAGTTATTACTATAATTTATTTCTCAATCTTCTTCTTGTTACTATTTTTCTTTTCTTACCTTATTGCCAAAGTATATAATTCAAACAAGATTGTATATATATTTTACACTACACTTCTTTTCTATGTTTACCCATGCACCCCCGTAATGCAAGTGCTAGTTTATAAATTATTAAGAAACATTTAGTTGTGTAAGTCATTGAATATGAATAAAAGAATAATATTTGTAACTTTTTTCAATAATTTTTAAACTACAAATATTTGAAAATTATAGTAGAACATTTGAAACAAGTCTACTATATATATATAGGAATAAAAAATATGACCCTTTAATTGATGAATAAAATATTGTTTGCAATAGAACTCTTTCCAAATTCTTATTTTTAAAAATAATTAATAAATTGATACAATATGTTTATTTTGGAAAAATGGAAAAATCAATTATTGAGGTTGTAAAAGATTACTTTCTAAAGTTGTCGCAAAAGATATTTTCTAAAATTTAAATAAATCTATATCTTTGAAGAAATATAATGTATATTTTTAAATATATATTAACCAACTAGTAATCTTGATAAAAAAAGCAACTCATATTACATAATCATGACTAAATTTTTCTTAAAAATATTCCAATATTATTCCTTAAATCTAAACAACTAGATTTAAGATATAATTCTATCTTTTGCAAATAAATGCAACCATGATCACCAAAGATAAAAGATATGGTGACCTAAGAAAATAATACATGAATCATTTTGATGAAATGAAAAAATATGTACATACTTTGTAAATAATTCTTATATATATATATATATATATTCACAATTAAGGTATAATTCTTCTATTCTATTTTATTATTATACACCGTATTAAAAAATTTAATATTTAAATTTTAAATAGATTTTAAATGTTAAATATTATATATTATATGCTAATAATATATATTATGTACAAACATATATATAATAAAAAATAAATAAATAAATAAAATTATTGTCTATCATAACTACAAGGGCGAGACCCTATTGTTGAACATGCCCTTGGGACAGGGGCTATGACTCCCATATAGGGCCATAGACCCTACTATGGGTGTAACATATGTTGCAACCCACAGGGTAGGCAATGATCTCCCAAATGGGGGAAGCGTCGGGATAAAACCCTTGCCACTCCTATAAGTAATATTAATTTTTTTTTTAAGAAAACCTTTGTTTATAAATTATCTTTCATAAAAAAATGAGATAAAGTATGAAGGTTGTGCAATTTAAGTTTTATTCCTCAACCGCCATTTGTAATGGAAAAAAACATGTATGAGTTTAAATCAAATGCAAATGAAAACCTCACTCCTCTGAAATAAATCTTCATTTGCAGTTTCATTTTTTAAGAGATCTTCAATTTTTTGTTGGCGAGCAATGGAAAATGAAACCCTTGCGTATGACAAGAAATAGATTAAAAAAAATCATATGAAATATTTGATGTTTGGCATTCAATCCATCCCTGTCGATGGAGGTTGTGTCTAATAAACCTGCTAGAAAAACACATAAAATGAATAATAGAATTATATACATTCTATGTGCATCAAATCTGCAATATGTTATACTTAGAATTAGGAAATAAGGGTTGCAATTGACCTCATTTCATAGAAGATCCAAAACATCCCTCCCCAAGAGCAGTTGTCCCATGTTCATCCCCTTTCATTTGCAAAAGAAATTAAGCATAGGAAACTTTGTGATGTTTTTCTCACAGGAAAACATAATAATAAAAATACATACCTAATAGCAGACCAAATAAACTAGAAATAAAACAAAAGAAATAACACAGATGGAGAACCAAATCTCTGTACATTCATGTTTTATTCTGGTTGTTAGGTTTCCCTCGAGACAGAGAGTTGTCCTTCATTGACCTTATAAAACCAAAAAACTTGTTAATAAATGAATAGATCAAATAAATTGTTAAGCAGATTTGAAAGCATATAAAACATGAAATCTTGTTATCAAGTAATCTCTTCTCATCTGAGTCTTCCCCTCTGCCCTAGCGCACAACACTTCTCAAGTAGCTCCTTAGACATTTAGGAAGAAAAATAAGTGAATGGGCGCTTTATTAATTATATCAATTGAAATATAATGAATATATGCATATATATATATAGATTTACCATATTAATTAAGCTATTGGATTGATTAGTTACTTAAGTTAGATAATTTAGATATAGTAATATTTAAAAATTGGGTTTGATTATATATCTTATATATTGATATATATGTGTATATATGATAAATATATATAACCTTGTCGAAGTGGTATAAATCCATGACGTGAAAACTAATAGTAACTCTAGTGTGAGGAAATACCATTAAAATGGATAAGAGTTCTTATAATATTTATAAATATAAATTTCAATACTGTCATTTACATTAGCATATAAACTAATAATTATAAGAGGAGTGATATTATCATTAAAGAAAACATTAGCATTGGTATCAAAAGTAAAGAGTAATACTTTGAAGCAAAATTACATTATGGTTAAAACCAAAAAAATAGTAAGATTTTCTAGCTAAAATTAAGGTCATTACACATACTAGTATGCCTTAAAGGCTAAAGAGAAGATATCTAGAAGGAAGAAAAATAGTTCAAGAGGTAGTGGAAGAAGGACAATAGAAAGAGGAAAATAAAGTAGTAGTAAAGGGAAAAAATCTTATGAAGAAGAAGCAAGGCCTGTAATGCCCCGCCACGCAACCCTAGAGGAAGTTTCAATTCACTAAACAAGCGTACTAATTTTTTTTTTAAAAGAAGTGAATTAACCCACATGTTCAACTAAACTGACAACCTCCCCTAGGGTTACTTAACTGAGATTACATCATTTAAAATACATAGAAAGTAAAAAACACAAGTAATAACATTCTTCATCATAGAAAGAAACGAGATATGATAAAGCATTCATTTACATAAATCAATTACAAAGGATCTATTACAATCCTCATTCCCGGAATGAGTACAAATACATAAGTGCGATTATTACAAGGTCCACCTCATACACAAGAGGGGTAAAACAATATCATTACATTATGAGATACAAAATACAAGAATCCAAAAGTAAGACAAGTGAGATGTCCATCAAGAAGTCTCGCCACCAAGTACTGAAGATCTAGGGGACCCAACGGTTATGGTGCATGTTCCACCCAACCATGTGGTACCCGAAGGACCACCCCCCATGCTAGGAGATAGTAACCAAGTAACATGGACGAGAAACCTACCACCTCAAACCAAAGGTAGACTCATATTGATACAAACTGACTCAACCACACATATGCACAATAAAGTCAAAACTCTAATCATGGTTACATTGCTTCCAGACATAATATAATCAAGTGTGCTAAAGAAAACATACGCACAACAAAACACAGTGTTATCCTAGACAGAGTGTCATCGCAAGGTTCGTCATGAGATATCCTCTGGGCATTCTTCATAGGCTCCGAAAATCCTAGTGGCCTCAACCGAATCTTGGCACTCATACTAGCTCAAGCGGAATCAACTACCTCTCATAAGGACAAGGTAGTGATCTTGCCATTCCAGGCCTTCTCACTCACCCCAAGTCTAAACAAACCCTTGTGCCTGTGAGTGAGGTTAATTTATCTTGGTTAATGTGAACTACATCCTAATATGCTAAGTATATTTACTTTAGTTCTCAGTTGTTAAAATCACTTCTGAAGGTTTCCTGGTTTACCTCTTTGGGCTCCGGCCCCTAACAAAAGCCACTCTTCTAATTGGATAACACACTACAAAACTAACTCCAAGGGTTACTCAAGTGCTATAGAAATGAACCAATATACTCTCTCCAATCCTAGGAGGCAATACAAGAAATCCACTCCAATACTAGGAGGATACAAGATAATTGTAACACTACCCAAGGGAAATCAAAACAATATTTTAACAAGGGAATGACCCACGTTTAACTAGAAGACTTTACAACACAACTACTCAACAATCATTCACAGAATATTCAATAAAAGATACATCATGGACTCATGCATTGGCAATGAAAAATACTACTTTTGGTTATTCTAAAACCATGTTCCTAATCTAATGTTTCTCACAAAAGAGGAACTATTCCATTCTATACTTTATATTGAACAATAATTCTTCATCAAAAACTTAAACTTTTCAACTGAATTAAATCATGAGAGTGATAAACTTAGCTATAACTAGTTGTTTAGTTGGAGGATGCTTCTATGTTTAACAAGATATTTAACTACAACCTCCACAAAGAAATCTCATGCATATAACTAATATTCGTTATAAAAGAAAAATCTCCCTTCTCATTTGATTCAAGAAATCAACGATATAAAAAAAAAATCATTCTAATAAGATTATCTAATTTAATATATAATATTAATTATATTCATAAAAATATACATATATATTAAATATCATATATATCTAAATATATAATATAAAAAGAATATATATATAAATAAATAAATATCATATAAATACAAAGTTAAACCATATTAAAATTAAAATTGAAAATAAATTAAATAAAATTAAAAAACGAAATTAAAAAAAAACATAAATAAAAAATTTCATAAAACGAAATTTAAATAAAACATAAATAAACAAAAAAATAAAAATAAAAATAAAAACAAACACTGGCGGATGTGACAGGGTACCCCGTACCCTGCGCACAGTCCGCAGCGCCTGCGTCGACTGTACTATACGTACAGCGGTCGGCGGTACCATGGGGGCCGCAGTCCCATTGGACAGTGCGTCCCCCATGCGGGTGGCGCACTGCCCAGTGGGTACTGCGTACCCACTGGTAAATACAAACAACAAAACACAGTGGGGGCCGAACCCCCCCCACTCTATAAAATTTAAAATTTTATTTTTCACAAAATGCAAAAAAACAAATCGTACGCAGAGTACGATTCAACACGGGTCCGTACGGCGGCCCAAAAACAACATTAATACCAGGAATTAAAAAAAAAAATTTATATATGTGTTTATATAAATTATATATATCATATTCAGAATATGGTATATGTAATGTATATTAACATATATATAATTTTTTTTTCCAGAATTTCCTCTTCTAGTGAAATTGAAGAAAATAAGTTAACAACCAGAAAATAAATTTTGCAAACATTGAAACCTTTCGAAACAAAGGTTAAATTCTGAATAGTAAATGAAACCATTCCCTTTTCTTGGTGTTTTTAGATAATTCTAAACACAAGAAGATTAATACATTGATCTAGGGTTTTTCCACAAATATTCTAAAAGGGTTTGCATTTTAACTCACATAAATTTGAATATCAAAATATTGAAGTTTAACCTAGGGTTTCAAGAAAAATCCCCCATTTACAAATTTCATATCATTTTAACTAATAGGTTAAACTAGGAATAAGAAAACAAGGAAATAAAAGAGAACCTGGTTATTTGCAGCCACCAAATTTCTTGATGCAGAATTTCCTTTGGACTCTTCACAATTTCTTTTCCCCAATGCAAAGAATTTCCAGCAAGCTTTTATCCAATAGCTTCACCTTCTTCACATAATCTTTTCTCTCCTTTCAATTTAATTCCTCAACCAGAAAATAATTTCCTAAACTTCCATCAAAATCTCTCCAACAATTTTCATGCCTGTCAAAAAAAATGAAGGGAGAAGCCTCCCCAAATTTTTCTGCCCTAAACTTATAAAACAACATTTTCTCAAAATTTCCAAAATAACCTAATGTAACCTTAATTCACTTTCAAATGCAAGAATTGAATTTACAAGATAATTTCATTTTCTCTTTTATTTGAAAAGGCCCTAATTTGACTTTAAAGTAAAATTTCAATTTCTCCAATTCCCTTTTTGATTTAATTTAATTTAACAATCAAACACACTAACTTAATTATTATTAAATTATCTAATAACTAAATTCAATCACTTGAGATTTAAATTTAATTAAATAAACAATTTAACTTTAATTAACTTACTCACAATTATTTATTAATTAAATTTAATCCCTTGGGATTTAAATTTAATTAAATAAATACTTTAACTAAACTAACACACTTTCAATTATTTAATAATTAAATTCACTCTCTTGAGATTTAAATTTAATAAATTAAATAATTCAACTTTAATAAACCTACTTACAATTATTTAATAATTAAATTTAATCCCTTGAGATTTAAATTTAATTAAATAAATAATTTAAGTTTAATTTCAATAATCATTATAAATATAACCAATGAGCATAACATTAAAATAATATAAAATAAACATTTCTTCCAGCCAATGCAATTTTCAAAAGAACTATTTAAAGGTTCAACACATTTCAAAACATAACATAACATCCAATAAGATACAACATGACTCAAACATCAGAACGGACGACACACTAAGGCTAGGGTGTAGACCTGACACATGTTACCAAGCTACTATCTCCCATTCAACTTAACCGTTGGATCGACACGCTCAAACCTGTGGAACCAGGTGGAGTCGATGTCATGTACCTGCAACCTGTAATCAAATAAACATGATATATGCAGTATGTAATTCACACTGTGAAGAAGAAATCTCGGATTCGCAGGGCGCTCGCAAGCGAGTGATGCGAACCCGTCTCCTTCACCAATACACTCATCAAAGACTGACACTAACGTCATATCAATAGTTTCATAAATAATCACATGATAATTCTACTGTCAGCATTCATTCATCAAAGCATGCAAAATCAAATCAGATAATCACATCACATAGTAATAGTTGTCGCTCAAGAGTAGCGATCAAAACATCATAATAAAAATGTGTCCAGTATCATAGTAGTTGCAATCCAATCAAAGCATAAAACAACATGAAATGAGAAGCAAAACGGAGGGGTATTACAAGGCCTAAATGGAATAGATAATCAGTTCAAGGGATGAGAGGAATATTGTGTATTATAGGAGGATGTGGTGGCAATAGCAAGGGGTTTGTTAGAAAAATGTTTCTAGTGTGGAAAAGTTGGTCATAGGGCCTTTGAGTGTTCACAATTACACTAAGAAAGCAGTAAGAAGAGCACAACTAGAAATTCCCTAACATAAATGGAAGAATAAAGTGTAGCATCACCAAAGGCAAAATAACCAAATGAAGGAGAATCTCTTATGTTCAAGAGAGTCTCAATGAAACCAAACTAGGAAGGAGATGGAAAATCACATAGAAGATATATTTTCTAAATTTTATGCAAGTCTGGAGTTAAGTGTTGTAAAGTAATTATAAATAGTGGTAGTACTGATAAACTATCTTTTGAATAAATCATAGAAAAGATGGGTTTGAAAAAGAGAAAAAAATCCCAATCCTTTAAAATTTACTTGACTTCAAAAGAACATCAATTAATTGTGGATGAGTAGTGCATGATTTTTAAGATTGGGTTGAATATAAGGATGAAGTCTTGTGTGATGTTATGTTAATTAATGTATATCATGTGTTGTTAGGAAGACCTTGGAAAATAGATAGGGAGGCTATCTATGATGGTAGGAAAAATATATACACCATTGTGAAAGGTGGAAAAAAATATTTTTTGAGTTCATTAAATGAAAAAGAGAAGAAAGTAAAGCACAATAGTCTTGTTGCAACGCCCTACCACACAAACCCCATAGGACACAACAACTAACAATAACAATTTTTTTTTTTTAAATACAACAATTACATTAAACATAATTACTTAATTAATCAACATTAATATCATATAACATCAACCTAGTCCCATGGGTTAACATGGTGCGCTACTCAAAACGAACCCAAACTAACTACAATGTTAAAAAAAACCAAACTAGATAAATGATAGAAGTGCGAATAAGAAATGACATAAATCATGCATCCAAACATGACTAAGATAATTAAGGAAATACAAGAATATAATTATTATTACATTTCATCATCCAAGTTCATAATACATTCATGGGACATATTTCCATAGATACAACACAATAAGAACCAATATTACATTACAAAGCTACTTCCCTTATAATAATGGGAAGTGTACATCATAATCCAAAAGAATACAATAAAGAAGAATTAAATACATAATAAGGTACAATCTTCCTTTGAGTGAAGCTCTAAGATCATTGCAATTGGTACATCTCTGCAATAACACGAACGTCGATGGGGAACCCAATGGGTGCATAGCACATTCCACCCGACCATGTGAACACGAAGGAACAACCCCCATGCTAGGAGATGAAAAGATGACCCTCATCCAACAAGGTCAAAAAAAAAAGTACTAACAACACCCAACACGAAACTCATAAAACATAAACAACAATAATGACAATAATTCTCCAGAGGCAACAAAAGAAAGAGAAGTCAACCGACACAGTGGGAGATTGTCACCACATGGCCTTACATGGATTAACCAGACTATCTAACACTAGGAGCCACCTCCACCAATGTGGATTAACTAGACTACCTAACACTAGGAGTCGCCTCCATTTATGGTTAACCAGGCAACCTATATCAAGGCGTCGTCCCATAGGGTGACTCATGCGGAGCCACTTAACCTTTCGTGGAGACAAGATAGTGACCTTACCAACTAGGTCTTCCCACCTGTCCTTAGCCTATGAGAGCACTAACGAAAGGGGTGAGATGCATGTTTTAGTCTTGTTATGTGTTTAACTAACCCAACCAACTAGATACTTTAATTAGGTTATCACTTAATTAAGGGAAATCTTCCATGGACAACCAATTGTACATCGGCCCCCATGAAGAGACACTCTACCCTACAGCTACCCAAAGACTAAAGTCAAGTAACGGGTGTACCTCAATACTCAAAACATAAAGGAAAGTCTTTTAAAACAATACACGTGAGGCATGACCATCTCATGACTACATGAAGTATCAAAACTCATAAAAAAATGAGGTTCCACCCATACACACATCCTCGAGGTAAAAATAATAGATATAAAAGTGCAACAACAATGCACAAACTCATAATTTCCCATAGCCTCTAGAGGTAAGTAAACTTCTACCCAGGAACTAAAATGACATAAGTTTCCCCAATCGAAGTGGCAACAATAATATGATCTCAAATATTGTTTTCAATTCATATTTTATAAAATGGCAAGTGTAGAATCATGGGTGGCAACATCACAACGAGATCTTCAAAATCATCAAAACTAAAAAAAATCCTCTCAATGCAAAATCAACCGCCAAATTAAAATCTTCTCAGTATCCAACAACCATGAAATAAATAATATAATCAACCAAATCACAACTCAATTCTAAAATCAACCTGAACAACAATCAACAACCATATATTCAAATGACAACGACATTCATTACCCAATCAATTAACCATAATTATGGAGACATTCATAATTTAAAAATGCAATCACTCTACAATACCAATAAACCAAACATAAGTTTAGAACAAGTAACCAAACAACCATTTAATCCAATAACAAACTAGAACTAAATATTTTTACAACTTACCCATCTAAATTACACAAATAATCCATAAAAAGATCAACTAACAATACATCTACGATTTCCATTATTTTTGCATTTTCTATTATTCTTTAACACTTCCCACATAGCTTACTTAATAAAACATTTATCGCAATACTTCTAGACCTCTAATAGTCCAGTGAACTTACAATTCAGTTATTTAATAATGAAGCAAATCGATATTTGAAAAGGCAATCTAATTTACTTATTTTAACATAGTCAATTAATTACATAAATAGAAATATTCTCTTGTAACAACCATCTATTAATATTTTTAAATTAAATGACATTTCCAACTTTTACTACTTCAATTACCTAATCACTTATTTGTAATGAATCTAAATGCCCAAATAAATTTTCTTTTAAATAATTAGTATTCAATTTATGTCCCTTATCTTTGGCCGTTTATTTTCATATGGTGAAATCAAAATAATGAATATTATAATATGTGTGTGTGTACCTATTATAAAAGTAAATAAATTAATCCTTAAACTATATTAACATTTTCCTTATCTCCTAGATTAATTAAAAATACTATTCTTTTACCACTAATATTTTGAAATGATCATTTAAATACTATACAACTTACTTATCTAACATAATCATTTAACATCATAGGCATAATTGTTCTTTTACTAAAATAACAATATTTATACATGCATATATATATATATATATATTAAAACATAATGCAATTTACTGGCAATATAACAAATTATCATATGGCACTACAAATATACATACATATACATATATAAATCAAATACTAAATTTAATGTATCTACACCAAAATGGAATGAAATGCAAATATTGAATATCCAAATACAATGCGTAGCAATCAAATTCCAAACATAACAAGCATCCTTCAAATTCAACATACATTACTTATTAATTGAATTCTATCCTCAAAGGATATAAAATGAAGTACAAAGTATATACGCAGGCAAGGACCATGCATAAACAAATATTCAATGAACATCAAACATAAGCCTCAAATGAAAAACGTAGGGTGAAATCGCATCAGAGGCAAGACGCAAGAAAGAAAACACATTATACAATATTGATAGCCAAGCATAAAGCATCGAATGCCATAAAATTAGACCTTCAATATTAAATCAAAACCTACAGTTTCTATTACAACATGTAGAGGATAGTATAACTATTGACTTATATAAAACTGAATTCCCAACTATACCCATCGATTACCATCAAAGGTGTATAAATTGAATTCCAAATGTATGGCTTATTCATCATTTATCAACTATGATATATTAAATGAACAAAACAGGAGAGAAAACACATCAAACAACAACCAAGGATAAAGCAGTCTACCCTAGCACTTCAAGCGGCCAGTACGCAAGGGAAGGAGGCAACATGGATTAGAGGAATGGTGGCTGTGATGGCTCTAGTTTCAAATTCTACCCTCTCATGAAATCTCATTCATATTGCACATTGGTCAATTTTAATTCGAAGTGAGAATGATCATCTTGCTTTAGGTTGTAGAATAAAGCATACCTATGTATTTTCTCTCGAACAAAGACTCTTTCCTAAAAGCATAAGTTGAGCATCAAAATAAAAGATGCATGAAATCATAAGAAGGTAATATCAACCACATACAATTTAAATGGATCAATTCTTTTACAGAATGAGAATTCAAGCTCCTGAATGTGCATGAAGGAAAAGTTTACTCTAGCTACAACAAATGGATTACTTGTGGTCCAACTACGAGAGAGATAATTCTCATAAAAGGATAATGATATAACATAGGTGCTTAAAAGGCATCGGTTTTGATTTAATAATGGATAGAAAATGACTTGGTTACAAAACATAATCGTGTTCTTTGGAAGTGTGTTGATGACAAAGTGAGATGTATAGATTGTAAGAGAGAATCTAATGAAAATGAATTAATAGACATGAGTAATAAATGTTTTCTCATAAGGGAAACGATTACAAGACATGCATACAAATATAATTGCAATAAGATTATGAAAAAAACGATGAATTTGTTAACAATCAATCAATAGTGTTAGAGAATGAAGACTCATCTGTACATTCATTTTTCCCCAAATTGATTTGATCCAATGCCTTCCTTCGCCCATCCTTCTACGTTCCTCGCTTCCTAGAATCAACGATGGAATGAAACTTTTTTTTCTCCAAATTTTTTCTTACAAGCCAAATTACTTCCCTTCCCCAAAAACCCAAAAAAAATTAAAAAATCCTCTCTGCAAATCTCCCCCCTAAAATTTCCAAAAGAAAAGCATTATAAAACCAAAGTTAGGTTTTCGAAAATAACCACCAATTAAAAAGCAAGTTTCCATCCCATTTTTTATTTTTAAATCACGCATGCACTTGCATGCAAAATATTTCCAATTTTCACTTCAAACTTCCATTTTGAAATAAATCAAGATAATAACTAATTAAACAATATTAATTTCAACAATTAAAATACTATGTTCAATTAAATCAATTTAATTAAATACTTACACATTTTCTCACAGTTCACTTTAATAATTAAATCTAATAAATTAATTGCATTTGCCTCCACAATAATAAACATTATAAAATAAAACTACTAATTAATGACATTCTATTAATGTGTATATTAAAGCAACATTAAATTTATTAATGACATTAAATTAACATTATAATAATGATCAGCCAAACATTAACAATACCATTTAAACATTAATCAACAAACCAACACAAGAATACTCTTACCCAAACGATCAGAAGACCCAATTGGAGAGGCGATACATCCTCCCCCCTAGTCTCGACTTACTCCTAGAAGTCACAAGGTCAGGTAAACATACACAGTTACGAACAACATCTTTACAAACTTCACACACAAAAATGAGAGATACTAAACAAGGCAACTTGAAAAAATAAACAACCAACAAACGGGGTTACCAAACGTGAGTTGGGTTCCTTTTGTCATCACCTATTTCCACATCATATCCATTAGGTTCTTGGGGTACGCTCAGACTTGACAGTGCAGGTGGAGTCGGTATCCGATACCTTCAACCTACATAAAACAAGGTGTCGAACAAAATATACATGTATATATCAATTTAACAATCACACTATGAGAGGAAGTCACAGTGTAATAGGGCACTCGCGAACGAGTGATGCTACCCTGTTTTCCTCACCAAAACCTCATACAATAACCAAAACATCAAATATAGTCATTTCATTATAAGTAATGCAGGAGCATCCGGGTGTAAGAGCAATCTTGCATCACCCAAAAAACAAATGTTGTTTCTTTTCAATACGGGCTAAATTTGGTAGGGTTAGTATTTTAGTAAGTTTGCATTTATGCACGGTTGGACACTAAATCTTACATAGACCTCCAAAATGGAAAATTGAATCCAATGGAAAAGAAATCACTTCAATACCAGTTTTCATTTGAGAGATTAAAATTTCAATATTCAAAAATCCTAGTAAAATCTTCAGAGTCAATTTTGAGGCACTTAAAGGCTTCAGATGGGCCTGAGAAATGGCGGAAAACAAAAGTTTTGACCTTGTGAAGCTGTATTACCAAATTTAATAAAATTTCAACTATCTTCTTGAGGAAGTTACACTTTCCAAAAGATTCTAGGGCGGTTACACCTTCCAAATAAATGATGTGAAAGAGGGGGGGCTAGGGCAGTGTAGTTGGTGGTTTGAATTTGTAGATTTTTAGATTTATGTATTAAAAAATACCCGTGTGATGGTAAATATAATGTTGTAATTTCATTTTCATTTTAGTGATAATAGAAAATACTTGCTTTCCTTCTTGCATCTTGTTTGTGCCATTATCTATTGTTCTTGTGAGTTTTAGATTATAAGGGGAGTACCCTCATCAATAAGAAACATCATAAGGCAATCATTAATCATCAACATAACAAGCATAATCATAAGCCATAAGATACATGTACTCAAAATTATCCAGCACAATACTAATTCCATAAATCCAACGTAACATAAACATCAATTCATAATGTCATCGTCATCAAAATCCAATGAAATATCATCCAAAACCATCCAGAATGGTGTCACAAACAACTATAAAGTCTCAAAATGCATAATATAATATAATAAGTATAAATTTAGTGAAGCAATCAAGAGAAGCACTATAGTTTATTCATGTAGAAATTGGTTAATAAAAATAAAAAACTGTTTAAACATATACATAAATTAATCCAATCCAAAATGGTGAAGCAAGCATCAATCAAGGTGTAATAATCATCATTTAACTTAGTAACATCATTTAAGAGATTACATCCAAGATGATCAAACTTACACTCCATACCAATTCAAGAATACAACAGCATACACGAGAAAACAAATACCACCTAGCCTCATGCAACAACGACTCACGTCAAAAGACAAGCACACAAATCACTTCACCGAGAACACACAAGGCTACCCCAGGGTCCATAATGTATTCCTCGATAGATAGGATATTAGTGCATTGTGCACTACATCGAGGGTCCTATCCTTTCCATTGGTTTTCTGCACCATAAGACCAACAATGCCTAAAGACAATTCCCAGGAGACAAGCCTGGCCACCAAAAAGGAAAACATAACTCAAGAGTACAACACCTAGGTCAACGTAATGAGCTCACATGTATTCAAAGTGCCCAATGTATGAACCTAGACTCTGATACCATGTTGTAACGCCTCGCCACACAAACCCCATAGGACACAACAACTAACAATAATGAAACATTTTTTTTTTAAATACAACAATTACATTAAACATAATTACTTAATTAATCAACATTAATATCATATAACATCAACCTAGTCCCATGGGGTAACATGGTGTGTTACTTTAAACGAACCCAAAATAACTACAACGTTAAATGAAACCAAACTAAATAAATGATAGACTTGCGTGAATAAGAAATGAAATAAATCATACATCCAAACATGACTAAAATAATTAAGGAAATACAAGAATATAATTATTATTACATTTCATCATCCAAGTTCATAATACATTTGTGGAACATATTTCCATAGATACACCACAATAAGAACCAATATTACATTACAAAGTTGCTTCTCTTAAAATAATGGAAAGTGTACATCATAATCCAGAAGAATACAATAAAGAAAAATTGAATACATAATAAGGTACTGTAACATCCCGCTACGCAATCCAGAAGGTTAAGAGCCAAGAGAGGACGAGATAATTTTTTTCAAAACATAAAGGATGGCATACACACAAAGTAATTACCAATTTGATAAAATGACAGAAAATATGATAAAATATGACCTAAAGAACAACTTCAAAGAGAGGACTAATCCACCCTCCAAAGAAAATCCAAACAGGAGCAAACAAGATGGCTCCAAAGATTTACTTTGGAACCTACTGCTCTGCTCCGGAACCTACAGTTCTGGAGCCCGATACTCCGGAACCTACTGTTCTGGAGCCCGATGCTCTGGAACCTTGTTGTTGCACACAGACAACCAACAATAGGCGCCAATGCTCTGGAACTTGTGATGCAACTCACAAGACAACGTCGGAAGGCGTTGCTGCTCCAGAACTTAAGCAAATTTAAATGTAAAGAAGATACACATATGTAGTTCTAATTTTGCATAAAAATTAGGGAAAAATAGCCGATAATAAACATCATAATACAAGGGATTCCAATACCAACATCGGAACCCATAAACCAAATATAAAACATCACATTTCTTCTCATTACTCCATATGATTACAACTTCTCAAGAGATTACAATGTGCATAAAAGAAAGGGTATTAATACAATAGCATTTCCATGAACAAGAAACAACATTAGATAAGATAAATATACAAAGACATGTACATGAGTGCGATATGATAATTCAAATACATGGGGTAGATCAAACTCCAACCGGTGCTCCAAAACCTGTACGTCGGTCCCCAATGGTGGTGGCAATGCCTCCCTACCATGTGGACTCCAGAGAGACCACCCCACCATGCTCAGAGGTAGTCACAAGGCCCAAACAAAAATTACAAGGCATGGATAACATATATGACCAACACTCACATCAAACATGAAGCAAGCACAAAATATAGTGCATAAGACCTATAACACAATATGAAGATGCTCATACAATACATGTCGGGTACTACTCAAGGCTACTAAGATGCAAGATGCAAGATTACAAATCAGATGAGGAGAATCAACCATGCCCAAATCAATGCCTCACATATGGATAACTCAACATCCTATAGGCGGGTAGGCCTTCTCGAGTGCATCCTTAACCCTCTTTAAGAACTCAAGGCCATACACGAGGACTCGTTATCATATTAGCTTTTACTCTATAAGTTTGCTCTAATGAGCTTGACTTAAGCTCATCTCATTTAGTCAAATGAGGAATCCATAAGAAAAACAAGAAATAGTGAAAAGTCACAAAAAAACCATCATTAAAACCTTTTAAAACAGCCAAACAACATTGCTACAAAAATCATTTAAATCATCTACCATTCAAGCATTCACCATCAATTCATAAAATAGAAACATAACATAAAATTGATATAACCTTATAAAATAATCTCCTAAAATCACTCTTAAAATAGTGAAAACCACTAAGCGGTAATGCCACAAAACATGGTTCCAATTGTTGTTCAAATGAATGGGGAAGAGGCATAAAAATTTCATTAAAATACAAAGTGCCCGGATTAACATTCTAAGCTTGACCCAGTTCAGATTTAAATGTTTCTAGATGGTTTTCATCTTTAATTTTTAATTTTATGACCTGCAATAAAGCGTTGTTTAGAAAAACACGTTTTAAGCATAGCTAGGCAAAAACATGAAAAAATCAAAATGCCCATATTAAAAATCGGACAATGACCCAATTCATATTTTGATGTTTCTACATGGAATCCAATATTATTTTACATTTTTGATAGGCGGTAAAAAAACAACAATGAAAAACGTCATTTTACAAGTAGGCATAAATTTGGGCAAAAATAAAAGTGTCCAAAATTAAATTAGGACAAAGACCCACTTGAGATATGAACATTTCAAAACATAATACACTATTATTTTATAAATTTATGACCAAGAACATGGTGTTGTTCAAAAACGTCATTCAACCAAGTAGGAAAAAAAATACATTAAAATGAAAGTGGCCAAATTAAAAATCGGACAACAACCCATTTGAGATATGGGAATTTCTACATAGAATCCACATATAATTCTCATTTATAATGGTTGGATAAACAACAAAAATTAAAAATGCGTTTCCACAAGTTGGGCAAAACAAAAAGAAAATAAATAATCCCAAAAGTCTGATTTTTCCTTCAATCTAATTTAGATTTGGCAAATTCAAAATGAATTTCATCTTTGTTTTCAAAATTCAAGACAAGAGAATGGATTTATTTTAACAAAACAATCATTGACAATGAATAGAGCCGGAAATACACAAAATTCAGCCATATATAAAAAACTATAAAGCAACCAGTTGAATCCAACCTTTGAACAACCAAAACTCCCAAATTATTTCAACACACTCTTACATATATTTCAAAACAAGAATTCAAGGAAAGAAAACAAAAGAATACTTCATTTATGCCCAAATGAAAATGAGATATATCTCTATGTATAAAGCATGGCAAGATCCCAAATTCGAACAACAAAACAACAAAATTATGCTAAACCTCTGGGGGCATTGCCCACAAATTTCTCCTTCAAAATTTTTCTCATTTTTGTTGCCCAATTTGTAGGGTTTTCCCCTCTTTCCTCCAAGCAGCAAATTGCATCCTCCTCTCCCAAAAGAATAATCCCAAACAAAGTTTAAAACAAAAAATAAATATCCAAAACCAAGCTACCCTTTTTTTTGTTAATATTTTCTCCCAAAACAATAAAATAGAACAAAACATTTTAATAAACAAGCTATTAACTCTCTCCAATTTTATTAATTTAAAAATCACTTCATATCCAACATTCACAATAACACATAAAATGATTATTTAAATCCAATATTATAATACATAAGGCTTCTCAAAAGATTAAATAAAATTATGAGGGCTCACAAAATGGATTAATAAAATTGCTTAAAATGACATATTCAAAATCTCAAGGATATAACACTCCAAATCAATAAAACACTATAAAATTTCATATTTAAAACTATGAAAAATATGCCTTGAAACCACATCAAGACATCGACAACCAATTAAATATAAATATAACCACATAAACGATTAATGAAACCAAGACAAAATACTTCAATGAGACATACAGGTAAACCACATACAACTCAAAGGTGCGCCAGACATACGGCTGGAAGGTGCTCCAGACATTACCATTAGGTAACCGAATGGTATGACATCAACTCGAAAACATTGCATTAATAAGATGCAACGGGCTAGGGTAGGGGACATTTGGTTTGTATGACTACCTCCAGTTACCACCATCGGAGAATAGGAGTACGTTCAAGCTTGTGAATTCAGACAGAGTCGATACTCAGTACCTGCATCACTCCAATTACATGTCAAAGTACATGTGCATATAACATATATCATATAACTGAAACAACATCAATTATTAAGAAGATGGTCATGATGTCGTAAGCCTCTCGAATACGAGTGTTACAACATCATCCCTTCCTCTCCGTAATCATACAAAAGAAATTATAACATTATATAAGCATATAATCCAACATAATAACTAATCAGGATAATCATCAGTGTCTAATCTCAATATGATAACATATAAAATGCTAAATCAAAATTAAAATACCATCTTACCCAGGCTAAGATTGGAGAGGTGTTACATCCTCCCTCCCTAAGATTTGACTTACTCCTGGAAGTCATGTAAGCTCAATATGCAACCATGTCATACATTAGTACTCAACGTCTAAAAATTAACATTAAAAAATTGTACTTCATTCCAAAGATGAGAAATATAATATACATCATTCATCATTGAACGAAACAAAAATGACAACCATTTAACATTCACCTTTCTAAGCATCATTACCAATATATTGACATATTCCTTACTTATAAAATCTTAACATGAAATAAATAAATAAAATAGCATGGTTAATCTTGCTAGCACCACACGTATCACTTTTCTCAAAGTAAGCATTTATTTTAACATCCACATTCATTGAAAGATAGGTTAAAATAAACTTTGATTTCCATTAAGAATGGAGTAAATAAGATGTATAAGCACTTAATTTTTTCCACAACACCATTTTTTGCAACATTATTTATTTTCCACACTTCCAATCTCACACATTAGAACATATTTGGCATCATTTTCAACAAAATATAATAATTTCCACTTTTAAAGAACAATAAGCCAACCTTTGAACTTTTCATATGAAACCATATTAAATATGAAACATGCATTTATACATATATACATACTTGCATCACTAAGAATCACATCACAAGACTACACAAGAGTCCATCTGGACACTGGTAAGCAACATGCTAATCCATGATACATAATCCATGAGCCAAAAGCCAATATCCATCTCACATAATCCATATCTCACACTCAATGGCTTGATGATGTTAGGCCCCACACACATGATGAGACCATCCAAACAAGACCACAATGACCTATCTCTTGTATATAAGGTGGTTAGCCTCCAGCAAATGGTCATCACACATAGGTGGGTAGTGGGTCCTAGCTATATAACATCTTCACATACCCCCATCCTCAAGGTTCTCTGTGTCTACTTCCTCGTATACTCTCAATCAAGTCCGACTCTCCCGTACCCGATGAGGAATCACATCACAACACAAAACCGACATTTGAAAACAACAAGTTGAAAAATAGTTTAGCCACCAAAGGTCATAAATAAGTATCAAATAGAGATTCAATTTCAGCAATAAGGTGAGAAATGCGCACAATTTCAACACTAAATCAAATGTAACTACGAGAGTTACATGCAAATGAAGATCACAAGGTGGGGCTAAACCATCACAATCAATTATAAATAAATTTTCGGTCTTCACAATCAATAGAAGATCATCAATAACCATAAAGAAAGTTCACAATCTTTGAAATTGCACTATACAACACTGTGTGACTAGATACTAGCCACCAAATGAAGAAGGAGGGAACAATGTCTAACTATCACAATAGCTCCTCATGTGGTGTGGAGTGAGCACACCAACCACATGGCATTAGGTGTACTCCTCGACCACACCCCGCATCGCATCGTCACGTGGCATGGAATCGCCAAGTGGCCCACACACTCCTTGGCTATCCGCATAGGATGTGCACCTCGGCCCCATCCTACATCGCGTCTCAACGTGACATGGCCATACACCAGTCGGAGAAGGCACGCATAGGTAGTATGCCACATGGTAGTGTGTTTGTGCCTTTGCATAAGTAGACACATGCATAACACACCCCGCATAATGATACCTCGTGGAGAAGGCACACGCAGGTACTCATCGTAGCCAGAGGTATACATGGCTAGGACATACCCATATGCTAACAGACCTAAACACTGTCGAAAGCAAGCATGAGTGTCCCTCTACAAGTGTATGAGGCCCCATTATGCTCATCACGCAAGTAGGCTAACATAATGCAATCTAATAGTGCACCTTCATGTGTCTATACATGTGGCATTGTATCCCTTGCATCATGTCGAAACACATGCAGATACGGTATATATATAATGCATATATGAGTATGTCAATATGGAGCTACTTGAGCTTCACCTCTCATATGGACGAGGTTGACTCGTTAATGCAAGCTCAACATCCCTATGGACGGCTAAGGTAAAACTAACAAACCAATGTTGCTGTACTCAAATTTGGGGAATAGGCTAGCACATATGGATCAAGTACCTTGATCCATCATAAGGGGAAGTAGTGAGTACTATCCTTGAGATCGGTTGAGCTGAGACTTCTTTGCATCGCAATATGCACATGCTGCACACCCCGTCCAAGGAACTTTGTGGCTGCTACTACCCCTTCACAGACTGAGGGACTAGAGAACCAAATGAAGAGAATCTATGAAACTAGCTTTTGGATACTCTTATATATATATAAATTTCAACCACACATGGGTTGGCCCTTAATCAGGTAACAAAATACAATCACATAATGGTATGGTTAATCTCATACTTAATATACAACATATCCTCAAGAATGGGTAAATAGTATCACCATCCCATGGGTACACAAAGCAAGTATGAGGTATTCACAACACTCAACCAATGCACAGTTACTGGTTTCTCACATTTACAGGGGGTACAATTACATACACAATTCCATTACTTTTCAAAAGATCACATACCATAAATACATTTATTTTCATAACCAATGTGATTCCCTTTCCAAAATCATATCATCCATGGATGGGTACCCTGTACCATGATCGCATGGGAACATAACTCAAGCACATGATATCCACAACACTCAACATGAACACTAATACAAAATGCTCACATAGTAGGGAGTACATTTTCCAATTTCCCCTTACCAAAATAAAGCACTTATCCACTTCTTAATTATGCAAGAACAATACAAACTTCCAAGAACATGTACTCCTAACATCCATACAATCTTCTCTTTTCAAGACAATAATGTCACCAAACATGATTTTATAATCAAAACTTTAATCACATACAATATATCACAGTGCTACATGGAGTAAATCAACAGTTCCATATAAATCTCACATTCATAATTATTAAGTGGTAAATCACCTTACTACACACATAGGATAACCACATTTATTTCCCATACATAGAGCAATATCATTATAATTTTTTTACTCAGAACAAGGTGTGTCACATTATCACTTCAACATACATTTAAAATTTTGCATCTATCATAAAAGAGCATGCAATAATCTCTATGAACTATCAACATGATCATTCATTCTTGTTACCATATTTATAATCTGAATATAACATGCAAAAACAACTCTAGAACCACATGTGCTACAACCACACTCAGGGTCCAGTCAAGGGTCACAACCCTTACATAATGAAAGAGCCACATATCGAGAAGGAGACCAATTAGAACACACTTCTTGGTAGGCTCAAGGGTCTAACTAGCCCTCACAAATAATTCCTCAACAAGATATGAAAGCGGGCGGGAAAACAACAACACTTGTTGCCATCCACCACACACAACACACCAAGCATGTATCAACTATAAGCAGGGATCTCGGTGCTACAACATGGGCTCTACCTCTAACTTTTCCTTTGGCTCTACTTCTGGGGGCATCCTAAGGAAACAAAAACCACATCAAACTAGATCATCCCAAGGACGATCTATACACCATACTAAGGCATGAAAGGTAGTAAACAAGACTATGAGAAAAATATAACAAGCTCATGCCACACATGCCAAACACAACATAACATAGAAGGCTCAAGTACACTGGAGCTCTCAATGTGTGAACATGGGCTCTGATACCAGAGTAACATCCCGCTACACAACCTAGAAGGTTAAGAGCCAAGAGAGGACAAGATAATTTTTTTTAAAACTTATCAGATATTATACACACAAAGTAATTACCAATTTGATAAAATGACAACAAATATGATAAAATATGACCTAAAGAACAACTTTAAAGAGAGGACTAATCCACCATCCAAAGAAAATCCAAACAGGAGCAAACAGGATGGCTCCAAAGATTTTCTCTGGAACCTGCTGCTCTGCTCCGGAACCTGCAGTTCTGAAGCTTCAGATTCCGGAACCTACTGTTCTAGAGTCCGATGCTCCAGAACCTACTGTTTTGGAGCTCGATGCTCCGGAACCTTCTTTCTGCACACAAACAACCAACAAAAGGCATCAGTGGTCCGGAACTTGTGATGCAACTCACAAGACAATGTTGGAAGGCATTGCTGCTCTAGAACTTAAAAAAATTTAAATGTAAAGGAGATACACATATGTAGTTCTAGTTTTGCATAAAAATTAAGGAAAAAAAGTCGATAATAAACATCATAATACAAGGGATTCCAATACCAACACCGGAACCCGTAAACCAAATATAAAACATCACATTTCTTCTCATTACTCCATATGATTAAAACTTCTCAAGAGATTACAATGTGCATAAAGGAAAGGGTAGTAATACAATAGCATTTGCATGAACAAGAAACAACATTAGATAAGATAAATACACAAAGGCATGTACATGAGTGCGATATGATAATTCAAATACATAGGGTAGATCAAATGCCAACTAGTGCTCCAAAACCTGTACGTTGGTCCCCAATGGTGGTGGAAACGCCTCCCTACCATGTGGACTTCAGAGAGACCACCCCACCATGCTCAGAGGTAGTCACAAGGCCCAAACAAAAATTACAAGGCATGGATAACATATATGACCAACACTCACATCAAACATGAAGCAAGCACAAAATATAGTGCATAAGACCTATAACACAATATGAAGATGCTCATACAATACATGTCGGGTACTACTCAAGGCTACTAAGATGCAAGATGCAAGATTACATATCATATGAGGAGAATCAACCATGCCCAAATCAACACCTCGCAGATGGATAACTCAACGTCCTACAGGCAAATAGGCCTTCTCGAATGCATCATTAGCCCTCTTCAAAAACTCAAGGCCATACATGAGGACTCATTATCATATTAGTTTTTACTCTATAAGTCTATTCTAATGAACTTGACTTAAGCTCATCTTGTTTAGCCAAATGAGGAATCCATAAGAAAAACAAGAAATAGTGAAAATTCACAAAAAAACCATTTTTAAAACCTTTTAAAACAGCCAAACAACATTGCGACAAAAATCATTTAAATAACTGATCGCATATGCCAACAAGTAGATCATCTACCATTCAAGCATTCACCATCAATTCGTTAAACATAAATCCAACATAAAATCGATATAACCTCATAAAATAATCTCGTAAAACCACTCTTAAAATAGTGAAAACCACTAAGCGGTAGTGCCACAAAACATGGTTCCAATTGTTGTTCAAACAAATGGAGAAAAGGCATAAAAATTTCATTAAAATACAAAGTGCCCGGATTAACATTCTAAGCTTGATCCAGTTCAGATTTGGATGTTTCAAGATGTTTTCATCTTTGATTTTCAATTTTATAACTTGGAATAAAGCGTTGTTTAGAAAAATGTGTTTTAAGCATGGCTGAGCAAAAACATGAAAAAATCAAAGTGCCCGGATTAAAAATAGGACAATGACCCAATTCATATTTTGACGTTTCTACATGGAGTCCAATATTATTTTACATTTTTGACAGGCGGTAAAAAAACAACAATGAAAAACGTCATTTTACAAGTAGGCATAAATTTTGGGCAAAAATGAAAGTGCACAAAATTAAATTCGGACAAAGACTCAGTTGAGATATGAACATTTCAAAACATAATACACTATTATTTTATAAATTTATGACCAAGAACAGGGTGTTGCTCAAAAACGTCATTCAACCAAGTAGAGAAAAAAATACATTAAAATGAAAGTGCCTAAATTAAAAATCGGACAACAACCCATTTGAGATATGAGAATTTCTACATAAGATCGACATATAATTATCATTTATAATGGTTGGATAAATACCAACAATTAAAAACGTATTTCCACAAGTTGGGCAAAACAAAAAGAAAATAAATAATCCCAAAAGTGTGATTTTTCCTTCAATCTAATTTCGATTTGGCAAATTCAAAATGAATTTCATCTTTGTTTTCAAAATTCAAGACAAGAGAATGGATTTATTTTAACAAAACAATCATTGGCAATGAATAGAGCTGGAAATGCACAAAATTCAACCATATATAGAAAACTACAAAGCAGCCAATTCAATCCAACCTTTGAACATCCAAAACTCCCAAATTATTTCAACACACTCTTACATATATTTCAAAACAAGAATTCAAGGAAAGAAAACAAAAGAATACCTCATTTATGCCCAAATGAAAATGAGAGATATCTCTATGTATAAAGCATGGCAAGATCCCAAATTCGAACAACAAAGCAACAAAATTATGCTGAACCTCTAGGGCCATTACCCACAAATTTCTCCTCCAAGATTTTTCTCATTTTTGTTGCCCAATTTGTAGGGTTTTCCCCTCTTTCCTCCAAGCAGCAAATTGCATCCTCCTCTCCCAAAAGAATAATTTCAAACAAAGTTTAAAACAAAAAATAAATATCCAAAAACCAAGCTGCCCCTTCTTTTTTCCTTAATATTTTCTCCCAAAACAATAAAATAAAATAAAACATTTTAATAAATAAGCTATTAACTCTCTCCAATTTTATTAATTTAAACATCACTTCATATCCAACATTCACAATAACACATAAAATGATGATTTAAATCCAATATTATAATACATAAGGCTTCCCAAAAGATTAAATAAAATTATGAGGGCTCACAAAATGGATTAATAAAATTGTTTAAAATGACATATTCAAAATATCAAGGATATAACACTCCAAATCAATAAAACACTATAAAATTTCATATTTAAAACTATGAAAAAAATGCCTTGAAACCACATCAAGACATCGACAACCAATTAAATATAAATATAACCACATAAATGATTAATAGAACCAAGACAAAATACCTCAATGAGACATACAGGTAAACCACATACAACTCAAAGGTGCGCCAGACATACGGCTGGAAGGTGCTCCAGACATTACCATTAGGTAACCGGATGGTATGACATCAACTCGAAAACACTGCATTAATAAGATGCAGTAGGCTAGGGTAGGGGGCATTTGGTCTGTATGACTACCTCCAGTTACCACCATCGGAGAATAGGAGTACGTTCAGGCTTGTGAATCCAGGCGGAGTCGATACTCAGTACCTACATCACTCCAATTACACGTCAAAGTACATGTGCATATAACATATATCATATAACTGAAACAACATCAATTATTAGGAAGATGGTCATGATGTCGTAAGCCTCTCGAATACGAGTGTTACTACATCATTTCTTTCCATCTGTAATTATACAAAAGCAATTATAACATTATATAAGCATATAATCCAACATAATAATTAATCATGATAATCATCGGTGTCTAATCTCAATATGATAACATATAAAATGCTAAATCAAAATTAAAATACCATCTTACCCAGATTAAGGTTGGAGAGGTGTTACAAGTACAATCTTCCTCCGAGTGAAGCTCTAAGATTACTGCAATTGGAACATCTCTGCAAAAACACGAACGTCGGTGGGGAACCCAATGGGTGTGTAGCACATTCCACCCGACCATGTGAACCCGAAGGAACACCCCCTACTAGGAGATGACAAGAGGACCCTCATCCAACAAGGTCAAAACATAGAAGACTAACAACACCCAACATGAAACTCATAAAACATAAGCAACAACAATGACAATAATACTCAAGAGACAACAAAATCAAGGGAAGTCAATGGGAACAGTGGGAGAGTGTCATCACATGGCCTTATATAGATTAACCAAACTACCTAACACTAAGAGTCGCCTCCATCAATGTGTATTAACCAGAATACCTAACACTAGGAGTTGCCTCCATCTATGGTTAACTAGGCAGCCTATCTCAAGGCATCGTCCCATAGGGTGACTCATGCGAAGCCACTTAACCTTTTATGGAGACAAGGTAGTGACCTTACCAACCAAGTCTTCCCACTCATCCTTAGCCTATGAGAGGACTAATGGTAGGCATGAGGTGCATGTTTTAGTCTTGTTATGTGTTTAACTAACCCAACCCACTAGATACTTTAATTAGGTTATCACTTAATTAAGGGAACTCTTCCATGGACAACCACTTGTACACCAACCCCCATGAAGAGCCACTCTCCCCTATGGCTACCCAAAGACTAAATTCAAGTAATGGGTGTACCTCAATACTCAAAACATGAAGGACATTATTTTAAAACAATACATGCGAGACATGACCATATCGTGACTACATGAAGTATTGAAACTCATAAAACAAGGAGGTACCACCCATACACACATACTCAAGGTAAAAAGAATAGATATAAAAGTGAAACAACAATGCACAAACACACAATTTCCCCTAGCCTCTGGAGGTAAGTAAGATTCTACCTAGGAAATAAAATGACATAAGTTTCTCCAACCAAAGTGGCAACAATAACATGATCTCAAATATTATTTTCAATTCACATTTTACAAAACAACAAGTGTAGAATCATGGATGGCAACATCACAACAAAATCTTCAAACTCATCAAAACTAAAAAAATCAACCCAATACAAAATCAACCACCAAATTAAAATCTTCTCAATATCCAACAACCATGAAAATAATAATATAATCAACCAACTCACAACTCAATTCTAAAATCAACCTGAACAACAATCAACAACCATATATTCAAATGATAATGAAATTCATTACCCGATCAATTAACCATAATTATGGAGACATTCAAAATTTAAAAATCCAATCACTCAACAATACCAATAAACCAAACATAAGTTTAGAACAAATAACCAAACAACCATTTAATCCAATAACAAACTAGAACTAAATATTTTTACAACTTACCCATCTAAATTACACAAATAACCCATAAAAAGATCAACTAACAATACATCTATGATTTCCATTATTTTCGCATTTTCTATTATTCTTAAACACTTCCCACATAGCTTACTTAAGAAAACATTTATCGCGATACTTCTAGGCCTCTAATAGCCTAGTGAACTTACAATTCAATTATTTAATAATGAAGCAAATCGATATTTGAAAAGGCAATCTAATTTACTTATTTTAACATAATCAATTAATTACATAAATAGAAATATTCTTTTGTAACAACCATCTTATTAATAATTTTAAATTAAATGACATTTCCAACTTTTACTACTTCAATTACCTAATCACTTATTTGTAATGAATCTAAACGCCCAAATAAAATTTCTTTTAAATAATCACTATTGAATTTATGTCCCTTATCTCTAGCTGTTTATTTTCATATGGTGAAATCAAAATAAAGAATATTATAATATATGTGTGTGTATCTATTATAAAATTAAATAACTTAATCCTTAAACTATATTAACATTTTCCTTATCTCCTAGATTAATTAAAAATACTATTCTTTTACCACTAATATTTTGAAATGATCATTTAAATACTATACAACTTACTTATCTAACATAATCATTTAACATCATAGGCATAATTGTTCTTTTACTAAAATAATAATATTTATACATGCATATATATATATATATATTTGAAAACAGAATGGAGTTTACTGGCATTATAACAGATTATCATATGGAACTACAGATATACACACATATACATATATAAATCAAATACTAAATTTAATGTATCTAAACCAAAATGGAACAAAATGCAAATATCGAATATCCAAATACAATGCCTAGCAATCAAATTCCAAACATAACAAGCTTCCTTCAAATTCAAAATACATTACTTATTAATCAAATACTATCCTCAAAGGATATAAATTGCAGTACAAAGTATATACGCAGGCAAGGACCATGCATAAACCAATATTCAATGAACATCAAACATAAGCCTCAAATGAAAAATGTAGGGTGAAATCACATTAGAGGTAAGACGCAAGAAATAAAACAGATTATACAATATTGATAGCCAGGCATAACACATCAAATGCCATAAAATTATACCTTCAATATTAAATCAAAACCTACAATTTTGATTACAATATGTAGAGGATAGTATAACTATTGACTTATATAAAACCAAATTCCCAACTATTGTAATACCCCTCCATTTTTCTTCTTGTTCAAGTTGTTTTATGCTATGTTTGGTTGCAATTACTTTGATACTGGATACATTTTGTTATGATGTTTGATTGCTACTATTGAGTGACAATATTATTGTGGAATGTAGTTATCTGATTATTGTTTCACATGCATTATGGATTAATGATGTTGTAGAATTAACATGAGATGTTATTATGAGATTTCTGGATTATGATGGAAGTGTCAGTTTCGATGAGTGTATTGGTGAAGAGGACGAGTTTGCATCACTCGCTTGTGAGCACCCTGCGAATCCGTAATTCCTTCTTCACGGTGTGTATTATATGCTAGATATATCGTATGATATTGTTTACTTGGTTGCAGGATTGCAGGTACATGACATCGACTCCACCTGGTTTCACAGGTTTGAGCGTGTCGATCCAACGGTTAAGTTGAATGGGAGATAGTAGTTAGGTAACATGTGTCAAGTCTATACCCTAGCCTTAGTGTGTCATCAGTTGGGTGTGTTGAGTCATTGTCTGTCTTGCTTTGATGTTATTTAATTCTGAAGCATTCTTGAGTTGGAAATAGATATTTAGAATAATTGCATTTAAATCATGTTGATAGTTATTTAATTTAAATAATGCAATGTGGATAAAAGTTTATACTTAAATTAATTAATTATATTTAGTTTATTTAATTAATTAAATTTAATCAAAGGGGGTTGAATTTAGTTATTAAATAATTAAATTAATTAATTAAATGTGATTCAAGAGAATGAAAGGAAATAAAAGAATTAGAATTAATTTTGGAATTTAATTCCAACGTGTGAAAATTAAATTAGAAATTGTAATTAAATGTTTATTTGGGAAATTGGTTGCAACTTTGAAAATTAATTTATTATTTCAAATTTCATTTTAAATTGAAAGTGGGTTTTGAAAAGTGAAATTGAAATTGAAATTGAAATATTTAATTTGCATGTAATGTGAATTAGGGTTGTAAATATTGAAATTGAAATATCTAATTTGCATGTAATGTGAATTAGGGTTGAATTAGGTATTTTTGATTTATAAGAATATATGTTTTAATTTTAGGGCAAGAGAGTTTTTAGAAAAATACATTTTTACAGCAGGAAAGAAATTTTGAAAAATTTGCATAAGGGTTTGAAGAAAGTTTGATTGTAGAATTGATTGAAGGAAAGATTGTTTGCATTTGTTGGATTTTGGATTGGATTCATTGGAGGATTGAAGAAAATTCAGGAAATCTTTGGAGGAGGCTTGCATCAAAAATTCATCTCTTCCTGTAGCTTCTTGTACCAGGTTTTCCTCTTTGTATTTTATTGTTCTTGATTGTTTTTTTTTAAATAGTAGTGATTAAAGATTTATTTGTTAAATCTGTTTTAGAAAATAAATTTGATATTAGAAGAAAAGAATTAAACAAATTTACAGCCTGTGCTTATGAAAATTCTTGAGTGAAAATTGTGAAAACCTAAGTTGAATTTAAATTATTTGGGGAAATCAATTTTGTTGTTATTAAAATCAAACATAGAGATTGAACAATGCATTTAGAATGTTTTTAGAAAATGAAACCCTCTGTTTATTATCAAAAAACGGATTTTAAAATCTGCAGTATAGTTATATTTTCATGGTAAAATAGTCTGGTTGAGCCACCTATAACTTCACTTTCATAAACTGGGTTTTCAAGAAATTTAAAGAGTTTTTGCATTTTGTAATTTTCTAACCCCTGTCCAAAAATCTCAAATACCCAGATCGTAGTTTTTGAGTTATCCTTAAAACATGAGACTGCTGTTAAATTATTTTCCCATGGCTGTTCTGAAAATAAAATAATAATAAATTGATATTTATAAATATTAATATTTTATGTATTGTTATTATAATATTTAAATATTTTTTTTTAATATTTTATATTATAATTTATAATACTAAAGTATTATATTTATTTATATTATTTTAAATAAAATTTGTATATTAGATTAGTGGAATTAAAATTATAAACATATGGGGAAATTATTGTTTATTTTAAAATGGCATGTTAAAGTTTAATTGAAGGAGTTAAATATTTGATTTAAAGAATGCATAGTTTAAAATTGAATTGTGAAATTTAAATCCATATGTAAAAGGTCCAATTATTAATTTGATTTAATTGGAAAAATATATTTATATTTTGGAATATTGATGATGAAGGATATTTTTATTTTGAATTAATCAATTTGATATTTTGTAAAGGATAGAAGATATGTTAAGGATTAAATATATTTAAATATATTAATTTATATTTAGTATATGTATATTGAAGGTATTTATCCATTTGAGAGAATAAATAATATTTTATATTATTTTATTCTTTTGTTTGCAAATTGGGTATTATTAGTGTTCTAAAAGAAATAATTAGTATGTGTAGAAGATGTATAGAGAAAGATATATTTTTAATAGAAATAATTACTTGATTTAAAAAGGAAATGGTTATTTTGTTAATATGATTGAAGAAAATATATTGAGATGTATATATATATCCATGAGTATTTTCAATCAGTATTTACCTTGTTTTATTTAAGTGCGTGTGATTTAGTTTTGCATGAAGAATTTAAAAGATAAGTTTTGAATGCGTAGTCAAAGAGATAAGCCAAAAGATATTTTTGTACATTGATGAAATTGCATGTTTTTAAATGGATAGTTGAAGAAATATAGACTCCGTATAGAAAATTGGAAAAGATTGTTTGCAATAGTGTTAGGTTGCATTAGAAGTAAATTTAGGAACTATCTCTATTGAAAAAGACAAATAGTTATTATGTTTTATTTCCATAGAACAAATTAATCGTTGTGATTGGAATATTAAAGAATCTATATAATTGAGTTTATTAATATATATGTTTGGTGTATATATAATATGGAGCATGTAAAATATGTTAAGGGTAAATTCATTATCGTATTTCATTTTTATAAGATGTATGCAATGTATTATTGAATAGAGATTTAAAAATGGATTGATTAGTGTATATAGAAATTGGATAGAGAAACAATATGCTATTATATTAAAGTGATTGAGTGTTTTAAATAGAAAATTAAATGAGAAGTAAGAGTTGGTTAGGAAATGAAAATAGTTTACTTGCATGGATTTGTGTCGATTTAAAAGTAAATTAAGAAGTTGTTTTATTGATAAGGCAATCAATTATGTTATTTATTAATTTCTATTTAGATTAATTGAATCATTGTGATTGGATTATGAAAGAGATATGGATTTAGTATATCCAAAAGTAGTATCTTCCTCATGCTTATCTTAAAGGATTTAATTCTTTGTATTCAGTAAAGGGAAGTAAGTTTAATTGTTTTAGATTTCCAATAATGAAAAGGGAAATAGAGGTTATGATTATTTTAGATGATCTAGTTATCATGTCTTTGACTTTGTCAACACTACCTATTGAATGAGTATGGATTTAGGAAATCCAAATATTAGATTTGATTGATGACTTGAATGCTTTTGTTGCTATGTCGTCAAGTTGCATTGTTGGTTTTGGGATTTAGTGTTAGTCCTAAATTATAAGTCTTCCAGAAGAACTTAGAGGATAAGGGTTATTGAATCTTTATGTCATCCAGTTGTTTTCCCTTGGGTAGTGCATGGCGTCTTTTTAGTTTTACCCGGTTTTCATGAACGGGGATGTTTGCACCTCCTTGGTTTAGGAGCGGATTATGGGATCCGTGTCTCCTTGTATGGAGTGACCTTGTTATGTGGTTTCATCTTGTTGTCTCCTATGAAAGGAATGGACTATGTGTTATTTCCTCCAAGATGTTTGGAGTGGGATATTTTGTACCTCCTGTGAAAGGAGTGGACTATGTGTTATTTCCTCCAAGATGTTTGGAGTGGGATATTTTGTACCTCCTGTGAAAGGAGTGGACTATGTGTTGTTGCCTCCAAGATGTATAGAGTAAGTTATATTATTTGTATCCTCCTTATGTTGGAGTGGATTATGATGCCTAGTTGGTATGCACTTGTGGTTCCCTTGGTGGATTGTTTGGATGTGTGTTGTCGAATAGAAGAGTGGCTTCTGTTAGGCACCAGAGCCCAAAGAGGTAAACTGGATAACCTTCAGGAGTGATTTAAACAAGTGATAATTAAAATAATGTACTTAGAAGATTAGGACTAACTTCTCACATTAATCAAGATAATTTTACCTCACTCATAGACACAAGGGCTTGTTTAGACTTGGGATGAATGAGAAGGCCTGGAATGGCAAGATCAACTATCTAGTTCTTGCGAGAGGTAGTTGATTCCGCATGAGTGAGTATGAGTGCCGGGATTCGGTTGAGGCCATCAGGATTACTTGTGCCGGAGCCTATGAAGAATGCCTAGAGGAGATCTCATAACAAACCTTGCGATGACACTCTATCTATGACAACTGTTGTTAATTGTTTTATGTGTATGGTTCTGTGAACATACTTGATTATTATTATGTCTGGAAGCAATGTGACCTATGTTAGTGATGTTGAGTTGTACTTGGTTTGTACTTGTATTGTATTTGATTTGTACTTGTATTGTACTTGAATTGTACTTGATTCATACTTGTATAGTAAATGAGTTGTACTTGTTAGTTCATTTGGTTGGTTATTACAGTATGAGTCAGTATGAGTCTGCCTTTGGTTAGAGGTAGTAGAATCTTTGTCCATGTTACTTGGTTACTATCTCCTAGCATGGGGGGTGGGCCTTCGGGTACCACATTGGTTGGGTGGAACATGCGCCAAAACCGTTGGGTCCCCATCGATCTTCAGTACTTGGTGGCGAGACATCCAGATGGACAGCTCGCGGCTCTTGTTGTATTATCTTGCATTGTAATATTTTAACTTGTATAAGTTATTTTATCCCTCTTATGTTTATGAGGTGGAATTTTGTAATTGTAATTCTTTGTATTATTGCCTCATTCTGGGAATGAGTGATGTATCTATTGGATTAAGATAATGTTTATGAGATTGTATCTTGGTTGATTATCTTATTATGTTATGTGGTATTTTTATGATGTATAATGTTATATCATAAAGTTCATAAGGCTATGGTTATATGTAATATGTATATGTGGGTTTAAGTAATCCTAACCTTATAGCCTTAGAGGTTGTTGTTAATTAGTAAGTGAATGTGTATGTTAAATGCACTTTATAAAAAAAAATTTGGTTTGCTTAAGATGTTAATTGCAACTTCCTTTAGGGTTACTTGGCGGGGCATTACAACTATACCCATTGATTACCATCAAAGGTGTATACATTAAATTCCAAATGTATGGTTTATTCATCATTTATCAACTATGATATATTAAATGAACACAAGAGAGAAAACACATCAAACAACAACCAAGGATAAATCAGTCTACCCTAGTGCTTCAAGCGGCTAGTACGTAGGGGAAGGAGGCAACACATATTAGAGGAACGGTGGTTGTGATGGCTCTAGTTTCAAATGCCACCCTCTCATGAAATCTCATTCATATTGCACATTGGTCAATTTTAATTCGAAGTGAGAGTGAGCATCTTGCTTTAGGTTGTAGAATAAAGCATACCTATGTATTTTCTCTCGAACAAAGACTCTTTCCTAAAATCCTAAGTTGAGCATCAATATAAAAATGCATGAAATCATAAGAAGGTAATATCAACCACATACAATTTAAATGGATCAGTTCTCTTACAGAACGAGAATTCAGCTCCTTAATGTGCATGAAGGAAAATTTTACTCTAGCTACAACAAATGGATTACTTGTGGGCCAACTACGAGAGAGACAATTCTCATAAAAGGATAATGATATAACATAGGTGATTAGAAGGCGTCGGTTTTGATTTAATAATGGATAGAAAATGACTTGGTTACAAAACGTAATCGGGTTCTTTGGAAGTGTGTTGATGAAAAAGTGAGATGTACAGATTGTAGGAGAGAATCCATTGAAAATTAACAGATGTGAGTAATAAATGTTTTCTTAGAAGGGAAACAATTACAAGACATGAATACAAATATAATTTGAATAAGATTATGAAAAAAACTATGAATTTGTTAAAGAATCAATCAATAGTGTTAGAAAATGAAGACTCATCTATACATTCATTTTTCCCCAAATTGATTTGATCCAATGCCTTCCTTCACCCATCCTTCTACGTTCCTCGCTTCCTAGAATCGACGATGGAATGAAAAAATATCTTCTTTTTTTCTCCAAATTTTTTCTTACAAACCAAATTACTTCCCTTCCCCAAAAACCCAAAAAAAATTAAAAAATCCTCTCTGCAAATCTCCCCCCTAAAATTTCCAAAAGAAAAACATTATAAAACCAAAGTTAGGTTTTCCAAAATAACCACCTATTAAAAAGAAATTTTCCATCCCATTTTTTATTTTTAAATCACGCATGCACTTGCATTCAAAATATTTCCAATTTTCACTTCAAACTTCCATTTTGAAATAAATCAAGATAATAATTAATTAAACAATATTAATTTCAACAATTAAAATACTATATTCAATTAATACTTTAATTGAATACTTAAACATTTTCTCACAGGTCACTTTAATAATTAGATCTAATAAATTAATTGTGTTTCCCTCCATAATAATAAACGTTATAAAATCAAACTACTAATTAATGACATTCTATTAATGTGTTGATTAAAGCAACATTAAATTTATTAACGACATTAAATTAACACTATAATAAATGATCAACCAAACATTAACAATACCATTTAAACATTAATCAACAAACCAACACAAGAATACTCTTACCCAAATGACCCAAAGACCCAAGCGGAGAGGCGCTACACTTGTAGCTTATTTAGATTAGAAAAATAAGTCATGAAGGTGATAAAAGAGGTTGAGAATAACAAGGTGAAGGTTCCTTTGAAGAATACTGGATGTAATGCCCCACCACACAACCCTAGAGGAAGTTTTAATTCACAATAAAAGCGTACTAATTTTTTTTTATTAAAGTGAATTAAACATACATGTTCATCTATAATTGATAACATCCCCTAAGGCTACGTAACCAAGATTACATAAACCCATACAACATACATCATTAAAACCATTGCATTAATTACCATATGGAATAAGCATTTATACAACATACACATACAACATAAGATAAGGAGATAAACATCCAAAGTATAAATTCATTAACTTAAACAACTGGTTACACTACTGATTCCTAGAATGAGGCAATAGTACAAAAGTATTACAATTACATAATTCCACCTCGTAAATACAAAAGGGGTAAAATAATTTATTACAATATGAAATAAAACAATGCTGGAATTAAAAACAAGAACCGCAAGTTGTCCATCTGGATGTCTCGCCACCAAGTACTGAAGATAAAGGGGGACCCAATGGTGTATGGTGCATGTTCCACCCAACCAAGTGGTAATCGAAGGCCCACCCCCCATGCTAGGAGATAGTAACAACGTAACATGGACAAAGATCTACAACCTCTAACCAAAGCCAGACTCATACTGACACATAGTGACTCAACCAAACACATGCACAATATAAGTCTAACACTTACATTATCGCATTGCTTTCAGACATAAAATTGATCAAGTATGATAAGGAATCCATACACATAAAACAAAACCCAATGTTATCCTAGACAGAGTGTCATCGCACAGTTAGTCATGAGATCTCCTCTAGGCATTCTTCTTAGGCTCCGGTAATCCTGGTGACCTTTAACAAATCTTAGCCCTCATGCTTACTCATGCGGAATCGACTACCTCTCGTAAGGACAAGATTGTTGACCTTGCCATTCCAGGCCTTCCCACACATCCCAAGTCTAAATGAGCCCTTGCATCTTTTAGTGAGGCTAGGTTATCTTGATTAGTGTGAAGTGCATACTAATCATCTAAGTACATTAATTTAATTATCACTTGATTAAAACACTTCTGAAGGTTACCCAGTTTACCTCTTTGGGCTTTGACATCTAACAGAAGCCACTCTTCTAATGGATGACACACTATACAAAACCATACTCCAAGGGTAACTCAAGTGCTTACAACTAGACAATGCAATCTCTCCTATTCTAGGAGGCAACAATTAAGGAAACTCACTCCAAACATTTTGGAGGAAACAAATCACATAAAACACTACCCAAGGGAAATACAAATAGTTGACTAACAAATTGACAACCCACATCCTCTGGAAGACTTGCAAATTAAAACTCAATAAACCTCTTTTCCCAATCATAACCATAAGGAAAAATAATAACAACAAGCAATGGCAAGGTAATACGCTATTTTTGGATATATTAAATCCATTTCCCTATCTAATACTTTTCACAGTAAATAACCAATTGCCTTAACCAAATAATTAAATAAATTATTTGCCTTTACTATTACAGGGAAGGGAAAAATTCTAATTTTATCAAAACAATCTTCTGACTACTTTTAAAAGCAACATAAACCCATGCAAAAAAATTTCTTTTAGTTTCACAACTAACACATCAATTTCTACAATTTATTTAAATTTCCCTTTTCATTTTCTAATCAACATAAGATATAATTAATTTGAAATCAAAACTATTTAAAATAACAACCTATAAATATTTATTATATATTTATACTCATGATATATACTCATAATATAAATGCGTTTGTATAAACTGTTGTTTACTAAAACATAAAACACATATAAAAATAATGTGTAAACATATATACATTATATATATAAATATATATATATATATATATATATATATATACATATATACATAAAGTATATATGTTTTAATATTCTACCTTTTAAATTTCACGAATGCCAAGACATTATCGATTTTTGAAACGGAAATCTAACATACGAAATTTCCACGAAAATATTTTGTTTTGTTTAAAACTTAAAATGAAATTAAAAAAAAGTATAAATTCATGGGCCGTCGAACTGTATCCATGTACAACCAGCCTTGAAGACAAGGGCTCCTGACTATACATGGTACAACCAACTACCCTACTTTGGGGGCAGCGCTCCCTCCACTTTTAGTGGAGGGCGCTACCATAGGAGCAACACACTCCCTTTAAGGAGGTACGGTGGGCGGTGGGGGTACATCCGCTCCCACCAACCACCAATTTTTTTTATTTTTTTTAAAAGAACATACAATTTACAATTTTCAATGAATTTCCAGAATTCGTTTCCCAAGAACGTCGTACGAACAACGATTTCTAAAACAAAATAAATTAAATTCTCAATAATATAATGAATATATATATATATATATATATATATATATTATATGTATATAAACTAAAGTATAATACATATAATGTATATATATATATATATATTTACACAAAATTTCACTTACTGGTTAAATTGGACAAATTTATAAAAACAACCATCTATAGGAAGAAAATATAAAAAAATTCTAGAAAACTTCCAAAATTCACAAAGGTTCAAAATTGATTCTTTTAATCCATTTTCTTAAATTTATAAACAATATAAAAATGAGAAAACTAAAAGGAATCTAAATTATAACTAGAAGTTTTCAAATCCTCTAGGTTTCTCTACCGCAATTTCTACAGAGGTTTTTGGAAACAAATTCATTTTTTCGACAGTGATTGAAATTTTCTAAAACAAATCTAAGTGTTGTTTTACCCATAAGTTTGATTTAATAACAAACTAACATTTTCCTCAAATAAACTAAATTCAACAGAGGTTTCATAATTTCCTTGAAGAAATTTCACGAGAACAACAAAAGCTTTTAATTTTATTTATTTATTTTCTTTTCTTCTAACATAAAATTATTTTCCTAAATATATTTAACAAAAAAATATTTAATCACTACAATTTTAAAAGCAAACCAAGAACAATACAAAAACACATAAGAAAACCTGAGTCAAGAAGCTTCAGGAAATGGAAATTTGATGCAGAGCCTTCTCCAAAGCTTCCACAGCTTCTATCCAACAATCTAGTGATTCCAACCAAGAAAACAACCAACAAACACAACAAGTTTTACCAGAACAATTCCAATGTAATTCCACAGCCAAGAATTTTCCCAAAACAATCCTCTGTGTAAATTTTCCAAAAATATCCTCACACGCGTGAAGAAGCTTTTCCTCTCCAAAATTCTCTCCATGAATGAATTTGCAACAAACTCTTTTAATTAATTAAACTTACACATGCTGGCATAATTGAAAATATCCTCAACAACCAAATCTAATTTGAATTTACTTTAAAAATTATAAATAATAAATTAACTCCAAAATTTGAAACTAATTTCCCAATTAAACTTAAATTCAAAAATACATTACATTATTTGCTTTCTTTTAATTTACTCAACATAAAACTTAATTAATTAATTTTAATTATTTAATAAATAAATTCAACCCTTTTGGGATTAAATTTAATTAATTAAATAAATTAAATTTTATTAATAAATTTAAATATAACTTATATCCACAATTTTAATTTTAATTTAAATAAATAACAACTTTTAAACAAAGCAATTATTCTAAATATTAATTTAATGAACAAGCACCTCTCAGAATCAAATATCATTAAAACAAGGTAAACCACAACTCAACAAACATGACTAACGACACATTAAGGCTAGGACATAAACTTGACACAAGCTACTTAGCTACTTTCTCCAGTTCAACTTAACCATTGGATAGACACGCTCAAACCTATGAAACTAGGTGGAGTCGATGTCATGTACCTGCAAACCTAAAAACCAAGTAACCAACATCATACATATATAAGCAACATAAAATACACATCGTGAAATGAAATCACGGAATTGCAGGGCGCTTGCAAGTGAGTGATGTGAACCCGTCCCCTTCACCAATACACTCATCAAAACTGATCATACTCAATAATCTCATATGAAACACATGTTATATCTACTACATCATTACACCATTAAAGAATGTAAAACAAATCATCAAATAAACCACATCACACAAATAATAGTTCATCGCTCTAACAGTAGTGATCAAAACACACATAACAAAGTATGCCCAGTATCATAGTAGCTAAAACCAAAACAAAGCATAAAAGCAGTCTGAACATGGAGCAAAATAGAGGGGTATTACACTAGACTTAGAAATAAAGGAAGTGTACTAGTTTTGTGCAATATTAGTATAAAGAAAGGGAGAAAGACACGAAGACTAAAGGTAATCACAAGGGAAGTGAAGATTCTATAATGCCCCACCACACAACCCTAGAGGAAGTTGTAATTAACTACTTAAACAAACTAATTTTTTTTTGTTTAAGTACAATTAACTTGCAAGTTTTCTACCCAATGCCAACAACCCCTAAGGTTACGAGACAAAGGTTATTTAGAACCTCAACAAAAAACACGAATTTAAACCATAACATTCATTTACTTAATAATTTAGAAATACATACATTCCATACATGATAAATTACATCAAAGCATACGAGATACCATGAGATCCCAAAGTACAATAATATAATAAGGAGATTATATATCTCATTCGATGAATGAGGTAAATCCAATGAGCATGATTACAAATTACAACTTTCCACCTTGTTAACAAATGAGGGGTAATAAATTACAAGATCAACTGAAATGAATAAAGCATTAAGAGTAATTGGATCCAACGAGCTCCCCAACTAGAAATCTCGTCAACACGAACAAGAAGAAAGCCCAATGGAGTAAGGTGCACGCCACCCAACCAAGTGGTACTCGAAGGCCCACCCCCATGCTAGGAGATCGCAACAAGGATTCCAAGACAAGACCCTCTACCTCTAGAAACAGGTTGACTCATACTGACTCATACTGATACAACCAAACACAAGAACCATACAACCACAAGTGCAACACAAGTACAAATCTAATATGGTCACATTGCTTCCAGATATAAAATAGATCAAGTATGTTAAGAGAACCGTACACACAAAATCAAATACCAAATGTTGTCCTAGACAGAGTGTCATCACACAACTCATCATGGGATTACCTCTAGGAATCTTCATAGGCTCCGACGCCCACTATGGGTTATCCTACTGGCCTCAACCGAATCCCGACCCCCATACTCACTCATGCGGAATCAAATACCTTTCGTACAGACAAGATAGATGACCTTGCCATTCCAGGCCTTCCCACTCATCCCAAGTCTAAACGAGCTCTTGTGTCTATGAGTGAGGCAAAATTATCTTGATTAGTGAGAAGTTAGTCCTAATCTTCTAAGTATTGTTTTAGTTATCACTTGATTAAACCACCTCCGAAGGTTATCCGATTTACCTCTTTGGGCTCTGACACCTAATAGAAGCCACTCTTCTACTTGACAACACACAATTGAACCAATTACTAAGGGAACCCAAGTGCATACAAAATAGATATTACAACCAATCCAACTCTAGGAGGAAACCTAAAAAGAAACTCACTCCAACATTGGAGGTACAAAACATAATAAAGCCACTCCTTACAAGGAGTCACAAATCCTCCTAACCCACTCCTTCCACAGGAGGCACAAAACATCCCCGTTTGTGGAAACTGGGTTAAACACTGACTAGACACCATGCACTACCCAAAGAATTCACAATAGGTTGACAAACATCAGACGACAACCCACATAACTGAAAACCCATCTTGGAAGACTTATCGTTCTCTATAACTCAATTTCCCCCAAACGATAACATAAATAGTTCACAATCAAGACGAAAATTAAATCTACTTTAGATTCACTAAATCCATTTCCTCATTAACATTCAGTAATTTATTGCATTAATTAAACTAATTAAAATACGTCTTTTCAGATAAGGGATAAATTAATACTAATTATTTAATTTCCCTACTTGCATTTAAATAATGATAAATTAATCAGTTTATCATGTAAATCAAAGTTCATTGATATAAATAATTATTGCTTCCTCCTTTCCTTATATCTATTTTAAAGCAATTAACTGGTCTTAAAAAAAACATATTATTTAAATCATAATCACTTCTCCTTTAAAAATAATATTTTAAAATCAAACAATGATTTACTAAAGTTATCATGTTTTCAATTTTCTCAATTTAACTTAAATTAAACATTTTAATATATATATTTCAACTATATATATAAAATTAAACAAAAAACTCATCTAATTATATATATATATATACATATCCATGTATATATATCATAAATATATAAAATTAACTATTTAAAAAAATTAATATATATTAATATTTTATTATTATATAATATAATATCAAACATTAATATATATTAATATTTTATTATTATATAATATAATATTAAACATTAATATATATTAATATTTAAATATTATAAAATATAATAATAAATATTAAAATATATTATAATTTTTATTTTTAATAAAAAATTGAATTTCAAGAAGTGCAGGCCTTGTTTCTTCCTTGAGCCGCATGCATGCATTAGGGTTAGGGGTGGTAGTTTCCCCAACCGACCCCAGGTGGGGCGATGGCTTACCTAGCGACCCCTGATGGCAGCGGTTGTGCTATGCACAACCGACCAACACTGTTGGTGGCGCGATTGTGCTTAGCACAGCCGACCACCACCAGTGGTAGCAGCTGTGTTAGTAGCAGCCATGAGTGGGGTTTGTGGGGGATGTGCTAGGCGCGACTCCCCCCACTCTCCTCCCATGAGGGCGCGGTGGGGGTGAGCCCCCAGCGCCTCCCCAAAAACAAATTTATTATTATTTTTTATTTAAATTTATTTTTTTCCATCCAAACCCCTACGGATTTCAAAATCCACGATTCAGGCCAAGGGTCGAAATTTAACACAAATTTTGAAACAACCCCAACTAAAATAAATATATAATAAGACTATACATATATATATGCTTTCAAAGATCAAATTTCCATAACAAATTGGGAAAACCTTCCATGAATTAATTATTTTCAGTCAAGAATACCATTTTATTTTTGAAAAAAATCAAATAGCAACATAGGTTTTTCTCAAATTTTGAAGCAAGATTTAACATGGGTTTTTCTTGCAATCAATAATTAGAATTTAAATATTTTGAACAACAACATCTAAATTGAGAAATATTTCAAAATGAAACTAATTTAACTGAAGAAAACTTGGTTCTTCCAAGAAGCTTGAATGGTTGACAATGGTGTTTTGAATTTCTGCTTTTGATCTTTCCAACTTGCTTCTTCCCAATCCAAAATCCAACAACAAAATTTCTTTTCTTTCCTTCCTTTTCCAATTTCTCAAAAACTTGTTGAAAACTCATTCCCAAAATCCAAATAACAAAGAAAATTCCAAAAAATATCTCAAATTATCTATGCAACCACCCTCATAAATTTTCAAAAACAGAATAGCAAAATATCTCTATTTGTAATTTTTTAATTCAAAATTTTCTAAAAAATGAAATTTAAATCTTTTTCTTTAATTTTCAATTTCATCTTTTCAATTTCACACAAAATATCAATTAATTCCAAAATGAAAACCTTAATTTATTTCAACTAAATTAATGTAATTATCAATAAAATAAATTTAATCCAAGATTAAATTATTTATTAATTAATTAAATTAATCAATAAATTAAATCACATTTCTAACATTAAACCAAATAAGTTTAATCAACAACTTGACTACACAAGCATTTATTTACCCTAATAACATGCGATTAAATAAGCAAAGAGAAGGAACAATAATAAAGCAACTTGACCCGACTAAGACCCAACATCACACTATGACTAGGGTGATGACTTGGCACGCAAAAACCTAGCTACTATCTCCCAATCAGATGTCGTTGGGCAATGGACATGCTCAAACCTATGAAACTAGGTGGAGTCGATGTCCTGTACCTGTCAACCTGTGAACAAAGAATATATCCACATGCATATATATGTCATAATTAAAACACACCGTGAAGAGGAAATATCGGAATCACAGGGCGCTCGCAAGCGAGTGATACGATATCGTCCCCTTCACCAACACAGTGTAACTAACTGACAAATCTAACATAATAATTTAATCGAAAGCATAAAAAATAATTAATTTGAATATTCGCTAAGATAATCCAAAACATGCCATAATGATAACATCATAATAAAATACCATCACATCAAAATACATCACCACATCACGATAAAATAGTGATCAAATAGTAACCGAGTACCATAGTCAAAGTACAAATAGAAACTAAAACATAATAAAGGAGAACAACACTGTTCGCACAACAAAGAAAAATAGAGGGGTATTACAAATTCAAAAAGGAAACATCATAAATCATAATTGGGGTATTTAAGGCTATCTCATGAAGGGCATGGATCTAATTTATAGAGAAAACAATTGTGGTAATTTGCATGTTGAAGATGGAGAAGAAGAGAGGATAATAGGAAAGGGAAGAGATCAAGTGAATAAAGAAGAAGTTTGGATTTTAAAAAAGCATGGCATCACCATCCTAAGAACCTAAAAAAATTCACGATTTCCTAACTCATGGAACATTCCACTTACTCATTTTTTTTATTCAAGAGCATTTAGGTCCATATGCAATCTTGCATCAACCAAAAATACTTCCTTTCTTTCTTTTTAATTTTATTGATTTTTATTTTTTTATGTTGGTTTTTAGGTTGTGGCTTTGAATTAAGGGTATCACCTAGTAGACGAGCCTAATGAATATTTGTAGATCAAATTTGTTGAGAATTGGGCTCAATTTTGACTTAGTTATGGTTGCCATGCCTTAAATTTACACATAAGGCAAGAACACAACCTACATTTTTTTCGATTAACCATGTAATAACACCATTCACTACTAATCATGTACACACATGGACATTAGTCTATACCCATCAACCGATGTTGGACAAGTAACATCATAACTAACACATCGCCTGAGAGAGGGGTGTGGGAAAAGTACATTTGAGTGCACAAAATCTACCACATGCACCCTTCATTAAGGGACGAGTTGGCTCTAACCTAGGTTAATTAAGGTTAAATAATGATGGGCTTGATACCCTAATCTATAATACCAATAATCAAAAATTTATCTTAAGTAGATAAGGTTTTCTAATAATGTTTAACATTTTTACATCAACTACTAACATTGTTGAAAAGAAGTGTAGGACAAGAGAATAATATTTGATTTTAAGATCAAATTATATATAGTACAAAACTTTTATCTCATTTATTTATTTACCCTTAATTACTTGGCATGTTATTACCACATTTTCATTTATCAATAATAATGTTATTATTAACACTATCACTTCGTTTCCGTATTATTAACCATAGAAAATATAATTCATTAATATTACTTTAAATATTAACATTATTAATTCAATAAATAATATAAATATTAATAATTCACTTGTGAATTACTTAATTGCTATAATATCTATCATCTTATAAATATTTAAACCTCAATCTTATAATGGTTATTATATATTTCAATTACAATATTTAGATATTATCCCATATTCACTTCATTAATGTAATAACCATTGTAAATATTATTATTTCTCCAAACATTAATTTTATTATTATAATTACTATTTTATTTATTTTTGATAAAAGTGGCTAGCCACTATATATTTATATATTAGAGATAATAAGATAAACATATACATTTACTGGCTCAAGGGGCATACCAAGAGGAAAGAGCCAGTGAAAAAACCTCTGGTTGTAGCCCAAATTAGAAAAAAAGAATACTAAATTAAATAGACTACAAAGAGATGACTATTTATAGTCATATCAGGAACTAATTATCCAAGATTACATCTTGTAGATAATTCTCGATTTACATACCAATTCAAAGGCTGATGGCTACAAGTTATTACAAAATCTGCAACACCTACAAAAATTTATTGCATCTCTAGTTACTCCTCCATTTGCATGAAGTCTTCCAAGTTATCACCCTAATCTTCATTACCATCCTCCTTCAACTGAGTATTTAATGCCATGTTTGTGTCCGAAATATGAGCAATTTCAAGCCTCATGTTGTTATCACCATAAGACTGAGCGTGTGCCTCAAACTGAGATCCTTACGAGGTTGGAGAATGCACAACCCTTGATATTATTTGTAATGGAGACACTGCATGATAACAATTATGGTGAAGAAGAAAATATATATAATGAAATTTCTCCCTGAAGCTTTCAGTCATATCCCTCCCCAACTGATGAAAGAACATTGATAATGCTTTATTTAAGTGATTGGGGTCAGAAAATTCAAGAGATAAATTTAAAGCATCATAAGCATTAACAATTGCTTTGTTATCTGGTAAAAGATGAGGAGGAAAGATACCACCCACATAACCTTGACCACATGAGAAAACATATTTTTGAGCACTGGAAAGAATTGCCTCATTTTCCAGAAATATGGCATTTACCATTGTATAAGCTATGGCATTTACTGAATCCAAGCACTATAAAATATCCATAACATTAGATAAAAATATAGAAAGATTATTTGATGGAAAGATCAGCCTTCTTGATCTAGGATGTAGAACCTCACTCCCTATTATGGATTTGAAACATTTATAATCACATGGGCAGCAAAATTTAAATACAATTTGCAAAAGCTGCATATCAAGCTTACCAGAGATTGGACTCTCCCAGCTTTGAACTGGAAGCCACATTCTAAAATTATGCGGATGATATTCCATTTGTTTACCTACGACAGATGTTAAATTTCCAGCTAGACCAAACAATCTTTGATATGATCACAGATAACTAAGCGAACATTACTTGTTTGAATGAGATGAAATAGTTATTCCCACCATATATATAAGCATAGAACTTCCTTGTACCTTGTAAGCTTACCAACTTATCATGACAAAGATCCTTTAGAGGATAAAGTACCAAATGTGATAAAATAACTTTTCAGATTCATTTGGACAGAAAGTGAAAGACCGCGATCCAACAATTCCTCTCCACCTGGTACGGAGAAAACCAAAAGTATTGCCACGTGATTTTAACATGAAACTGCTTGACACCCACATCGTGCCAACCTTAAGAATATGTTCAAATTATAAATTCTTATACCTATTTGAATGATTTGGAGAACCATGAAATACAACTTTATCAATGCTTGTCAACAGATTTTTAGATTGTACTTCTTCATAACATATAATCATACACATAGCAACCCAAGATTGCCTTATGATCACATATACTTTTGTTTTGAACCATACTTAATCACTGATGATGACTTGTAATCATAAAATAGTAGTCGATAGTGCTTCACACTTGAATCATAAAATTTGGTTGAAAACATCAACGATAAAAGTGATAGTTGAAAGATAATTAAAATTGGTTCTTCCAACTAGCACCTCCTGTAATGCCCTGCCAAGTAACCCTAAAGGAAGTTTCAATTAATGTCTTAAGCGAACCAAATTTTTTTTTTTAAAGTGCATTTAACATACACATTCACTTACTAATTAACAACGACCTCTAAGGCTACAAGGTTAGGATTACTTAAACCCACACATACATATTACATATAACCGTAGCATTATGAACTTTATGAAATAAACATAATACATCATAAGAATACCACATAACCTAATAAGATAATCAACCAAGATACAATCTCATAAACATTATCTTAATCCAATAGTTACATCACTCATTCCCAAAATGAGGCAATAGTACTAAGGTTACAATTACAGAATTTCACCTCATAAACATAAGAGGGATAAAATAATTTATACAAGTTAAAATATTACAAAACAAGTATAACACAAAAACTCGAGCCGTCCATCTAGATGTCTCGCCACTAAATACTGAAGATCAATGGGGACCCAACGGTTTTGGTGCATGTTCCACCCAACCAAGTGGTACCCGAAGACCCACCCCCCATGCTAGGAGATAGTAACAAAGTAACATGGACAAAGATTCTACTACCTCAACCAAAGGTAGACTCATACTGATATAACCAAACAAATGAATTAACAAGTACAACTCAATTACCATACAAGTACAAACCAAGTACAACTTCAACATCACTGACATAGGTCACATTGCTTCCAGACATAAAATAGATCAAGTATGCTCAGAGAACCATACACATAAAACAATTAACAACAGTTGTCCTAGATAGAGTGTCATCGCAAGGTTTGTCATGAGATCTCCTCTGGGCATTCTTCATAGGCTCCAGAAATCTTGGTGGCCTCAACTAAATCCCGGCACTCATACTCACTCAAGTGGAATCAACTACCTCTCGTGAGGACAAGATAGTTGATCTTGCCATTCCAGGCCTTCTCACTCATTCCAAGTCTAAAGAAGCCCTTGTGTCTATGAGTGAGGATTAAATTATCTTGATTAGTGAGAAGTTAGTTCTAATCTTCTAAGTACATTACTTTAATTATCACTTGTTTAAATCACTCCTGAAGGTTATCCAGTTTACCTCTTTGGGCTCTGGCGTCTAACAGAAGCCACTCTTTATTCGACAACACACCCCAAACAATCCACCAAGGGAACCACAAGTGCATACCAACTAGGCATCATAATCCACTCCAACACAAGGAGGATACAAATAATAGAACTCACTCCAAACATCTTGGAGACAACAAACACATAGTCCACTCCTTTCACAGAAGGCAACAAGATGAAACCACATAACAAGGTCACTCCATACAAGGAGACATGGATCCCATAATCCACTCCTAAACCAAGGAGGTGCAAACATCCCCATTCGTGAAAATCGGGTAAAACTGAAAAGATGCCATGCACTACCCAAGGGAAAACAACTGGATGGCATAAAGATTCAACAACCCTTATCCTCTAAGTTTCTTCTGGAAGACTTATAATTTAGGACTAACACTAAATCTCAAAACCAACAAAGCAACTTGACGACATAGCAACAAAAGTATTCAAGTCATTAATCAAATCTAATATTTGGATTTCCTAAATCCATACTCATTCAATAGGTAGTGTTGAAAAAGTAAAAGACACGATAACTAGATCATCTAAAATAATCATAACCCCTATTTCCCCTTTCATTATTGGAAATTTAAAACAATTAAACTTACTTCCCTTTACTGAATACAGAGAATTAAATCCTTTAAGATAATCATGAGAAAGATACTACTTTTGGATATACTAAATCTATATCTCTTTCATAATCCAATCACAATGATTCAATTAATCTAAATAGAAATTAATAAATAACATAATTGATTGCCTCATCAATAAAACAATTTCTTAATTTACTTTTAAATCGACACAAATCCATGCAAGTAAACTCTTTCCATTTCCTAACCAAATCTTATATCTCATTCAATTTTCTATTTAAAACATTCAATCACTGTAATATAATAACATATTGTTTCTCTATCCATTTTTAAATCTCTATTCAATAATATATTGCATGCATCTCATTAATATAAAATACGATAATAAATTTTACACTTAATATATATATATATGCTCCATATTATATAGACACCAAATATATATATTAATAAATTTAATTACATATATTCTTTAATATTTCATTCACAATGACTAGATTACTCTATGGAACTAAATAAAACATAATAACTATTTGCCTTTTTCAATATAGTTAGTTCCTAAATTTACTTCTAATGCAACCTAACACTATTGCAAACAATCTTTTCAATTTTCTATTTGGAGTTTATGTCTCTTCAACTATCCATTTAAAAACATGCAATTTCATCAATGTATAAAAATATCTTTTGGCTTATCTATTTGACCACGCATTCATATTGTTTCTAATTAAATCTCATTAATTAAAACTAAACATTTAAATATAAATATTTCTATAATTTTTCAATATATTTAAATATCTTTTTCCTTATCAATTATGACCATACATTCAAAACTTATCTTTTAAATTCTTCATGCAAAGCTAAATTACACGCACTCTTTCAATTAAACTTTAACATGTCATTTTAAAATAAACAATAATTTCCCCATATGTTTATAATTTTAATTCCACTAATCTAATATACAAATTTTATTTAAAATAATATAAATAAATATAATACTTTAATATTATAATAACAATACATAAAATATTAATATTTATAAATATCAATTTATTATTATTTTATTTTCAGAGCAGCCATGGGAAAATAACTTAACAGCAGTCTCATGTTCCAAGCATAACTCAAAAAATACGATCTGGGTATTTTCGATTTTTTGACAAGGATAAGAAAATTTTAAAATACAAAAACCCTTTAAATTTTCTGACAACCCAGTTTGTGTAAGTGGAGTTATAGGCGACGCAACCAGACCATTTTACCATGAAAAACATAACTATCCTGCAGATTTTAAAATCCGATTTTTAATAATAAACAGAGGGTTTCATTTTCTAAAAACATTCTAAATGCATTGTTCAATCTCTATGTTTGATTTCAATAACAACATAATCGATTTCCCCAAATAATTTAAATTCATCTGAGATTTCCACAATTTTCACTCAAGAATTTTCACAAGCAAAGGCTGTAAATCTATTTAATTTTTTTTCTTCTAATAACAAATTTATTTTCTAAAATAGATTTAACAAACAAATCTTTAATCACTACTATTTTTAAAAAAATAATCCAGCACAATAAAACACAAAGAGGAAAACCTGGTACAAGAAGCTACAGGAATAGATGAATTTCTGATGCAAACCTCCTCCAAAGATTTCCTGAATTTTTCTTCAATCCTCCAATGAATCCAATTCAAAACCCAACAAATGCAAATAATATTTCCTTCAATCAAATCTACAATCAAAACCTTTTTCAAACCCTTGTGCAAATTTTCCAAAATTTCTTCCCTGCTGTAAAAATGTATTTTTCTAAAAATATTCTCTCGTAAAATTAAAACATGTATTCTTTATAAATCAAAAATACCTAATACAACTCTAATTCACATTACATGCAAATTAGATATTAATTTCAATTTCAATTTTTACAACCCTAATTCACATTGCATGCAAATTATATATTAATTTCAATTTCAATTTTTACAACCCTAATTCACATTGCATGCAAATTAGATATTAATTTCAATTTCAATTTCAATTTTTACAACCCTAATTCACATTACATGCAAATTAGATATTTCAATTTCAATTTCACTTTTTGAAAATCACTTTCAATTGAAAATGCAATTTCAAATAATAAATTAATTTCCAAAGTTGAAACTCATTTCCCAAATAAACATTTAATTACAATTTCTAATTTAATTCTCACACGTTGAAATTAAATTCCAAAATTAATTTTAATTCTTTTATTTCTTTTCATTCTCTTGCATCATGTTTAATTAATTAATTTAACTATTTAATAATTAAATTCAACCCCCTTGGATTAAATTAAATAAATTAAATATAATTAATTAATTTAAATCTAAACTTTTATTCACATTGCATTATTTAAATTAAATAACCATCAACATGATTTAAATGCAATTATTCTAAATATCTATTTCCAAATCAAGAATCCTTCAGAATTAAATAACATTAAAACAAGATAAACAATGACTCGACACACACGATTGACGACACACTAAGGCTAGGGTGTAAACTTGACATATGTTACCTAGTTATTATCTCCCGTTCAACTTAACCATTGGATCGACACGCTCGAATCTGTGAAACCAGGTGGAGTCGATGTCATGTACCTGCAATCCTGCAATCAAGTAAACAACATCATACAATATATCCAACATATAATACACACCGTGAAGAAGGAATTACGGATTTGCAGGGCGCTCGCAAGCGAGTGATGCAAAACCGTCCTCTTCACCAATACACTCATCGAAACTGACACTTCCATCATAATCCAATAATCTCATAATAACATCTCATATTACTTTACAACATCATTAATCCATAATGCATGTGAAATAATAATTAGATCAACACATCACACAATAATAGTTGTCGCTCAATAGTAGCGATCAAAGCATCATAACAAAATGTATCCAGTATCAAAGTGACTACAACTAAACATAGCATAAAACAAACTGAACAAGAAACAAAACGGAGGGGTATTACACCTCCATAATTGATACTTCCAACTATATTTTATAAATCCAATGAATACCTTTTTCTCAAAAATATATTTCTTCTTTTGAAATTAAATTTTCCAACTCAAAATCAGTTTTCCCAATTTGAACAATATGAATCACTTCTCTTTCAATTTGGTCACATCCCAAATTAGCTAAGAAGTCTGCCACCAAATTTCCTTCTTTATAGGTATGTAATAAGTTGTAATGCGAAAGATGATTCAAAAGCCTTATAATTTGCTTTAAAATATAGGCTAACTTCCAATTATGTGATTTTCCTTCACTGCAAGCATTAATTAGAATTAGGGAGTCACCTTCAATCTCTAATTTTGAAATTTCAAAAGCTAGGGCCATTCTCAAGCCATTTAGCAAAGCCTGCGCTTCAGCTTCATTATTTTTACCATTTAGTAATTTGATGGATTTTGCACATAGGAATAAACCTTTATGATCTCTTATTACTATCCCAGCTCTTGAACTTCCTAGGTTACCTCTTGAGGCACCATCAAAGTTTAGCTTAAAAAAACCCAAAGGAGGAGATAGCCATGCAACCTTAGATCTATCAATTCTATTTGATATGTTGAGGAAACTACCTTTGAAAGGGAGAAATAAAGAGGCCATATTGAAAGAGATTTGGAATCCCAATCTGAGAAAGATGAACCAATGTGCTTATTATTTGATACATAGGCATTTACTATTTTAGAAATTGAAATTTCTAAAGAATACAGAATATGTTCTACACTCTGTTTTTCCTTTCTAAAAATGCACTTATTCCTTGCCCACCAGATAGACCATAATACCGAAGTAGGAATCACTTCCCATATGCAAGCAAAAAAGGAAGAATGGTACAATTTAGGCTAGCTAAAGAATAAATCCCATAGAGAGTTTGGCAAAGGTAACTGGAACTTCAACCTTGATAAGAAAAATGCCAACAACTTTGAGCAATTGAGCAAGAAAGAAAGAAATGATTGGAATCCTCTAACATTTGACCACATAGAACACATTTGAAAGGAGCAGAGATTTTTAATCTCGATAGTTTATCAATTGTTAGGATTTTGCTCTGAATTTCTAACCAAGCAAAACAACCAGCTTTAGGTAGAATTTTTGAATTCCAATAGAAACTATAAGCTCTGTGACTTTGGAGATTAGAATTAGATTTTGAAATGGAAAGGTAACCTTCTTTGACTGAATAACAACCTTTATCGGATTTTTTCCATAATAATCTATCTGAGCAAGATGAAACATAAACTATTCTATCCTTCAAGATAGATGCAATGATTTCTTTATGATTGTTATCAATTGGTTCTTTAGAAAAATCCTTCCAGTAGACTTTTCCTGATAATGAGTCAACATTGTCAAAATATTGATGTACATATATATCCCAAATTTTTTAGACAAGAAAGCTATTGAAGAATCCAAATTATAACAATTTATATTCTTAAACCCATTCCAAGAATCATTCCAGAACTGAGTCTATTTACCATCATTTATTTCCCAAGATAAATGAGGAAGGATTACTTTTCTGCAGGACAATATGAAATTCCACATTGCAGAACCTCTTGGAGGATTTAATACTGTGAAAATTCTTGATGAATTTTGGCTATCCAGATACTTATTTTGCATTATACGACACCATTTTAATGATGGATTTGAGAACAGTAGCCAAACCATTTTGGCACCCAAAGCTACATTTATATCATCAAGGTTTTGAAGACTTGCACCTCTATTTAACTTACTCAAATTATAATTACTATTTTTAATATTAATATTAATATTTTTTTTTGTTGGTATGGTGAAGCCCAATTGGTTCATTGACATAACCGTCATTTCTTGTTTCTTTTGATCTACCTTTCTTGTGTCCTCTCATATTCTATTTGGAGGATTAATTTGAGATGTTATGGACTTTAGATTATTATTGAATGTTAGTTGGAACTTTGTTGTTGATTAATGTACTGCTAAAATAGAGTTTAAATAAAATTAGAGAATCCCTTGCTTCTTGTGGACGTAGCCTTTTTAAGGTGAACCATGTTAAATTCATGTCTATTTTTTTATCTGTGTGATTGATTCTTTATCTATTTTTATTTTTTTGTCTATCTACATTCTTTCTCCAACAATTGGTATAAGAGCTAGGTTAACAAGCTCAGTGGTGAAGTGGTTTTTTGGAAATCGGTGAAGAGTTTCTAGAAGCATGGATGAAGCAGATAAATGGAAGATAGAGAAGTTCATAGGGTAGAACTTCAGATTGTCAAAAGTACAGATGAAATCACTACTGATTAAGCAGGATCTCTCACTTGCACTAATGGGAAAAGCCAAAGGACAAGGTTCTATGAAAAACGAAGAGTGGGAGAAAAAGGATAAGAAAGCAAGGGCCACTATTTTTCTTTCATTGTCCAACAATATTCTATTCAATGTTTTAGCTGAGAAGAAAACAAAAGAGAAATGGGATAAACTTTTAGATATGTACGAGATGGCATCGACATCAAACAAGGTTTTTATCATGAAGAAGTTATATAATTTAAAAATGAGAGAGGGTGGGATCATGTCCAATTACCTCAATGAATTTAATACCTTGGTCACTCAATTGATTTTGGTGGGTATAAATTTAGATGATGAAATTAAAACAATTTTATTATTATGCTCTCTACCGAACAACTGGGAAGGAGTTGTGATGGTAGTTAGTACTTTTGTGGCTACCAAGAGTAAATTAAAAATTGATGATGTTGCAACCACTCTTCTCAATGAAGACATGAGGAGAAAAAATAAAGAACCCTCATCTAATGATGCTTTGACTATTGTAAGTACTGGCAATAGGGGAAGGAGTCAAGATAGAGGCATAAATAATAACATAAGGAGGTCTAAATCTACAAGAAGATCGAAGTCCAAGGGCAGAAATGGTGATTGTTGGTTTTGTGGCAAACTGGGTCACACAAAAAAGAATTGTTGGAATTACAGAAATACACAAGAAAAGGTAAGCAATAATGAAGTAAAAATTACATATGATAAAGAAAATGGTGTTTTTGTTCTTTCGGCAAGTGACACTACTGCAGATTCGTGCATGCTCGATTTTGGTTCCTCTTTCCATGCTACTCCATGTTGGGAGGTTTTCACAAACTACCAAGAAGGTAAGTTCGATAGAGTTCTTGGTTATAATAAATAATGTGAAATAATAGGCAAAGGAGATGTGATGTTACAATTACAAAATGGAAATAAATGGATTTTGCGGGATGCTAGACATATTCCCAAACTGAAAAGAAATTTAATATCAGTAAGTCAACTTTATGCTCAAGGGTGCAATGTCAAAATTTTCTTTAGACACTTGGAAGATAACCAAAGGTGTCTTGGTGATTGCCAAAGGAAAAAATTTGGGTAATCTATATGTTTTAGAGTTTCATGGTGAAGTGGGAGCTGTAATGGAAGTTGAGGACAGTGGTTTGGAGTTTTGGCATAAGAGGCTCAAACATATGAGCAAAAGGGACTTGAAGTCATGCTTCAAATGGATCAACTTCCAAGCTTAATGTAGTGACCCTCCTGATGATACTTTTATTTTAGCTGTTTTGTGACACAATTAGGAGATAGACCTTTGATATTATGTTGTTTCGATGTTTTATGTCATGATTTACATGAATGGTTGTGAAACTCATTTGATGATACACTATATTATTTGATGTGATGTTTACTTTCATGAGATGAAATTTATGATGGTTATATATGTTGTTATATTTTACACATTATGATGTTATGTTAGTTAGATGTTTACGTCAGTTGGTGAAGAAGATGATTTAGCATAACTTATCAGTGAGTGCCCTACTATATCACGATTCTTCTTCACAGTGTGCTTTCATATTTATACATGTTGGATTAATCGTTTAGTGTTACGCAAATTTCAGGTACAGGCATTGACTCCACCTGCTTGTCAAGTCTGAGCGTGTCATGACCTAGTGGAATTATCGATGGGAGATAGACTTGTCCTCAGTGCTTAGCCTTCATTTTGAAAATAACGAGTATATGCCGTCACCCTTTTTATCTTGTCACTTGTTCGTCGCGTGCTTGCAGTCATTTGTTAATAATTGAGTCTGTAATTTTATATTATATTAATTTGAATTAATATTAATGTTGCCTTATTTGATTTAATGATGTAATTAAATTAAAGAAGTTATTTTTAGTTTGTTATTTGATTAAATTAAAATATTAAAATATCTTGTTTCAAAAAGAGCATTTAATTGAAAATTGATTTCATTATTCAGTTTTACGTTTTGAAAATAGAACTTTGAGTTATGATCTTAAGTTGAATATCTTGTTAATATTTTGTGTCTATTGAGTTGAATGCATGTGTTTCATGTTGAAACTGAAAGTTAAAATTGAGACTTAGGAATAATGGAAAAAGGATATAATCTGGAAAAAGATCATTCTTGTGGAGACAGTTTTGATATTTGAACAGTAGGAAGCAAAAAGATTGTTTTCTAAGGATATTTTTCTAGAATTTTTGGGTTTGAGGAATTGATCAAAGAAGCTGCAAATTTTGTTCAAGAATGTGTTTTGGTTGTGGAAAGTAGAAAGTTTGAATCTTCGGTGTTCTGCTGTGATCATCCTCCATTTTTCAGGGAAACGCTTTCAGGTTATTTTCTTGACTAAATTCCAAAGTCTATTTGTCATGAACATGTAAATTTGTTGTGATGATTTCGTCTTCAATTCCTGTTACACCATAGAAAAATGAAAGATGTTAGTCTATGAATATTTTCAAATTATAGAATTAGAAACATAGTCGATCTCTTTAATGTCTAATGCATATCCTGAATCAGTAGTTACAACAACTTCCTCTATAATCCTTTGTCGATTCCCAAACGTTATTTACCTGTTGACTACGTTTAGGATGTTTATGGATTTAGCTATTTTTGTTTTTTCTTGTTGTGATGTAATTATTGTTGCCACGGTCTAGAGAATTATCTTTGTCTTTCTTGGGTGTTGCATGCTTGTTCCTACCGCACCTTGTTTCTTCCTAGTTTTGGATAACCTATGTATAGTATGAGCCTTAGCGTATAGGCTGTTAGAAAGAACTCATTGGTATAGTTTCTTCTGCTCTCTGTTAGACCAAACCTTAGAATGTTTCTTTTTACCTGTAGCTTCCCTATTTCCTATAGTTATCCTACATGTAGTATGCATGCATTGGAACTCTCTGTTCACCATGCATGGCCGACTTATCCTTGTTTTTATTTGTGTGTGATTAGAATGACCATCAATTTCTTTAGGCTTGGGCATAGATATTTGCAATCACTGGTTTTGTATAGATATTTATAGCAAACTAGGCTGTAGCATTCTTGTATGGTATATGCGATACAACAAGTCTTATGTTTGAAAGGATTCTTTTAATAAGCACGTCCATTCTAAGATACACTCAGTGTAGCAAGTCGACTGTTCAATAGGAGTCTTTCAATAAGCATGTATATAGTATGGTATACTTGATGCAGTAGGTCGTATGTTTGAATGGATTCTATCATTAAGTACGTGCATCATATGGTCTATTTGATATGGAAAATTATCTACCTGAGATCATTTTGATAAATATGGGATTCGGTTTTTCTGTATTGGTATGTTTGAGGTAGCAGTTTATCCATTGTAGGGAATTATTTAACTGTTACAATGAACTGGTATACTTAATTTAGTTACCATTTTCAAAGGTTTCATTTTCAAAACAAATAAGCCACCATCGATTTGATCACCTGGTTGTATGCTTCATTTGGCCATCAATGGAAGGAACCTGTTTGGTGATGAGTATCTGTAACCACACCCGTGGTATTGTCTGTGTGACCGTCATTGCTTTCTTAACTTGTTGTCGATGTTTTCTATGTGTGAACATTGAGTCCTTCTCCTCTCCCTGGTAGTGAATGCATGATATTTGTGATCCATAACTATTAGTCATGGCTTAGTCACTCATCGATATCATTTATTTGAGTCACCCAGTTTTGAGTCGTCTGGTTTAAGGCTGTAATAAGATTTAGGTTTATATCTTTTATTTGACATTTAGAATATACACGTTAGGATTTAAATAAGATTGTTCTTTTTATATCATTGTTTAGAAGTTAGCCAACTTTAGAAATGGCTTTTAAATATAAATTTTTGTTAAGTTAGCTTATGTTCAAAATTAGATATGAAATAGTGGCTTAGATTAGATTATTATAATTACTTCTAATTAAATTTTATATGGAGAAATTTTAATGTAAATTTTACTCTCAATTGGATGAAATAAATAAATAAGTGTTTTATAAGTTTATGTTGTTAGTTCAATGGTTTAAAGCTTTGAGAGTGTCTTGTACGAATGAGAATCTTATTTTAAAATTCTTTAAATTCTAATTAAGATTCCTTCCCAATGTGTTATTTTCTTGATTATGGAAGAGTCTTGGTTGTGGTTTCCCAGAAGTTTATTTATTGTTGCTAAGTTATGGCATGCTCGTTGTTTGTCTATTGGTAATGTGATTTTTGCTCAATTTTACCTTGTTCGTATTTTTGTGGGAAAATTGGATCTCTCACATTGTGTCTAGGTATTACTATTGGGGCAAATGTTGTATCATATTATGTGAATATGTTCTTATGGAAGTTTTGCAATACTTTGTTACTTTGGTTATACATTGGATCAATTGGTTATAGGTCCTTGTTTAATGAATATCAAGTTCTTGTATTATTGCCTCCTTGTTGTAATTTATTTGTGGAGTTGTACCTTAGGAAGAGTGGCTTCTGTTAGGGGCCGGACCTAGAATAGGTTTTAGGGGTAACCTATCAGAAGTATGTTAAAAAGTGATAATTAAAACATGTTGTAGGGGTTGGGTAGTATAAATAAACCTTGCAAGATAATGTTTACCTCATCTTGGAATTTAACGCTTGTTTACGTTAAAGAAATTTGAGAAGGCCTGGAATGGCAACTTAAACACTTCGTCTTCTTGAGAAGTGATTTGAGGCCACATAATATGTATAGGGGTCGAGAGTCGTAAGAGGTTGCCAGGGTAACTCCGGTAGAGGGCTGGTAACCTAGGAAGTCTACCCAGGGTAACCTATCCCATACATGTGATGACACTCTTATCCTAGTGCACCTTGTGAGCTTTTTGTTGTGAGTCGCCTCTGGAGGTATGCATTTTTCAGTATGGAGTTTTGAGTATGTAGTTTATAGTTGCGGTTTATTGTTATCTTTGAAAGGTTCTTGAGTTTTCATGTGATTCAACCTTGCAATTGTATTTGATTCTTTATGAGGTCAGTTTGACTTGAGGAATTGTTTTGTCTCCTAGCACGGGAGGTGGGCTTTCGAGCTCCACACGGTTGGGAGGAACATGCCACAACTCCATTGGGTCCCCATTAGGTATTTTTTTTGTGACAGGTTTTCTTGGTTGGATCTAGATTGCACAGTGGTTGCAGAGTTTAGTTCCTTTGGTGAGTTCATGGAATGGACATCTTCTTTTCCTCATCTCACTCTTCATTGTATTGCACTCATGATGTACATGAGATTCCTTGTATATATATTATTTTATTATGATAATTTGATATAATCTTGATTGTTGTATATAAAATTTTATTGTTATATTTATCTGGACATGAATTCTCTTGAGTTAATTATCTAAATGGATATTGTATTGTATTGTTGTTATTCATAGTAGTGTAGCTATGGAACCCTAAAATGTTTATGGTTGTTGTTGTCACATGTTATCTCTTTTAAAAAAAATATATTTTGTTGTTTATGTGATCGTCATAATGTTTTTCGGGTTTCACAATGGGGCGTTACACTTAAAATCCGTTGATTTGGAGTTATGTGAGCATTGTCTTTATGGAAAAGAAAGATAGATCAACTTCTTGAAGACTAGTCATGACAAGAAATCTACACCATTGGAGCTCGTGTATATGTCTTCGGTTCCATAGAGGTAACCACCATTGGAGGTGCTAATTATTTTGTTATGTTTCTTGATGATTGCACTAGAAAAGTATGGATTTACATAATGAGTAGAAAATTATATGTGTTTTCAAAATTTAAAACTTTTAAGGCTATTGTTGAAAATTAGATTGGGCACAAAATTAAATGTCTACAAAAAATAAAAGGTGGATATTTTTTCTCTTCAGAATTTGACACCTTCTGTGTAGATAATGGCATACGTATAATCAAAGTAGTTCCTTTCAACCCTTAGGAAAATGGTGCAACTGAGAAGTTGAATCAAACAATTCTTGAGAGAGCTCAGTGTATTCTCTCTAATGTTGGATTGGGGAAAGAATTTTAGGTAGAGGCTTGAGAAACAAATTTCTTATAATCACATAAGTGTGTTTGGTTGTGAAGCTTTTGTGCATATTCCCAAGGAGCAATGTAAAAATTTAGATCCCAAATCAAAGAGGTGTATATTCATTGGTTATGGCAAGGAACAATTTGGGTTTCATCTTTGGGATCCAATTGTAAAAAACATTACCTGCAACCAAGATGTGGTGTTTAATGAGAAAGAATTCCCTGCTCTACAAAAACCAAAGACATCATCAAATGAATATATAGAGATTGATATGTTTGATAATGGACCTAATATGAAGAAATTTACCTCATCGCATACCACATCTGTTCATTCACAACCTCCTAAATTTTCTTCATAGCCTTCCTTTGTCTATGCGTAGACATTTACATCCAATGCATAGTCCATTTTTTGTTTGCAACCTTCACATATTGGACATTTACCTTCATATGTCTAAGCAACGCCTTCAAACATTATTGTGTTGCCTCCATTAGCTCATACTCGCCCCCAAATAGTGAAACATAGCATTTATTTTTTGACACACAACCTTCCTCATATCATACGCTACCTATTAGAGATAATATATAACCGGATGCAACTCAAACATAAATATATAGAGGGTCCATGCAAGCCAATAAAAAATCATCACTACCTTTGCATTCTGAAACACAATCTCTTTATGAGACCATGCAACCTTTTTTGGGTGGAAAAGAAGTATCAATGCAGCCTCATGTTGAAGCTTGTAATGTGAGGCATGTGAGGGAACATGGTAGTGTGAAGGAACAAAGTAGTATGCAACAACAAGGAAATTTTTAAGTTGATGTAGAAAGTGTTGAACATCAATTCCAAAGATTAAGTTTGGACAATAATTTGCAGCAATAGGCTCCTCAATTAAGGAGGTCTAATTGTGAGAAAAGGTGTCCAACTAAATTTGATGATTATGAGCTATTACTTTCTGATCAAGCAAAGACTACAACTTTTAAATAGGCTTGCAAAGATGAAAATTCAATGAAATGGATGGAGGCAATGCAATACAAAATGGAGCCACTGATGATGAATGATACATGGGATTTGGTTACCCTTCTACCAAATAAAAAATAACTCAAGAATAAATGGGTGCATTGATTGAAAGAATAATATGGAGGTAGTAAACAATACATGGCCAGATTGGTTGTGTAAGGTTTTGATAAAAAAAAAGGGGGTTTATTTCAATGAAATTTTCTTCCTAGTTGTAAACATGACAATGATTCAAGCAATATTGGGCATGGCAGTTGTATGGGATCTTGAGCTTGAGAAACTTGATGTCAAAAAAAAATTTCTTCATGGAGATGTTGAGGAAGAATTATATATATAGTAGCCGAAAGGTTTTATTAAACAGGATCAGGAGCATTTGTATTACAGATTGAAGCGTAGTTTGTATGGGCTCAAGAAATTCCTAAGGTATTGGTGCCTTAAATTCGATAGCTTAATGACCACACAACACTTTACTCATTTTGAATCAAACCTATGTGTCTACTATAAGAAGCTTGCTAATGGTGAGTTTGTTATACTTTTTCTTTATGTTGATGACATGTTGGTTACTGGTACTAGTGTGAGGATAGTTCATGAATTGAAGCAACATTTAGCTCAATGTTTCGCCATGAAAGATTCAGGGGCAGTGAAGAGGATTCTTGGGATGACTATAATCAAGGACAGACAAAAGAGATAAATCAACTTATCTCAAGAAAAATATATTTCTAAAATCTTGGATAGGTTCAACATGAAGAATACCAAGTCTGTTAGTACTCCATTGGCTGATCACTTTTGTTTATCATCAACTAGCTGTCCCAAAACTCAAGAAGATCAAGAAAAAATGAAAGGTGTTTTATATTCTTCAACAATTGGGAGTCTCATGTATGTGATGGTTTGTACTCATCCAGATTTTTCTCATGTAGTGGGAGTTGTAAGAAGATTTATGAGTAATATGGGTAAATATCATTGGCATGTAGTATAGTGGATTCTACGGTACTTGAAAGGTACTTCAAATCATTTTTTATGTTTTGGAGGAAAGGATACCTAGCTACGAGGTTATGTTGATTTGGATATGGCTAGAGATTTGGACAAATAGAGGTCTACTACAAGTTATGTGTTTACATTTGTTGGGGTTGCAATTAGCTGGGTTTCACGATTGCAATAGGTGGTTGCACTCTCATCTAATGAGGCAGAGTTTGATCTTGTTAATATTTTGAGAAGGTAATTATTATATTTCTAACCAAAAATGTATTGGGAAAAATACATGTGAAAAAAGTGTCAAAGGAGAAAAAGGAGAACCATCTAGACCCAAGTTAAATATTTCATTTTAAAGTTTTAATTTTTGAATCTAGGACCTAGGAGGTAATTATAGTTTTGTGTATAGTGAATGGTGTTGATGACTCAACTTACATACTCCTACACTCTAATACCAAAACTAATGGAAATTTTTCTTAATTACTAACTCACTGCAAATTAAAAAGACAAGAATCCACCACAAGAGATACTGACAACATAAGGAAATGGAAAATCGCTTATTGATAATCCCCAAACTCCAAAAAAAACCAGAGAGCAACACTAAACAAGAAAATCGATTAATTTGCAGCCAACACTCTTCAATAAATAGTAGGCATTGAAAGACAATAAACTCAAGCTACATAATACTATAAACTTCACAAGCACAAAGGAGTTTAGTTGATGCCAAAAATTGATTACAATGAGTTGAGGGAATCAACATTCACCACCTACAACCCATTCACACCCTCACTTAACACATCCTTTGTTGTTCCTGCACCCAAATCGAGCTTTGTTTCAAACATTCTTTCCTATCACTCAACCTCAACACACTTTTTACTTTTCCTAAGAAAAGTGGGCTTCTTTCAAACCGTCGATACTCTCATATGTTCCTGGAAGAATCTCTTTCATTCTCTATGTTATCTCCTCTTACTATATATTTGTTATTGTTTTCTACTCTTCAAACTATTTCAACCTTTTCCCCCAATCTAAAAACCATTGATCTTTTGGCAACAACACCTTTCTTGATTCGGGTTCTTCTTTTCCCAACCATCCCTTCTTTTCTGGCTAGAAGTCCACCCACAAAGGTGGTGATCTCTTCCTAACTACCAATTTCTCATATTCACTCTCAAAGAAACTTGATAGGCAACCAACCAATAAAACTCACTGCCACCCCTGAACCACCACTTGTCACAAGGAGACAACAAAATGAGAGATCAAAATTTGCAACAACAAAACTAAACAAGAAAATCAAAACTTAAAAACTAAAAGCTCCTACATCAGACTCCCCAGTAGACAAAAGAAAGCATGTTCTCCTTCACATGAGGTCACCATCTATAAATCATTTATCTGGTCTTTTCTTTTGCATTTTCCAACATCGCTCTGGAACAATTGCCATGTGTTCAATTTGTTTTTGTTTGCTTTTATTTTTCTTTTTGTATCTTCTCCTTTTTATGTATTTTTCATGTACAAGCCTCCAAAACTCCATCTCTTATTCATATACATCATTTTAATCTTCTTATTTTAAACTCTTCCCTTCAACAATTTCATTCAAAGACTCAAAAACATCGTTACTAAAATTATTGGAAACAACTTGCTTACTATTTACCTTGTATGTGTGCTCCTCAAGATTCTTCCAAGTGACTCTCGAAAGTATGTCAATATTTTTTTTCGTTGATACTTCATGAGTAATTTTGCCAACTTCTCTCATTCTTAGGCCCATATCTTCATCAACAAACCATCTTGGACTCCATCATTAACAACACAACTTTTATTAAAATTTGTATATACAATTTCATACTTTTCCTCTTTTGTTGCAATAACTTCATGATCATTAGCTGCAACTCGCATCTTTGTATCCTTCGATGTCTCATTTGTCTCTTATCGTTATTAGCAATTTTCTCCATCCACTCATGTTTTATCATTGAAAATTGTGCCCAAAAATCTTCTGCACTCGTTGCACCTCCTTCAAATTCCATCTCTGTAACTTCTTCACCATGCACTACTCTTACACTTGCTTCTCCAATTTCAACTGCTTTCTTGTGTTTCCCCATGTTCTCCCCAATGAGAAATTTATTCACCTCTTTTGATGCTCACTTTCTTAGAAAATATTTTCTATCCAAACCTCTTTCATCTACTCTTTTTAAGGCCAAAATACTTCTCCCTCTCCTTTTCTCAACAAGCATCTTCATAGGTCACTTTAATTTATTTTTCAATGGCCAACCCCAACCATATTCTTGGATTCTTTCCTCAAGACACTACTTACACTTCTCTAAATCTCTTCTCAACTCTATCATTTCTTTATCGCACTCTAAATCCTACTTCTTCACATTCATTTTCATTTTTCCTTTCTTCTTGAGGCTTTCTTGTATGGAATATTGTTGCAGCTTTGATCTTTATGCTTGGCTTCTTGATACCTCACCTAGGGATTCTCTCTATTTCCTCTACCCAATATTTTTTTACCCAAGTTCTTTTTAAGCTATCAAAACTTTCACACACACGTACTTGTCAAAAATATCGTGAGAAAAAATGTCTTCCTCCTCCCAGACCTTTTTGGCTTTGATACTGTAATTGATGACTCAACTTACATACTCCTACACTCTGATACCAAAAATAATGGAAAAATTGCTTAATTACTAACTCATTGCAAATATAAAAGACAAAAATCTGCCATAGGAGATATCGACAACATAATGAAATGGAAAATTGATTGCTAATAATCCCCAAACTCCAAAAAAAAACCAGAGAACAACACTAAACAAGAAAATCAATTAATTTGCAGCCAACACTCTTCAAGAAACAAAAAGTATTGAAAGACAATAAAATCAAACTAGAAAATACCATTCCAATCCAGGATACCAATTCATAGTAAAAGCAACAACAACAACAACACACACACACACACACACACATATTCGTTCCTTTTCCATGTGACAAATATAAACTTCACATTTAGTCGATGCCAAAAGCTGATTATAGTGAGTTGAGGGAATCAAAATTCATTGCCTACAACCCATTCACACCCTCACTTAACATAGCCTCTATTATTCCTGCACACAAATCAAGCTTTGTTTCAAACATTCTTTCCTATCACTCGACCTTAACACACTTTTTACTCTACCTAAGCAAAGCAAGCTTATTTCAAACCGTCAATACTCTCATCTATTCCTGGTAGAATCTCCTTCATCCTCTGTGTTCTCTCCTCTTACTATATACATGTTATTGTTTTATGCTCTACAAACTGGTTTTACCTTTTTCCCCAATATAAAAAATCGTTGATCTTTTGGCTGCGACACCTTTCTTGGTTTGGGTTCTTTTCCCAATCGTCCCTTCTTTTTTGGCTGGAAGTCCTCCCATAAAGGCGGTGATCTCTTACTAACTACAACTTTATCCTATCCACTCACAAGGAAACTTGATAGACAACCAACCAATAAAACTCACTGCCATCCTTGAAGCACCACTTGTCACTAGGACACAAGGAAATGAGAGACCAAAATTTGTAACAAAATTGAACAAAAAAACCAAAACTTAAAAACTAAAAGCTCTTGCATCAGGTGTTTAGCATTTTAATTATTGTTAGTTATGATAAATATGTTATGTGGAGTCTTTTTGAATGAAGTCATGTGATTAAAAGTGTGAGTGCAATTAAGGTTTGTTAATCCTTAATTAAATTTTGAATTTTGAATTGGTCTTTAAAAGGTGTTGTTTGGTCAATTTTATTGATAGTAGTGCAAAAATAGACCCCTAATGTCTATACCTATGGAAGGGGGAATTTTTGAACATGTGACTTTGTCCTTGGAACATGATATGACCCTTCAAAAATCCATTTGAAGGAGTGAAGAATTTGAGTCATTAGGAATTGAGAGAAGTGACTTTTCACTCTCCCACCCCACCCTCCAAAATTCATTAATGAATTTGAAAAGAGCATCAAAGCTTTCACATGTGTGAAATGGCCTTGTAAAGAATGTCGAATAGAGTGTCATAGTACATTCCTCATCTCCCCAAAAGTCTCACACATGTGTAAGACGTGTGGGGATATGTGTTTGAAGAATGAATGAAAAAATTACAAGTGCCACTCCCTCATTCAAAGGATCTTAGATTTAAAATCCTTTATAGTCTTCATGTGATGGAATTTTGGCATGCTTTCATTCATTATTTTTTTTATTTGGAGTTTTGAAAGTCTTACGAGTAGATTTGCATTTTGAGGAGGATGTTCAAAGGCCTGGCTATGGAAGAAGAGGACTCATCCCTACAAACCATGTAGAGATATAAGTTTTCCTCTTCCCTTGTTATTAATTTAGTTAGTTTTGTTTTAAGATCTTATTTCATTATACATGTATTTATTTTTAGATTGTGAAAGAAGGGAATGATATATCAAGCATTTAGGTTGAATATAAGGGACATAAATGTGGAAGTAGGTAAGCCCTTTTTGTGGGTCATATAAATCTTTTATTTTGTGAAATAATGTTAGGGCTTCAAAAAATAATGACCCTAAAATGGTTTATCCTTGCTCGAGGGAATGGTTAGAGCCCTAAAAGAATGCATGATGCCATTTACGATAGGATGGAGAGCAAGTTGTGTCCATCGGTTTGAGCTAAAAACTTGATATTTATTTTCTTAAAAATGGAATATAGCAATCCCTTATTTATTAGCATAATATTTATTTTCAACTATTGCATTGTACATGTTAGGAATGATAGAGCTAAAATCATCTTAAAAATCTTCATATTATATAGTATAAATTGTTAAGGGATGTAAGATCCTAATCACATGTCTTTTCTCGTGATTATGTTATTATTGTGGAAAAAAATAACAATAATATTACTTTGTTAAGGAAAAATAGATTTAAATGAATATTGTATCTCCTTTTGTATCCAATGAAAGAAAAAAAATTATTTAATTCTACAATAAAAGTTGTATTATTGTAAAGTTACTACATGTGTTAAATATGGTTAATGATACTCATTACCTATTATTAGCATTCTAAGTTTTCATGGGAGTTTTAGTTTCCTCCATTAATTTACAAATGATTAGGAAACATTTAGTTGTGTAAATCATTGAATATGAATAAAATAATAATATTTGTAACTTTTTTCAATAATTTTTAAACTACAAATATGTGAGAATTATAGTAGAACATTTGAAACAAGTCTATTATATATATATATATATATATATAATATGACCCTTTAATTAATGAATAAAATATTATTTGCAATAAAACTCTTTCCAAGTTCTTATTTTAAAAACAATTAATAAATTAGTACAATATGTTTATTTTGGAAAAATGGAAAAATCAATTATTGAGGTTGTAAAATATTACTTTCTAAAATTGTAGCAAAAGATACTTTCTAAAATTTAAATAACTCTATATCTTTGAAGAAATATAATGTAAAATTTTAAATATATATTAACCAAATAATAATCTTGATTAAAAAAAAGCAACTCATATTACATAATCATGACTAAATTTTTCTCATATATATATATATATTCATAATGAAAGTATAATTCTTCTATTATATTTTATCATTATACACCGTATTAAAATACTTAATATTTAAATTTTAAATATATTTTAAATGTTAAAAAATATATATTTTAATATGCTAATAATATATATTACATACAAACATATATATATATATATATATAATAAAAATAAATAAATAAATAAAATTATAGTCTTCCCTTACTGCAGAGGTGAGACCCTATTGTTGAACATGCCCTCGGGATAGGGGCTACGACTCCCATATGTGGGTGCAACATATGTTGCGACCCACAGGGTAGGCCACGACCTCCCAAATGGGAGAAGCAGCGGGATACAACCCTCACCTCTCCTATAAGTAATATTCATTTTTTTTCTTAAAGAAAACCTTCGTCTATAAATTCTATAAATACACTTTCATTAAAAAGAGAGAGAGTATGAAGGCTGTGTAGTTTAAGTTTTATTCCTCGGCCACCATTTGTAATGGAAAAAAAACATCTATGAGTTTAAATCAAAGGCAAATGAAAACCTCACCCCTTCGAAATAAATCTTCATTTGCAGTTTTAAATATATATTTTTTAATAGAGCTTCATTTATTTTTTTGTGAGAAATGGAAAATGGAATGCCCGTGTACAACAAGAAACAAATTAAAAAAAATCATATAAAATATTTTTTGTTTGGCATTCAAGCCATCCCTGCCAATGGAGGTTGTGTCTAATAAACCTGCCTGCAAAACATAGAAAATGAACAATAAAATTATATACCTTCTATGTGCATCCAATCTACAATATGTTACACTTAGAATTAGGAAAGAAGGGTTGCAATTGACCTCATTGCATAGAAGATCCAAAACATCCCTCCCTAGGAGCAGTTGTCCCTTATTCATCCCCTTTAATTTGCAAAGGAAATTAAGCATAGGAACAGTTGTCACTTGTTCATCCCCTTTCATTTGCAAAATAAGTTAAGCATAGGAAATTTTGTGAAAATAAAATAATAGAAATACATACCTAATAGTAGACAAAATGAACTATAAATAAAACAAAATAAATAACACAGATGGAGAACTAAATCTTTGTATATTCATGTTTTATTTTGGTTGTTTGGTTTCCCTCGAGACAGAGAGTTGTCCTTCATCAACCTTATAAAACCAAAATACTTGTTAATAAATGAACAGATCAAATAAATTGTTAAGCAAATTTGAAAGCATATAAAATATGAAATTTTGTTATCAACTAATCTCTGCTCATCCGAGTCTTCCCCTCTGCCCTAGTGCACAACGTTGCTCAGGTAGCTACTTAGAAATTTAGCAAGAAAAAGAAGTGAAGATGAAATCTTCATGAAGTTAAGCTATGGGCGCTTGATTAATTAAGATTAGGGTTTCAACTTGAAGTAAAATAGGAGGGAAGGAAATAAAATTTGAGTTAATTAATTAAAAATCTATTTTCGAGAAAGAAAAAATCTAGTCATCGCTTTCAATCTATTTCTTTATTTGAAATTCTTCAGACAAAATAATGTTAATACTTTGGATATTATAGAGGTCATTAATTACTTTATAATGATGTTATTAATGACTGGTGTAAAATAAAATAATAATAATAATAATAATCATAATATTATTATTATTATTAATATTGTTTTTGAAAAGTTAAGCAGCATTTACAGGGCGTTGTACCCTTCACAACGAGCCACTAGGGCCAAAAAGGAACGAGACTAAACATAAAACAGAAAGAAAAGAAAACACAAAAACAACCCAAAGGTAGCACAACAACCACAAAGCATCAGCCGACAGATAGGCACAGGGAGAAACTAACTGGCATTGTCCCAATTTTTAATTAGGAGGTCCACTGCCTCATCACCCACCCATTCTTTTTTTTCCTGGTTTTTGTTACCCTCCAACTCCTCCTTTATAGCATTAGACAGGGTTCTTGTGACAAAGTGACCCAACTTCATGGTGAAGCAGGTTAACCCCCGAAATATTTTGTCAAGAGTATCCATTCTTTTAACCACATCGCATGAATCCACTCCAACATCCATAGTCCCCTAAACCTCTCCAGGCTCATCCACCAGGGGATGGGGAGAGTAAGAGGAAAATCCATCAATCGAAAGCTTTCTTTCCTTCAGAGTAAACTAGGGCCTCTCCACCATTTCTTCCTCCTCCTCTTCAGAATCTTCTTCCTTGTAACCTTTGCTATTAGACTGCTCCTCCTCAGAGTCTTCAATAATTAGCCTCTTCTTGCTATTCTTGGCTAGCCTTCTGGATCTCCTCCTAGAATTTTCCCCTCCTATCATCTCCGTGTTCCCCACAACCGTATCCCCTCTGGAATATTTCTTGACAGCATTCTTGCCCTTACAATCCTTAGCAGTTGGGGCCAAAATGCATTTCTCCTTGCCTTTTTTAGTCGAGGTGGCCTTGTAGGCCGCGTCAGCCTGAGTGGCTTTTAGCTCACAGAGTCCTTCCACCGCATTAGCATGGGCCTTACCCAACCCACCCTTAAGTTTTTTGGTGGTAATTTTGGCTTTAGGATTCCCCACATTGCTCGAATTGGGCTTCCGAGGAGGGCTCTTAGACTCGGTCGGGGAAATATGCACAGTTGAAAGGGGTTCAATGTTCTCAATGCAGACCGTCGTGATGGCTTTGGGTAGGTAGAGGGCAAGATGAAAGTGATACAGTCTCAGGATATGCCCTTGATGGAGCGGGAGTGGTGGGAGATCACAAGGGTTGCGGCTGGCCGACTCTTTGCACTTGTCAATAGAGCTTTCAAGGTCCATTAAAAGAAAAAATGGGAAACTGAGCAACACTTTATGTCTAAGGTGATTTAACATCGGGAAATGGTAAAAGAAATAGGTTTTAAATCTACCTTCCAATGTAACATACTTCATCAACGCCATACACACCTGGTCCCAAGGCTTTGGGAGCGCATCCCTCTCAAACCCTGCCTGATTCTGCACTGGAGTCTCCTCTCCTCTAAAAAATTCCTTTAAGCTTTCATGGTGTGGTTTTTTGGTGTATTTAGGATACTTTTTCCCAGAACACAACAAACCCGTAGCTTGTGCAATTACCTCTTCACTGATTTTGAACAATATACCACCAATGGAGACCCGTATGTCATTCCATGAATTGGCAAACTGACCTGATAGGATAGGATCATGGCCAACCAAGCACTCCATAAGTGGAGCAATACCACCCTCCACACAAATGTATTAGACCAAAGGGTTGTTCTGAAACTCCTCGTAGTTGTCAGGTTCAGTCCTAACCTGCTCACCACCCATACTTCCGACCTGCACAGAAAACTCAAAATGCAAAAAATGCCAATTGCAACAGCTGCGAATGATAATCACAATGTGATAGTTAAGGCAAGGAATACAACCAAGGATGATTAAACCCATGTATAGGATGCATGCATGGAGGGGAAAATCACCACAGGGTGATTTGACACAAAATTTAAAGAATTTATGATTACAGCCAAGAAGGCAAGAATTAGTGGACAAGTAGAGGATGCACAAAAACCCAAGTGGAAAGGTCGGATAACTAAAAATAGTGAGCATCCAAATCAAGCCAAAAGATTCCCACACTAAACTAACCGGCCCAAAGCCCCTAGAAGGCCATCTCCCAACATGAATAGTCAAATCATTATAAATACATTCACTCCCCTAGATGCAAGGAGATAAAATAAGAAATCCAATAATCCCCAAGGGACTAGATTGCACAGTATGGCTCCGCAGATATGAAGTCACGTCCTTCCACCTATCCATCATCAAGCCGCCACAATTAAACTTGAACTCATTATTTAATTCCCATCCCTACCACCTCACCGTAACCTTAGAACTCGACCCCATCCACCATTTCCAAAGGATAGACACATGGAACCTCCTTTCCATGCTCCACACATGTAGATATTTCTTAGGAAACCTCCACCTATACTTCATTTCAAAGTTAAGGCTCATCCACCAGATACCCAAAACAATTCAGTGGGTCCCCCAATCAGCTCCCGTCATCTAAAGATTAAAACTTATTGCAACCCATGGTAGCCCGTTTCCCACGTGATTAATGCTTGAATATTTGGCGGAAGCCTTTCCTTTTTCCTCCAACATTTAGCTGAAGCACAACCCAAGAAAATATTAGCCAAGGCATTTTCCACCTGGTTGCCTTCTTTGAAGATATGGGTGACCTTTTTCTCACTAAATTTGGATAAGAGGAAGCTGACATCCAACAAAATGTCCTTAGTATTCCAACCCATTAATCTGTCTTTATTCACAACATCTATAACTGACTTGGAGTCTCCCTCAATGTGGAGATAAGCAATCCCTAGAGAAACAACAATTTTGATGCCCATTAGCAGCGCACGAGCCTTCGCCACTAAAGTCGAATGAAACCCAATACCTCTAGCAAATCCCACCACTAGAGCTCCCATAGAATCTCTAATAACTCCACCAATGCTTGCCCTACCTGGGTTTCCCTTAGCAGCCCCATCAAAATTAAGTTTAAACCATCCTCTATCTGGAGGCTCCCATTTAGTATTTTTTCTAGCTAAAAGTTTCGCATTATCAAAAAGGAGTTAGCCTTTAAATCTTGGTGGCATTCTTTAGCCATTTTTATTTCATAATCCATCGGGCCCCTCTCTAGGAGTTTCCCATTAAAGAGGGAGATATTCTCCTCTATGAGCCTAACTCCAATGCCAAAAACCTCCTTGGGGCTCCTCTCAATATTCCTAAAAACCCTATTATTCCTCTCCTTCCATAAACACCAACCTAAAACAGGGGGAACCTGCTTACAAATTTTGCCATGCAGAGGGTGGAAAAACTGGCCATACCAACCTAGATTAAATGAAAAAATGTCCTTTTTCATAGCCCAAGAGACACCAAGTTTCTCAAAAGACAGCCCCCAAACTTCAGTAGCAAATGGGCAGTGTAATAAAAAGTGACTGATAGTTACCTCCCCTTTCTTGCAAAGGAAACATCTATTGGGAAAAAAAAAACCCCGAGTCCTCAAATTGTCCTGGGTTAGAATCCTATTATGATAGACTTTCCACCAGAAAAAAAAAATTTTAGGGATCATATGACGATTCCAAACCTTCTTCCAGGGTTCCATAGCAGAAGTTTCCTTGGTCAGCAAACTGTAAGTTGACCGCACAGAGAGATCCCCATGTTTATCAAAAGTCCAAAAAAACTCATCCTCCCTGTCATAGGAAGGAAACTTGATGCTGGAGAGAATCACCTGAAGGGATCAAGCAAGACAAAAAAGGTCAAGAGAATGGGGGAAATAAAGGGTAAGATCCTTCCAAATCCTAGCTCCAGGAGGTCCAGAAAGATAGTCACTGATATGAATGCCAAAGAATCTTTGAGCTGCTCCCATCACCACCCCAAAGCCAGAGGAAGCCAAAGAGGATTCAATAAGCCAAGTATCTTCCCAGAACCTGATTTTAATCCCCTTTCCTATTTTCCATTTAATTCCTTTCTTTAGCAAGCCTTGTATGCAACAGATGCTCCTCCACACAACAGAGCCCTGGGGGTGAGGTTCCGAAAGACAATCAATCAAGGGCCTGTTCTGAAGATATTTGGCATTCAGAATTTTACACCAGTCCTTAGTGTTCCTTAACTGGTCCCAACCAACCTTGGCCATCAGAGCCCTGTTAGAGTTAACAATCTTCCTTATTCCAAGCCCACCACAATTTTTAGCTTGGCAGACCCTTTCCCATTTCACCAAAGCGAGTTTATTTTTTTCCTCAGTACCATACCATAGGAAATTCATTTGAATTCTTTCAAATTTATTAGAAATATACTTAGGAATCTTAAAAATGGATAGAAAATAAGTGGGGATACCTTGGATAGCCGCAGTGAGTAGTTGAAGTTTTCCAGCATGAATTAGCAAAGTGCCCTTCCACCTAGCCAACTTCCTTTGAATCCTTTCTAGAACCAAATTCCAGAACTCTGTGGGTACCTCCTTAACTGTGAGGGGGAGCCCAAGGTACACCGACAGGAGAGAATCACCAACACATCCTAGAACCGCAGTCACCCTATTTTTCAAATTAGGCATGCGATTGAAAAAATAAATCTTGCTTTTATTGTAATTGATGCATTGACCAGAGCAAGAGGCATAGTTGTTAAGACAAGCTTTCCATTTCCTGGCTTCCACCACAGAGGCCTTCCCAAATAGAAAGGTTTCATCCACAAATTGCTGCACAATAATCGGATTTAGAGAGGAAGGCGCTCTAACACCGAAAATGGATCCCTCTGACAGCAGACCCATGAAATTCCTACTGAGCACATAAGAAATCATAATGAAAAGATAGGGAGACAGAGGGTCTCCTTGTCTGATCCCTCTACCAGCAGACAAGAACCCATAGGGGGATCCATTAATCATAACCGAGAACTTAATAGTACTTACACATTCCATAATGAGTTTGATGACCGAAATGTTAAATGCAAACTTGGCCAAGACCTTTGGGATGAAGTCCCACAACACTTTATCATAAGCTTTAGAAATGTCAAGCTTGAGAGCCATCCCCGCATTGTTACATCTATCCATAGAGTGGAGCAGTTCATGGGTTGTCAAAGTGGCATCAAGAATATGTCGCCCAAGGACAAACCCCTTTTGAGTGTGACTAATGATTTTATCTAGGAGAGGTTTGATACGGTTAACCGGGATCTTAGAAAAGTTCTTATAAAAGGTGTTAAAAAGACTAATAGGTTGGAAGTCAATCATAGAAAGAGGCTCACTAATCTTGGGGATAAGAGAAATGAAAGTGTGGTTCAATTGTTTAAGGATTCTACCAGATTTGAAGAAGTCCCTGGCCGCAAGAACAAGGTCCCCACCCACAGTATCCCAAAAAATCTGAAAAAATGCAGGAGGAAAACCATCAGGCCCCGGGGCTTTGAAAGCCCCCATGCTAAAGGTAGCCAGATGAACTTCTTGCATGGAAATAGTCCTAAGGATTCCCAAGTTATCTTCCTGAGAGATGGAGGCAGGGAGATGTTGAAGAATCACATAGTCCAAGGCCAGGTTGGGCGCTTCAGTCGGAGCCAAAAAAGCCTCCTTGAAGTAGTTCACCGCATAGCTCCCAATTTGAGCTTGATTTGAAATCACCTCCCCAGTGGCATTTGTCAATTTAGAAATTTGGTTCCTTTTCCTGTGCTTGATGGCAAAAACATGAAAAAAGGAGGTGTTCCTATCTCCTTCCTTCAGCCATTGGACCCTTGATTTTTGTTTCCAGAATACCTCATCATTTTTTAGGACACGTTCCCATTCCATTCTAGCTTCTCATTCTTGGATGTGAGTCTGTTGACTGTCATCACCTTCATTCAAATTTTTCTGTAAGGTCCTCAACTTTCCTTCAAGCAGTTTTTTCCTTTGAAACACATCCCTAAACACATTTTTGTTCCATCCTTTAACCATCAGTTTAATATGTTTAAGTTTAAAAAAAATCCTAAACATAGGGGATCTTTGGATAGGAATATTCTACCATTCACCAATTTTCTTTTTGAAATCAGGATGAGCATTCCACATTATTTCAAAGTGAAAAGGGTAGGGGCCCATAGTAGGTCGGATATTAGTGGTCAACAGAAGAGGATTATGGTCAGAGACCATCCTGCGAAAGGTTATAAGGTTGGCATCTAAGACATTAGTTCAATGAGGAGAGTAGAGGAAGTGGTCAAGCCAGACCTGAATCAGGTCACCACCAACCCATCTATTAGACCAAGTGAAATTATGGCCCAGGAGCTCAATATCAACTAAACCCGAAGAATTCAAAAAATTAGCCAGATCTGACATGTTGTCAGTGTAATCCAAAAAGCCACCACTTTTCTTAGATGAAAACAGGGGAGAGTTAAAATCTCTAGCAACAAGCCAACGACCTCCCTTATTCAGATTGATCTTAGCCACCATGTTATCCCACAAAATACTCCTCAAGTTCCTTTGATTAGGAGCATAAATATTAATAACAGGCCACACTTCTCCAAGATAAGAGAACGAAACCCCCACACTATTTTTACACTGAAATATTTCAAGAACCTTGTAGACAAGAAGGGTTCCAAAGCACAACCAAACTCCCTGAAGCTCCCTCGGCGTCACTATAGACATAAGAAGTATTAGGCCACAAAAAGCTAGCAATTTTGTCAAAATTAACCATCAACATTTTGGTTTCTTGAAGAAGGTAGACATCAATCTTATGTTCTACAATATAGTTCTTCAGGGCAAGTTGTTTGTGTGAACTATTAAGCCCATGAACGTTCCATGACATAATCCTCATTTCTGACCTTTTTTTGAGGACACATCCAATGTCCTTTGTTTTCCCAGAGCAATCTCATTTGTTGTCTCTCTCGTTATAGTGAATCTCTGAGAAGGTCTCCCTGGCTTAGATTCTCCTCCTACATCTACCTTATTCTTTATTCCTTTCTTCTTGGGCGTAGTCCATATCCCTTCACTCTCAGCTTTCTCAAGCTTTAAACTCCCCAAACTTTCAGTAGACTCTTCAATCATACCAGATCTCTCTTCCTCCCAGATTTCACCATCCTCAAACAAAGCCCCACGGGTCCCCAAAGCGATAGCCAAAACTAGAGGGTCACTAGCTGATGCGCCAAGAACAGAATCCCCACCAAGGACCCCCACAAACACAGGATCAACAGCCGAAGAGCCAGGGTCCCGAGACAAGGACAGGGATTTAGAAGCCAACTCCAAAGCATCACCAAGATCAAAAAATTTAGGAGGAGGACCAATGGGGGAGGGTGGGTGAGGAGGATTCACAGGTGAATGGTTAGCACCTGGGGGAACTAACCCAGCATCATATGGCGGTTTCAGAATATTATCAAACAGAGTAGTAGGATTTAAAACATTGTCCTTAGACTCTCGACTGATAGTGGATTTGTAGTCGGAAATAAGATGCCCTGCTTTAGCACACTTTTGATAGTATACCACAACGTTTTCGTAACACACAGGTTGAGACCAGCTGCCCAACTTAGAACACAACATGATTGAATTCGGTAGAATTTTATCAACACAAATATTGACACAAAATCTCACAAAGACTAACCTTGATTTCAATTTTGTGATAGCATCTATGGTAACAAATTGGCCCAACGAGTCCCCAATAGCTTTGAAGATGGCCTTGTCCCAAAACTCCAAAGCCAACCCCAAAAGCCTAACCCAAATAGGAGCTGACTTATTTAGATCAGTAGCAGAGTCGAAACTAGGTTTCCATTTGCACAAAGCCAGACTGTGCTTTCCAAAAACCCACAGACCCGATGACAGAGTCACCACTAAGTCCTCCGCAACAGTGAATCTAAATAGGAAAATACCATCATCCATCGCGTGAATCTCCACACTACTCTTAATGCACCACTTCGCCGCAACCCATTTCTGAACCAAATCCACCGTTGGATGGTATGAGAGAAATCTTCCCAACACAACATTCTCCATGGAGGAGAGGATTCTGTCACTTATTGAATTAGGAATGTCAAACACAATACCTAAGGATGAAACAATCTCAGGAGAAGATGGAAACAAGGAAGAGACTTGTTTCCCATTAGAAAGCACATCCTTCCAACTGACAGCCGGAGAGATCTTTACCGCTGGCACAGAAGATACGCCCGGAGATGCCAAAGACTTCGAAAATCCCAAATCGGAAAGCACTGACCCCGTAGGGGGGCGTCAAGCACGGGCCCAAAGGAGGGGAGCACAGATTGGGTGGGGCAGAGGGGGACCATTAGATACCCCCAAGACAGATTCCACCATGCACGCAGAAAATTCAAACTCAGAGGAGTGGGAGAAAATTCAACTCAGAGGAGCGGGTTATTATTAATATTGTTAAATTTTTTATCAGGATTAATAATATTCTCATAGTGGTTGGTTACAACAACAAAAAAAATGTTTGTAATATAAATTCTTGCATGTGTAAATAGTTAAAATTTCAAGTGCAAAATAATTGTTTCATTGGGTAGACCTACAATTATAGTTTTTATATATAGGTATCTAACTTTATATTTGTTCTTATTTTTGTTGTATGTATAAGAAAGGTATACATTATATCAATTCAAATATAATGAATATATGCATATATATATACATAGCTTTACCGTATTAATTAAGCCATTGGATTAATTAGTTACTTAAGCCAGATAATTTAGATATAGTAATATTTAAAAATTGGGTTTGACTATATATCTTATATATCGATATATATGTGTATATATGATAAATATATATAACCTTGTTGAAGTAGTATAAATTCATGATGTGGAAACTAATAGTAACTCCAGTATGAGGAAATACCATTAAAATGGATAAGATTTCTTATAACAGTTGTAAATATAAATGTCAATAATGTCATTTACAATAGCATATAAACTAATGATTATAAGAGAAGTGATATTATCATTAAAGAAAACATTAGCATTGGTATCAAAATTAGAGAGTAATAGTTTGAAGCAAAATTACATTATGGTTAAAACAAAAACAAAATAGGATGGTTATCTAGCTAAAATTAATGGCATTACACATACTACTATGAATTAAAGGCTAAAGAGAAGATATCCAGAAGGAAGCAAAATAGTTCAAGAGGTAGTGGAAGAAGGACAATAGAAAGAGGAAAATAAAGTAGTAGTAAAGGGAAACAAGCTTATGAAGAAGAATCAAGGCCTAAATGGAATAGATAATAAGGTCAAGGGATGAGAGGAAGATTGTGTATTATAGGAGGATGTGGTGGCAATAGCAAGGGGTTTGTTAGAAAAATGTTTCTAGTGTGGAAAATTTGGTCATACGGCCTTTGAGTGTTCACAATTACACTAATAAAGCAGTAAGAAGAGAACAACTATAAATTCCCTAACATAAGTGGAAGAATAAAGCGTACCATCACCAAAGGAAAAATAACCAAAGGAAGGAGAATCTCTTATGTGCAAGAGAGTCTCAATGGAACCAAACTAGGAAGGAGATGGAAAATCACATAAAATATGTATTTTCTAATTTTTATGCAAGTCTAGAGGTAAGTGTTGTAAATTAATTGTAGATAGTGGTAGTATTGATAACCTAGCTTTTGAATAAATCATAGAAAAGATGGGTTTGAAAAAGAGAAAAAATTCCCAATCCTTTAAAATTTACTCGACTTCAAAATAACATCAATTAATTGTGGATGAGTAGTGCATCAGTTTTAAGATTGGGTTGAATATAAGGATGAATTATTGTGTGATGTTATTTTAATGAATGTATGTCATGTGTTTTTAGGAAGACCTTGGAAATTCGATAGGGAGACTATCTATGATGGTAGGAAAAATATATACACCATTGTGAAAGGTGGAAAAAATATGTTTTGAGTTCATTAAATGAAAAAGAGAATAAAGTAAAGCACAATAGTCTTGTAGCTTATTTAGATAAGAAAAATAGGTTATAAAGGTGATGAAAGAGGTTGAGAATAACAAGGTGAAGGTTCCTTTGAAGAATACTGCAATTAGAAATAAAGGAAGTGTACTAGTTGTGTGCAATAGTAGTATAAAGAAAGGGAGAAAGGCATGAATACTAAAGGTAATCACAAGGGAAGTGAAGATTCAAAGAGGAAACATCATAAATCATAATTGGGGTATTTAATACTATCTCATGAAGGGCATGGATCTAATTTATAGAGATTTTGTTTTTGGTAATTTGCATGTTGAAGGTGGATAAGAAGAGAGGACAATAGGAAAGGGAAGAGATCAAGTGGATAAAGAAGAAGTTTGGATTAAAAAAAGCATGGGATCACCATCCTAAGAACCTAAAAAATTTGATGAGTTTCTAACTCATGGAACATTCCACTTACTCATTTTTTTTTTCAAGAGCATTTAGGTCCATATGCAACTTGCATCAACCAAAATATTTCCTTTCTTTCCTTTGATTTTTATTGTTTTTTATTTGTTTATGTTGGTTTTTAGGTTGTGGCTTTGAGTTAAGGGTATCACCTAATAGAGGAGCCTAATGAATAGTTGTAGATCAAATTTGGTGAGAATTGGGCTCCATTTTGACTTAGTTATGGTTGTCATGCCCTAAATTTACACATAAGGCAAGAACACAACCTACATTTTTTTTTTCAATTAAACATGTAATAACACCATTCACTACTAATCATGTACACACATGTACATTAGTCTATACCCATCAAATGATGTTGGACAAGTAACATCGTAATTGACACATCGCCCGAGAGTGGGGTGTGGGAAAAGTACATTTGAGTGCAAAAAATCTACCACATGCACCCTTCATTAAGGGAAAAGTTGGATCTAAACTAGGTTACTTAAGGTTAAATAATGATGGGCTTGATACCCTAATCTATAATACCAATAATAAAAAAATTATCTTAAGTCTAAGGTTTTCTAATAATGTTTAACATTTTTACATCAACTACTAACATTGTTGAAAAGAAGTGTAGGACAAGAGAATAATTTTGTTTCTGAGATCAAATTATATATAGTACAAAACTTTGATCTCATTTATTTATTTACCCTTAATTACTTGGCATGTTATTACCATATTTTTCTTTATCAATAATTTAATGTTATTATTAACATTATCACTTTGTTTCCGTATTATTAACCATAGAAAATATAATTGATTAATATTAATTTAACTATTAGCATTATTAATTCAATAAATAATATAAATGTTAATAATTCACTTGTGAATTACTTAATTGCTATAATATCTATAATCTTATAAATATTTAAACCTCAATCTTATAATGGTTATTATATATTTCAATTACAATAGTTAGATATGGGATAATATTCACTTCATTAATGTAATAACCATTATAAATATTATTATTTCTCCAAAAATTAATTTTATTATTATAATTACTATTTTTACTAATAATATTAATATTAATATTTGTCGGTATTGTGAAGCCCAATTGGTTCATTGGCATAACTATCATTTTTTGTTTCTTTTGATACTCCTTTCTTGTGTCCTCTCATATTCCATTCAGAGGATTAATTGAAGATTTTATGGAATTTAGATTTTTATTGAATGCTAGTTGGAACACTGTTGTTGATTAATGTACTGCTAAAATAGATTTTTAATAAAATTGGAGAATCCCTTGATTCTTGTGGACTTAGCCTTTTTAAGGTGAACCATGTTAAATTCATGTCTATATTTTTATCTATGTGATTGATTCTTTATCTGCATTTTTTATTTTTGTTTATCTACATTCTTTCTCCAACAATTGGTATAAGAGTTGGGTTAAGAAGCTCAGTGGTGAAGTGGTTCTTTGGAAATCAGTGAAGAGTTTCTAGAAGCATGGAGAAAGAAGATAAATGAAAGATAGAGAATTTTCTAGGGTAGAACTTCATATTGTGGAAAGTACATATGGAATCGCTACTGATTAAGCAAGATCTCTCATTTGCACTGATAGGAAAATCCAAAAGATAAGGTTCTATGAAAATGAAGAGTGGGAGAAAATGGATAAGAAAGAAAGGGCCATTATTTTTCTTTTGCTGTCCAACAACATTCTATTAAATGTTTTAGTTGAGAAGACAACAAAAGAGCAATGGGATAAACTTTCAGATATCTACAAGATGGTGTCGACATCAAAGAAGGTTTTTATCATGAAGAAGTTATATAATTTAAAAATGAAAGAGGGAGGGATCATGTCCAATCACCTCAATGAATTCAATACCTTGGTCACTCAATTGATTTTGGTGGGTATAAATTTAGATGATGAAATTAAACCAATTTTGTTATTATGCTCTCTACCGAACAACTAGGAAGGAGTTGTGATGGTAGTTAATACTTTTGTGGCTACCAAGAGTAAATTAAAAATTGATCATGTTGCAACCACTCTTCTCAGTGAAGACATAAGGATAAAAAATCAAGAACCCTCATTTGATGAAACTTTGACTATTGTAAGTATTGGCAATAGGGGAAGGAGTCAAGATAGAGGTAGAAATAATAATAGAAGGAGGTCCAAATCTACAAGAAGATCAAAGTCAAAGGGTAGAAATGGTGATTTTTGGTTTTGTGGAAAAGTGGGTCACACAAAAAAGAATTGTTGGAATTACAAAAAGGCACAAGAAAAGGTAAGCAATAATGAAGTAAAAATTGTATATGATAAAGAAGATGGTGTTTTGGTTCTTTCAACAAGTGACACTACTGCTGATTCATGGGTGGTTGATTCTGGTTCCTCTTTCCATGCTACTCCATGTCGGGAGGTTTTCACAAACTACCAAGAAGGTAAGTTTGATAGAGTTCTTCTTGGTGATAATAAAGAATGTGAAATAATAGGCAAAGGAGATGTGATGTTACAATTAAAAAATAGAAATAAATGGATTTTGCGGGATGTTAGACATGTTCCCACACTGAAAAGAAATTTAATATTAGTAAGTCAACTTTATGCTCAAGGGTGCAATGTCAAAATTTTATTTAGACACTTGGAAGATAACCAAAGGTGTCTTGGTGATTGCCAAAGGAAACAAATTGGGTAATCTATATGTTTTAGAGTATAATGGTGAAGTGGGAGCTATAATGGCATGTGAAGACAATGGTTTGGAGCTTTGGCATAAGAGGCTCAGACATATGAGAAAAAAGGGACTTGAAGTCATGCTTCAAAGGGATCAAATTCCAAGCTTAAAATATGTTGATTTGGAGTTATGTGAGCATTATCTTTATGGAAAACAAAGGTGGATCAGCTTCTTGAAGACTGGTCATGACAAGAAATCTACACCATTGGAGCTCGTGTATATTTTTTCGATCCCACAGAGCTAACCTCCATTAGAGGCGCTAATTATTTTGTTATGTTTCTTGATGATTGCACTATAAAGTTTGTATTTACATGATGAGTAGAAAATCATATGTGTTTTAAAATTTGAAAATTTTAAGGCTATTCTTCAAAATAAGATTGGGCACAAAGTTAAATGTCTACAAATAGATAATGGTGGAGATTTTTTCTCTTTGTATTTTGACACCTTTTGTGCAGATAATGGCATACGTAGAATTAAAGTAGTTCCTTTCACCCCTTAGGAAATTTGTGCAACTGAGAGGTTGAATTGAATGATTCTTGAGAGAGCTTAGTGTATGCTCTCTAATGTTGGATTGGGGAAATAATTTTAGGCAGAGGCTTGTAATACAATGATGTATTTGATCAATTGATCTCCCTCATCTCGATTGGATTTTGATATCCTAGAGGAGAGATGGCTTGAGAAACAAATTTCTTATAATCACATAAGTGTGTTTGGTTGTGATGCTTTTGTGCATATTCCCAAGGATCAATGTACAAATTTAGATCCCAAATCAAAGAGGTGTATATTCATTGGTTATGGTGAGGAAAAAATTGGTTTTCGTCTTTGGGATCCAATTGTAAAAATATTTATCTGCAGTCAAGATGTGGTGTTTAATGAGAAAGAATTCCCTGCTCTACAAAAACAAAAGACGTCATCAAATGAATATATAGATGTTGTTATGTATGATAATGGACCTAATATGAAGAAATTTACCTCCTTGCATACCACATCTGTTCATTCACAACCTCCTAAAGTTTCTACACATCCTTCATATGTCTATGCACAAACATTTGCATCTAATGTATAGTCCATTTTTTGTCTGCAACCTTCACATATTGGACATTTACCTTCATATGTATATGCACAACCTTCAAAAATTATTGTGCATCCTCCATTAGCTCATACCCGCCCCCAAATAATGAAACATAGCCTTTATTTTTTGACATGCAACCTTCCTCATATCATACGCTACCTATTAGACATAATATGTAACCGATTGCAACTCAAACATAAATAGCTAGAGTGTCCATGCAAGCCATTAAAACCTCATCACTACCTTTTATTTTTGAAATGCAATCCCTTTCTCAGACCATGCAACCTATTTTGGGTGGGAAAGAAGTTTCAATGCAACCTCATGTTGAAGCCTGTAATGTGAGGCATGTGAGGGAACATGGCAGTGTGCAAGAACAAAGCAGTATGCAATGATAGGGAAATTTGTAAGTTGATATAGAAAGTGTTGAACATCAATTCCAAAGATTAAGTTTGGACAATAGTTTGCAGAAATAGGCTCCTCAATTAAGGTGGCCTAATCATGAGAAAAGGTGTCCGACTAAATTTGATGATTATGAGCTATTAATTTCTGATCAGACAAAGCCTAAAAATTTTAAATAGGCTTGCAAAGATGAAAATTTAGTGAAATGGATGGAGGCAATGCAATACAAAATGGAGCCATTGATGACAAATGATACATGGGATTTGGTTACCCTTCTACCAAATCTAAAACCACTCAAGAATAAATGGGTGTATTGATTGAAAGAAGAAGATGGAGGTATTAAATGATATAGGGCTAGATTGGTTGTGAAAGGTTTTGATCAGAAAAAGGGGGTTGATTTGAATGAATTTTTTTTGCTAGTTGTAAAGATGAAAACGATTCAAGCATTTTTGGGCATGGCAGTTGTATGGGCTCTTGAGCTTGAGCAACTTGATGTGAAAACAACATTTCTTCATGGAGATATTGAGGAAGAATTATATATGTAGTAGCCTATAGGTTTTATTAAACAAGATCATGAGAATTTGTATTACAGATTGAAGTGTAGTTTGTATGGGCTCAAGCAAGTCCTAAGGCAATGGTACCTTAAATTTGATAGCTTCATGACCACACAACACTTTACTCATTATGAATTAGACCTGTGTGTCTACTATAATAATCTTGCTAATGGTGATTTTTTTATACTTTTTCTTTATGTTGACGACATGTTGGTTACTGGCACTAGTGTGAGGATAGTTCATGAATTGAAGCAGCATTTAGCTCAATGTTTTTCCATGAAATATTTAGGGGCAGCGAAGAGGATTCTTGGGATGATTATAATCAAGGACAGACAAAAGAGATAAATCAACTTATGTCAAGAAAAATATATTTCTAAAATATTGGATAGGTTCAATATGAAGAATGCCAAGTTTGTTTGTACTCCATTGGCTGATGAATTTCATTTATCATCAACTATGTGTCCCAAAACTCAAGAAGATCATGAAAAAATGAAAGGTGTTTTGTATCCTTCAACTGTTCGGATTATCATCTATGCGATGATTTGTACTCATCCATATTTTGCTTATGTAGTGGGAGTTGTAAGAAGATTTATGAGTAATCTAGGTAAATCTCATTGGCCTGTAGTATAGTGGATTTTATGGTACTTGAAAGGTACTTCAGATCATGTTTTATTTTCTGGAGGAAAGGATACTCAGCTACAAGGTTATGCTGATTTAGATATGGCAAGAGATTTGGACAAACAGATGGCTACTACAAGTTATGTTTTTACATTTGTTGGGGTTGCAATTAGTTGGGTTTCATAGTTGCAATAGGTTGTTGCACTCTCATCTACTAAGGAAAAATATATTTCTCTCACAGAAGGAGCCAAGGAGATGATATGGTTACAACATTTATTGGGCGAATTGTGGTGTAAGCAATTTTTTTCACTTTGTTTTATGATAGCAAGAACACTATTCACTTGATCAAGAACTCCACTTTTCATAATAGGACCAAGCATATAGAACTAATATATCATTTTATTCAACATGTTCTTGGCGAAAGTAAGCTATAGGTGGAGAAAATTGATATGAGAGTGAATCTGGCTGATGCATTAATGAAGGTAGTACAAAGAGAGAAGTTTGAATTTTGTAGAGCTTCTCTCGGCATTGTCAAGATGTGACAATAATCCTGAAGTGGGGGATATCTCTGAGCAACTCTCTCACAACACTGATTGGTCTTCAAGTGGGAGATTATTGGTATGATGAAGCCCAATCGATTCACTAGCATAACCATCACTTCTTGTTTCTTTTGGTTTTCCTTTCTTATGTCCTCTCATATTCCATTCGGAGGATTAATTGGAGATGTTATAGACTCTAGATTATTATTGAATGTTGGTTGGAACGCTGATGTTGATTAATGTATTGCTAAAATAGAGTTTTAATAAAATTGGAGAATCCCCTGCTTCTTGTGGACATAGCCTTTTTAAGGTAAATCATGTTAAATTCGTGTCTATGTTTTTATCTCTATGATTGATTCTTTATCTGTATTTTTTGTTTTTATTTATTTGCATTCTTTCTCCAACAATATTACCATTTAAATTATTTATTAGCTTCATGCACAAATTATTTTTAATTGACATGATGTAATTTCATTTTAATAGTTATCAATTTACTTTATTAATATTATCTATTAATTATTAATTTTGACATTAATATTATTAATAATATTATTATCACTATTAGTTATAGTTATAGTTATAATAAAACATTTTTTTTTTTATGTTACCTTGTGTAATGTATATATATATATATATATATTAGTTATACTTTTCTATATTAACATCAACTATACTAATATTATAATATACCCTAATAAAGGGTGGATTTATAAATTTGATTTAATAAGTTTACAAATCCATTTCCATTTTATGTTGGATGCCCAAAATCAAACCCTAGCATTTTTATTTTGTTTTATTTTTGTTGCAGGGTCATGGAGGCATGTAGCAAGCATTTTTAGGAATGAGATTTTTTTTGATATAGGGGGTACACATGTTGTGTGACCCACCCTTTTCCACTCCATAATTTGTAGAGTTCGTGTCCTATGGGTTTCACCCCTTTATCAGGGTGCCCCTATGGTGATTATAACCACCCACAGGGTTATGCCCTAAGGGGGACTGTGACCCCTCAAGGGTAGCATGCCTCTCATAAATTTAGTATTTAAAAAAAATATCCTTTGTTTATTTTTTATAAAGGAATTTAAGATCTGTATTTAATCTCTATATATTTTTTAAATGGTGTTTGTTTTAAAAAACTCATGTTTATTATTATTTCAAAAATAATGATCTATAGGAAAATAAATAGTAAGGTCTATTTTTTTTGTTTTTTGATCTACAAGAAAATGGTAGTTGTGAAAATAGATGGATGGGGGATTTTTAAAAAGATTTTTTTATTTTTTCACAACAAGAACAAATAATTTTAAATCCCTATTGAAATGTAAAGACTTCATTTATAAGATCAAATAGTATCATAATGAAAACATTCAATTGAAAATTTTATTTAAATATGCATATTGGGAAAGAAGAACACAATTTTTGAGATAATTGAATGTATAATTATTCACATTTATTAAGTAAAAAATGGTGCACGGGGATCGAGGGTGTGGATCATGGCATATTTGGTGCTTGGAATCCACAATGACAAGAAAAAATTGAAGGAATTTGGAGGCAAGGGAGATGGTCTTGGGATGTCGAGGAGGAGATTCCTAAGATAGGATTCACCACCAGGAGACCAACAAACAATAGAGAAAGTCGAACAATCAGGGGAAGAGAAGAGGGCCCCCAACATGGTTTGGTTTGAGAGGGAAGAAACTGTATGAAAATCTTGATTTTTCGTAGGCCTCGACGACAAGGACAATGTCATAGAAACAATAATGGTTTCAAAAGAGGTGGTGGTGAAATGGGGTGTGTTTAGAATCCTAGATGGAGTTGAATCATGGGAGGCATGGTTTGTGAGATTGAAACATACATTGAGACTCTGGACCCCCACCCAGAGGTTCAAATGATGCCAAACATTGAAACAATTGGGAGAACAATGTCGGGTCGGATCCAGGCAAAAACCTTAGGAAAACACTAGTGATGTGCCCGATTAAGCTTCAAATGGAGATATCAAGATTGGAGAACCTAGTTCTTTTGGCCAAATGGTATGGAAAAGATCTCAATTGGGAGAGCTTAAAAATGTGGTGGCATAGAAAATGGGGGGAAGAATTACAATTCAAATCTTTAACAAATGGATATTTTGTGGTGGTCTACCCTACACTAAACATCAGGGAGGAAATTGTGAATCGAATATGGATAATGGACGAATGTGGCTTTTACATTTGATGTGGATGGTTGGTTTTGATTCTCTAAGTTACTAGACGGAGATAATGCAACATTGGTACAAGCTTCCCAATCTCCCACTGGAATACTAGGAACCAAGTATCTTGGAAGAAATTGGAAATAGTTTGGGCACTTATTTATGAGCAGAAGAGAGATTGGATCTAGATGGAATTCACACTCATGTTAGGATTTGTGTCAAAAATACCCCCAATGGATCTATCTCGAGGGAGATTGAGCTAATTTTAGATTGAGGCAAATGGGTGCAAGCCCCAATTAAAGACTCCAATTCAACCAATACTCTGGTTAAACCTCTAGGTTGGTGCCTTTCCAACAAATCCCTAGGAAATGATGAGAACATATTTGCTTCCCAATCCATCAACCAGAATAGTGCCTCAAACAAAGCAAGGACAAATCCCAATCAGGAGAAAAAATGCGACTCTCAAACAAAGAAGTTGGTTGTGCCAAGTGAATCCGAAAAAGGAACAAGTTTGGGTGAAAAAACGGATGGCCCTGGGGGTCAAGGACAAGATCTGAATTTGAAAATTTCAGAGGCCATTGATTTGTTAGGAAAAAAAAATCGAAGAAGTAGAATTGAATTCCCTCATTGAGGTGGGAAATGAATTGGTAGAATTGGCTAAGGTGGTCGAGTGTGGATCCCAAAACCTTGAAGCAGTGGATCTGTTTGAAGAGTGGATTGAAGGTCCTAACCTAGAAGAAGAAGATTTCATCATGGAAGTTGCAGACAATGCTCATAAATCCTCTAGTGGTTTGTTGATTTTGTGGAGACCTCAAAATGTGATATTAGAAAAATTTGTGGGAAATAGGCATTGGATTGCTTGTAAGGTAAGAAGTCTTGTTTCTAATCTTAGCTTTTTACTCATCAATGTTTACAGACCTAATGCTTGCATTCAAATATGACAAGTGTGGAAGAATTAGATGTGATTTGCAATAGCCCTGGGCATGAATTTTGCATCTTGGGGGGATTTCAATTCAATATTGAGATTAGAAGATAAGAAAGGGGGTGTAGGGATAGTGTTACAATCACAAAAATATTTCAATAATTTTATAGAGACGAATATTTTGATTGAGACTCAAACGGGGAATGGTAACTATACTTAGACGAACAAGAGGAAGGGTTCTACAAAATTTCTAAAAAAATGGATAGGCTTTTCATTAAAGGGAATCTAGGATGGTTTCCCTTCACTTTGGATTGCAAGATCTTGCTTGGATCTGGCTCAAACCATTTCGTAGCACAATTGGAATTCATAAGAGAAAGAGGTCCGATCAGGTTTCCTTTTAAGTTTGAAAACATGTGGTTCAAGGATCCAATTTTTTTGGATCTCATAAAATAATGGTGGTTTGAATGCAATCTAGGGGGATATAAGGTGTTCAATGTTGTTGCAAAACTCAAAGCGGTTAAACAAAATTTTAAAAAATGGAATAAGGAATGTTTCAAAGATATCTTCAAAGAAAAAATGAAGACTAAGGAAGCTCTGAAGGTGGTCTGAAAGAAAGTGATCATGAACGACATGAGTAGTGATAACTATTTGGTGGAAAAAGTATTGTTAAGCAAATCCAGTGACATCCTGGCTAAAGAAGAAGTTTTTTGGAGATAGAAGTCCAGAGAACTTTGGCTCAATATTGGGGATAGGAACATAAAATATTTTCATAATTCGACTAAGGTGTGTAGAGAAATGAATAGAATCTCGAGCATAAATTCTTTCGATGGTAGGATCCTAGAAAATCCGATGGATGTAAAAAAGCCACAACTATAATTTTTCATAATCTCCTAAATGATTGGGGTGGCTCTAATTTGGAAGCACAATTGGAAATCCTCAACAGTATTCCCAAACTATTTTTTGAGGATCTGAATAAAATGTTAAACACAAAATTCACTGAAAAGGAAGTTAAGGTGGCATTTATTCAGTCCATCCTTATAAGGTGCCTAGATGAGATGGGTTTTCAACTGCCTTCTTCTAGAAGTGTGGGGATATTTTGGGTAAAGAGATCATGGAAGAAATTGAGGATTCCAAAAGCTCTGATAGAATACTCAAGCAGATAAACAAAAAATTCATCGCACTCATCCCAAAGAAGGAAAAATTAGAGACATTGGAAGAATATTTCCTAATTTCTCTTTGTAATACATTCTATAAGATATTAGCCAAAAGCATTGTAAATCAACTAAAGAAAAATTTTCCAGATATCATTTTAGAGGAGAAAATGGGCTTCATCCATGGTAGGTCTATTTTGGATGGGGTTATCATAGCACATTCATTCATTCATTCCATCCAATAGTTAAGGAAATTGTCTATGCTATTAAAATTAGGTATTAGGAAGGTGTATGATAAGGTGAATTAACTGTTCTTATTTAAGGTTTTGGAAACATATGGTTTTAAGGAGTTGCTTGACTGGATCTTCAATTGGATTGTCAGTCCAAGATATTAAGTTCTTTTGAATGGTTCCCTAGAGGGTTTCTTCAGTGCTTCTCATTGCCTTAGACGAGGAGATCCGCTCTCCCCCTTTTTTATAATCATGGCGAAAGCACTGGGAACGCCAATATGCAAAGCATGTAGGGATGGGAAGGTGGATGGATTACAAGTTACTAGTCCAGACTACCTATGGTCACTCACCAACAATTCATAGATGATACAATGTTATTTGGAAACACTCGGGAGAGAGAAGCAAGGAGATTAAAAATAATTTTGGATAGGTACTCCTCAACCTCTAGCCAGGAGGTCAGCTTGGTGAAATCATAAGTCTTCTTTCTCAACACAAATGTAGAAAGAGAAAAAAAAATCTTAAGGATTTTGAAATTTGGGATAGGGAAACTACCTTGTGACTACAACAAAGAAATATCTAGAAGTCATTATCACAAAATATGAAGAAAAAATTGGCTTCATGGAAAATTTGTTGGTTATCTTGGGCAAGCAGGCTCACAATGTTAAAGTTAGTTATTCTTTCTCTTCCAATTTACATGATTTCTTATCTCTCTCTCTCTATCAAAGAGAATAAGGAACTCAATAAAAAAATGCAAGATTTTTTCTTGAAAGGGAATTCAGATCAACCCAAATTTCCATTGGTAAAATGGAAAAAATTCTATGAAAGGAAAGAGGCAAATGGTGCAAGTATGAAAGACTTGCTTCTTCAAAACAAAGCTTTGGGTGCTAAACTTGTTTGAGCCCTTCACTCAAAACGTGACCTAAAATGGGTCAAAATTCTTAGGGACAAATACTTAGATGGTGAGAAGAATAGAATTTTCATTTCTAGGTCCCTTCCTAATGGATCCAAAATTTGGAACTTTTTGAGGAACTCCAGAGATTTAATTATTGATCATTTAACCTAGGAGATAAAAGATGGTCTCACTGCATTGTTTTGGAAGGATTTATGGGAAGGTTGGAAGAAACTTGCAGATAGAGTAGATCATGAGCAGGTCAAAAGATTAACTAAAAGGGTATGGGGGCATAAGGTAAGAGATTACATAGAGACCAGATCTGAGGGCAATATGTTTAATCAGTGGAAGAGTCTGGGTGGTTTGGGGCTTGTTACAAGGCCTAGGGAAGATTTCAAAGCTGAGTTGAGTAATAGTAATATCTATGTTAGACAAGGGAAAGACATCATTCGATGGAATGCCTTGGCTAGTGGGGAATATAATGCAAGGGATGGGTATAAAGTTTTGTTTAACACCGGGAAGTATATATTCAATTTACCCACCAATCTTTGTTGGAACAAGATGCATCTTTTGAAGGCTAGTTTATTCACTTGGGTGGCTTCTCAAGGGAGAGTCCTCACTACATATAGGTTCTTAAAGATGGGATATTGTGATCCCTCAAGATGTATCTTATGCAAACATGCAGAAGAGATCGGGAATAACCTTTTTCTGAACTGCACGTATACCCAACGATGTTAGCAATGGCTATGCAACAAACTACAATGGAAATATGAAATGCTAAACACTTTGTTAGAGATGTTAATGAGTTGGCCCACTCCTCATAAGCAAGAAATGTTTAGTATTCTTTAGATTTTCATCCCTTTGATACTTATTTGGGAAGTTTGGAAGGAAAGGAACATACACTTATTTCAAGATAAATAAATGTCAATTTAGTCACTGTTGAACAAGATCAGAGTAGGTATTGTGGAACTTATCAACTCAATATTTGGGGATTTTCGCACAAGAAAGATCAATTTCACTAAGTGGGATGCAACCATAAGGAAGGATTGGCATGGGTTGAAGGTTCCCCCATTTTTTGATGATGTGGGCCTCTCTACAAAAGAAGATAGAAGCAAGGTCAGTTGGTCACATTCAGAGGTTGGCTGGGCTAAACTGTTGATGGGGCTGCAAGGGGAAACCCTAATACTTTTGGGGTTGGATGCATAGTTAGAGATTAGGAAGGAAGGAAAATCCTCTACTAGATGGAACCAACAATGCTACGAAATTCCAAGTGTTGATTATTGGCCTTGGACTGTGCAAAGAACTAAAATTGAAGAAGGTGGAAATCGAAGGTGATTCCTCTTTGGTGATCAATGTTTTACGGTCCAAGAAAGTGTCGAGATGGAAGCTTGGTGTGAAATTGGATATGACCTTAATTCTAGCAGATAGCTTTGATATGGTCATGATTAACCACGTCCTAAGGGAAGGAAACACAGAGGTTGACTCACATTTCCAATAAAGGGGTTGATGACATAACTCTCAAAGAAATAAAACCATAAGTCAGAAGGATAGTGGGTGGTTGGGTGGGCGACTCTCCACAAAAAATCTTGTCGAGAGTCTATGGGATAACACGACTCACTATCTCATTTTGGTTTATGCATTGTTGGGCTTGACACTTTAAGATAGTCATGGCTTCATTTTAGTATTGGTGTTATGGGTTGTGTGCCTAAAAAGATGACATGACATTTTTGTCTTGATGTCATCATTATTGTCTAGGTGTAAAGTGGTGAACTGGGGACATATGTTTTCCAGCTGCTTGACAACTAAGCCATTGGGAGCATTATTTTTCAGCCAAGTTATAATTTCAAACATCAATTCTCATTATGTATGTGGTCACATCAATAATTATGACGATGCAGGGTGTTATACGAATACTGATTTTGGATGTATGGCTCGTCTTTTCATTCTAAATTTGGAATCTTCTCACAAATTATTTTGGGGATGACGAATATTTTACATCATTCATAGGTTGTCTCCTTGCACGCTCCCCATTCAAACATTTGATAGATTCTCTTACTGATGAATTTTTTTATCACATTCATCAATAAGAGAATCAAATTGTGTCTCTCTAAAAAGAACAAAGTGTATCTAGGGAAATTTGTTAAAGCATACATGATATCAATATGTTGAGACCACAAAGCAAATATCATAAAATAAAACCCCAATACATCAACAAAATTGTGAGAATGAAATGCATAAAGAAATAAATGGAAATGAAAACTTTTGTGATGTGCTTCTCTCACTCCATTTTGTTGTCCTTCTTATTCCTTCAATAGATTTGATGTATAGCTCTCAAATGTTATCAAATGCACTAAATATTCAAAGTAACTTGACAAAATTATCGCAAGGAAATCAAAGATATCTCTGTAAATTGAGAAACAAGTCCTCAATTCATATATTTTGAAAATACAATTGGATGGACAAGTTTGAATGCGAGGATAAGTTAGAAGGGGAATTTGCATTTAAAAGTGGAGGAAAAAATGAGTTAGTTGAAAACAAATAAATAAAGTATTTATTTTCGTCAAAATATACTTTTTGAAAGTGGGGGAATGAAAGAGTGAAGGATGAGTTAAATTGAGAAAGAGAAGAGTTGATTATAAATAAATAAGGAAACTATTTATTTTGAACTAAAAGTTGTCATTTCGAAAGTGGGGAGTAGATTTGGAATTTAGAGTCAAGAGTGAAAATGGGATAGATTTAAGTGAGATAGAAATTAGAAAATGGAAGAGATAACTGGGAATGCAAATTGGAAAGTGGAAGAGAAAAGAGAAAGTGAAGTGAGAGAAAGTGGGAGAGATAAGTGGGAATGAAATCTAGGTGAAGATAATTAAACATTTTATAATTAAATAAGATGAATTATCCCCACCTTTCAAAATTAGCAAGTTAGAAGGATAAATGCAATAAATTAATAAATATAATTTATTAATTTATGAGCCCATATTAGGTAATTAAATAAAATGAATTTATTTAATTACAAAGAAGATAAAAGAGAATAAATAAATAAATGTTATTTATTTATCACACTAGGATATGGGGGGAAATTAATTAAATAATTAATTTTCCTAGGACATGTTAATGTTGAAAGGGTTAGTCGATTGAACGAATTAATCAATTGGACTAATGACAAGGATGATTGAAATTGAAGACAAATTAAATAATTATTTAATTTGAGAGGAAAGATTAAGGGATTAAAGAATTAAAGAATTATTTAATCTAAGAGGAATAGCTAGGAAGAAATAGTGATGAACATTAATTAAATAATGAAAATGATTTAATTAATGGTTTAGAAGAACAATAATTAAATAATTAAAAATTATTTGAATATAGGGAATTAGAAGAAGAATATTAGTGCTAATTAAATAATAAATTATTTAATTAGCTTTAGACAAAAAGTTAGTTAAAAGTGTCGTCAGAGACTTGGGACAATTTTTAGTGTCTATATTTTGCACCTCTTTGAGACAATGTGATTTTGAGTGTTGTTTCAAAGAAAAATTAAAAGATCATGCCACAGTAGACTGAGAGATAGGTAGGATGCCCCCTCGAGAGATTGGTTGTGCGTTAAAGGCATGAATGATCTCTCAAAATAAGAGGAATGTTAGAGAAAGATGAAATGTGATGAAATAGACAAATGGTTAGTAAGGAGTGAAGAATAATGGTTGATGGTTGATGGTTGATCAATAGATTGGTAGATTGACCAAGTGATGATTGATTGATTGATGAATGATTGATAGACTGATAAATTGATTGATTGGACTGAAGAAGTGTTAGTAAATAAACAAAAATTATATGAAGAACAATCAGTAGTGATGAAACCCTTGCTTTCATAAGTGCACATTTTAAAGAGCCATTTTTTATTTTGCAAAATGGATGTGGTGCACCATGGCACAGAAAGCCACGACGATGATGTAGTCCCTTTTGCATAAAAACTAATAGTCGCAGACAAGGAATGTCCTGACTGATACTAATGGTCATGTTGCCGTAGTCTTTTTGTCAAGACAAACCGCATACAAAAATCAAATAAAAGACAATTTATGAGGCATCCTCACTCCTCTAAATCCTTTGTGGGACATCCTCAAGGTAGCTAGTAACATGACCAAAGAAAATCCAAAAGATAAGAAAAAATAGATCAACAAGATTAATAGTCATTCAAATTATTTTCCACTAAGTGTTTGCCAGTGCGTTAAGGGATGAAGTGAGTGACGGGTTGACTGTTTTGACAAGGCCTAGTTTCTGGAAAAGAAACATGTCGAATAAGATGTCAAGTCCGGATTCGATCATGTAACCACCTATATAAGGAAAATAATAAAGTCTGATAGTGAAAAGGTTTGGTTTTAGGAAGGACACATCTTGTATAAGACCATTGGTTTTGATTGATTTGACAAATGACCAATTTGACTTGGAGACTTGTTGGCTTGCTTGTCTTGTTGATTCAAGAATTGTGTTTGAAGTTCAGATGATGATGTCATGTTTGAGTTGATAGTTTCTGATTTGTTTTGATTGACCTGACGAACCCTAAAATATTGACCTAAGGGACCTTAGGGGTTCATTGAAATATGGCCTTGCCTACGTAGCAAAGTGCAAAGACCTTATAGTTCGACATGACCCTTGACTTTGTTTCAATGATAAAGTACCAGATCATGATTTTATTTGACAACACCTAAAGATTGGCCCAATGCCTCAAGGGCACATCGAAAATGGCCTTGCCTATGTCCAATCACATAGAAAACATAGTTTGACAATGACAAAGACTGACATGACTAACTGTGTCTCTGTTTTTGGGATTTTTTGAAATTTATCTGAATATTTTTGGGTTTTCTGATATTTTTTGATTTTTTTAATTTTTACATTTTTTTGTCTTTTTGTAAAGTTTTGATTTTTTTTCTTTTGTTGTTTTATGAGGATCATGAAAAATTCATGTTAATGATGCCTACGCATAAGAATCCAAGGACAACCATGATCTTGCTCCTAGTCAAGTTGAAAACTAATTGACAGGTGATGATGATGATGACATTGCTTGACATGGGAAGGACACATCCTGAAACAATGTAAGGATGACAATAATGTGACTAAAGGATCAAGGTTTGCAGCAGGGATAGAAAAAAAGCCAAGGAATGTTTTGGATGATGCATTAGGATCTATAGCAAGATTGTATGGATTAATTTTATTGCATTTGGAATGAATTATTTTTTAGGATTGGATGGGATGATGGGGGGATGTTGGATAAGAGGATTAGAATCCTTAGACCGTTGAAAAGGGAAAACAAATACAAGTGATAGGTAGGAAAGGGTAATGGATTGGTTTTGGTAAAGGATAGGAGACATGAGGATTATTGGATGGTAGAATTAGCATATGATCTCCAAGGACTATGTCACATAGGAATAATTAGTTTTTCCAAGGTATGGGTTTGGATAATTCTATGAAGGAAATGACATGATACTTCATGGATACTATATGACCAAAGGATAGATATGCCAATAGTTTTCCCAAAGAATGACTTATGTTTATACCCCTGTCCTTATCAAGATCAAGGTACGTGGTAAAATAGATGGGACTGATAGAGCTTAAATGGATGGATGGAAATGTCAAAAGAAATGTCATGCAAAGGGTATGGGAGATTAGAAAACTTTCCCCCAAAGTGTAATGGTCCACATAGATATTTTATGTAACACATGACACCTATTTTCTAGGTTTTTATCATGTTACTTATCCAAAGTGCCATAAAAATGGTTTTCACTATTGGACGAAATTTTTCTCTTTACTATTTTTCTTCTTTCTTCTTTTTCTTTTTCTTTTTCATTTTATTTTTATTTTTCTTTTTCTTTTTCTTTTTCTTTGGATGTCACACAAGACGCCTATTTGCCAGCTTTTCAGCAAGGTGACAATTTTTATTTTATTTTTTTGTATTTTTGTGTTTTTTGGATGGCCTTGATGCTTTAGATGATCACTGATCGTGTTGAATCCATTGATGGTTCTGATGTAGATATTGGCACCATGATATGCCAATAAAAAACTTTATGAAGCAATTTCCTTATTAGGATCATACCGCTTGCATATAACTGATTGATGTCATTGTGATCCTTGTTGATACTAGAGCTGGCCTTATTAGAATGCACACATCGCAATAGAGTTCCATGAGAGTCCTTATGATAAAGAGTTATTTCCAAGATGTGACGGATTTTTGATGTGGGATTTTTAGACTTTAGGTGAGATGCAGGATTCTAATGAATGATGGTAGATGCGTTTGACAATTTAGATGCAGGAATTTTCATTTTCCAAACTTAGGGTGATGGATGATGGAGTTTAGATTTAGGATAGTTTTTGGAACCAACACTTTTATATGTCTTGTTTGATGACCATTTTGAAGGAGGTGGAAATTTATTATATGTGGGAGTCCTCTTTTCTTGTGGCTCCACATTTTGATTCACTATTACTTTTGAAATATTTTCTTTGCTTGATCCATTTTTATTTGGGATCCATATTAACTTCATTTGTCCACTTGGGTTTTTGTTTGATTCAATGGCCTTTGACATTTGATTTTGAACTTTGGATTTGTAATAATTTTCTTTTTGTTGGTTCCAAATGGAAGGTTTATTCATGTTGGAATGGTGGTTTATGGTGTGGATGGAAGGAATTTTGGCATCAATCTTATGCTAAGAACTACTCATGACACCCATTTTGGTGTTTGTATTAGATAAAGTTTTGATGCAAGAGCATGTAGTGGTGTAAGGGAAATCCTACATCACCCAAATATATTTACTTTCATTTAGCTTTTTGTAGATGTTGTTGCATTTTTGGATACCCTTTTCGTCAAAGAAGAGTTTCCAACTTTCAGAACTGTTTTTCTGCTTTTTCTGCTCAACTGCTATTTTTAGCAGGTATGAATTTGAAGGCGTTAGAGGACATAAATTTAAGGGAAGCTTCAGGACAGAAAGATAAGCACTTTGGCGAAAGAATAAGATCAAGATCATTCCTAGTTCAAAAGTTATTCAAGTTTCAATTTCTACTTTTTGCCTTATAAAATCTTCGGAGCTAATTTTGAGGTACTTAGAGGCTCCGGAAGTTGGGGCATAATTTGAATGTCGTTTTTGGCTCCAAAAGGTGAAACGGGCTATTTAGGGGCTAGTTTCTATTTCTTTTGGGCAATTTTTGGGGAAAGAAGATCACATACTACGAAAAGGGGAATTTTTGTAGTTTCTTTCTGTAATCTGCATGTAATGCAAAATGCGGGGATTTGAGATCCTCTGCATGTAAGAAGTCCATCATTCTGAATATAATAAGATTCTCTGATTTGTGTGTGTATTTCTGTGTCTTGGGTTGGCACCCTCATCAAGTTTCCCCCAAGAGGAGGTACAACTAACATAATTTAGTTTTGCTAATTGGAGAATAGAAAAGACCTTGATGCCTAGGGTTCTCATAAAACTGAATCAGATCTAGAATTCCTTTCTCATGTAGGCCTAGTCCTTTTCCTTGATACTACATGGTCTGACAAAATTTTTTTGTGATGGGGTATTTTTTTTTGAAAACAAGATGTTAACCCATCATTGTGTATGTGGAAACTATTACTTGGAATCTTCTCCTCTGGAAGAAAGCTTGATTTGGTAAAATTTGATGATCCTATTTGATAAGATGTTGTAGCTTCATTGACATGTTGTATATATTTTTGATTAATATCTTTGGTTTGAATTTGTGGCATATCATATTAGATGATTCTATCGGTGCTTCCAATTCGATGTCAAAACCTTCCTTATGGTCATTATCATGGAGTCTAGTGAATTAAGCTATAGCTTGACCATTTAAAAATATGTCTAGAGTAGGAGACTCTTGTTTTAGAGGAAGATCATCTATGTGTCCAAAGGAGGCAAGTTTCTCATTTTGGGAAATGACGGTGTTTCGAGTTTGGATAGGATTGACTCCAAATCCTTTATCTTGAATGGAATAGAGGTCGATGAGTGGATAGTTTTGTATTTCTTGATCAATGGTAGTGTCTTGGTCAAAGATGGATTTTTCTTGGACGACATGATTTGAAATGGGATCTTGATCAAGGATAGGTTTATTTTGTATGCCATGATTATCTAGAAGTACTTCTTTATTGGACTTAAGGATGGGGTCATGGAATGGACTACTTCGATCTTGACATGAAGGTGAAGCTATGATGTCATGCTTTGGGTTTTCCTCTTGACATGTATCCTCAAGTTTAGGCAATGGAATGTGTTTTTCAATACCATGACCAAATTCATTTTCATGACTAACTGTAGGTTGGGATGGAGTGAATGAAAATTACTAGTGGATGATGGACTAGGATAGGATGTGGAGGCTTGGAATGGGTTGATGGATGAAGGACTAGGATAGGATGTAGAGGCTTGGAATAGACTAGTGTAAAGTTGGTTTCCCTTGTCAAGGTTGGGATAAAGGTGATTAATGGATGTTTATTGTGGATTAATGGCATCGATTGTGCTAAGGGACTCTTGATAGTTAGGGTATATGGATGAATTACTAGGGGTTATGGATTATTGGTAATAAGGGTATGTGGGTAGTTGACCATGGATTGTAGGTGATCAAGATAGAGAATTAATCCATTGTCTCTTAAATTCTATGGCTTGTTGGGCTTGACCATTGCGGATTAATTGGTATTCAACTTGACTAGCAAGCATATCAAGGTGAATGGAAGAAATGGTGGTGGATGGTATGAAGCCTAAGAGATGCCAATTGAATGGAAGGTATACAACTATGCTATGTTTTTTTGTAATTTTAAAATAAGGTAAGCCTAAAGGTAATGCAACAATTTTTTTTGGTATTTTTGAATATATAGGGATGCCTAGATTAAGATTCAAGGTGATGATAGTCTATGACTAATTTATGCAAAGCATAGAATGAAGGGATGGAATAGTATGACCTAACATGAAGGGTAAAACCTAAGATATGGTTTCTAATCAAACTAAGGTATAACAACTAATCTAATTGACAATGACCATGGGTATAGTAAAGACTAATAGGATATGTTGATAAGGTGGTCTCAAACTGGACTGATGAATTGAGGAACCAAACTAAATTATGAAGGACTAGGATGACTGATGTCTAAAAGATAGGGTCAAGAGAATACATATTTGAGGCTATAGTCTAGTCTAAGTTTGATGGGCTTCATAATCAAGAGGTTTATGCAAGATGTTAATGCAAGCTAAAAAGATGACCTAAATTTTAGACCTATGGGGAATGCAAAAAGATGAGGTGATGGATGAATGAAGTGATCAATTCCTTGGTTTAAATAGGTTTAAATGTCAAGATTTTTTTGGATGTGTTCCAATTTAGTTTGTGTCAAGGTTTGAATGTAGTAATTTTTATATGTGTTTTTTTGAGAATTGTTTTGAATACACATGCAAGACACAAGAAAACATAATTTTTTTGAGTTTGTTCTTGAATGAAGATGAAAACAATCATGCACAATCCTAGGGTTGCCAAGGACAATATTTGTTGTATTCCCACTTGAATTTCTCTAATTGTGCTTATTCAGAGTGATTAGCCTAGGGAATTGGTAGCACTGGCTCCCCTCCATGATACTCACTTCTCGAGCATACCAAGTTTTGAATTCCTTAAGACCACGAGGATCTCAAGAAGTTTTACATCTCTATAATGAACCATGAAAGTGTGGGACAACTTCAGAGGTCCGACCTCTTGCACCAACAAATACAAGGAATTTGGCTACTAAAACAATGGTTCTTAGTGAATACTCAGGGACATGGCACCTTGCGACTGTCCAACAAGCCACTTAAGGCTTTAATCACTCTACTAGAGGCTCTTATACATTTTATGATAGTACCCTATTTCGAGTGACACTACACAACTAAGGCCTTCATACCATGAGGACTTGATAGTTTAGTCCTATCCATTTATATATTGGCTCAAGAAAAAAATCGGTTGGATTCATTTCATCTTTCGAGGCAGACCCCTCTAAGGGATTAACACAAAAAATGTGGGTCTGGATTTTTGATCACCAAATTTGCACGAGGTGAGAGCATAATACCTACCATCTTACTAGCATGAAAAATAGTGGTTCATTAACCCCCTAGTTAAATCTATGTGAAAGAAGATAATTTTTCTTTTTACGCACCAAAAGAAATGTGATCTAAGCTATACAGACAATTAGTTTCAAAATGAAGTCTTCGATGAACATCTTGCATCAAATGTCATTAAGAGTTTCAAATTTAAGTCTTTGACAAACATGTGTTTATGTTTTCACCTTTTGAGTCTCTGACATGTGAACACTTATTCTTTAACCCTTAGAAAATGAAGTGTTCTCTAAACTAAAGAAAATAGTCTTGTTTCAAAATTTGCATGATATGTATTCATTGATCCATTTTCATCCTAATTAAGACTAGATCAGGTTAATTCCACTTTAATTTGAAAGTATTTGATCAATTTAAGTTATGATTAAATGTAATTTATTATTCATTTTAAATCCTTTGCATGCATGAAATGTGAAATTTGTTTTTTTTATTTTATCCAATCCTAATTAAGACTATGTGATAATTGTAGGATTCATTTTAAGCCAAAAATTAAAAAAATTGTCATCAATTTTAACCCCTAATTAGACTATGTGACATTGCAGTCAATTTTAAAACCCCTAATTAGCATTAGATGAAGGATTTTTTTTCATTTTAAACCAATTAAAGGAATCTTTGTTGTAAATTCAACCACCTAATTAGACTATGTGTGCATGAGGTCCTATCTAACCCTGCATGTAAACAAATAAACTTTGAATGTTAGATTTTCTTCCAACTACGTAGATCTACAATCAAAGTCACCAAAGCACCTAAAATCTACAAAAAGCCAAAAAAATAGATCAAGTGTAATGCATGCTCGCATCAGGTTCACCAAATATATGTGGAGAAAATGGTTAAAGCATACATGATATCAAAATGTTGAGACCACAAAGAAAATATCATAAAATAAAACCCCAATACATCAACAAAATTGTAAGAAAGAAATGGAAATGCAAACCTTCGTGATGTGCTTCTCTCACTCCATTTTGTTTTCCTTATTATTCTTTTAATATATTTGATGTGTATCTCTCAAATCTGATCAAATGCACTAAATATTGAAAGCAACTTGATAGAATGATCACAAGGAAATCGAAGATGTGGTCTTTGTTGGAAAAAAAAGGATAGACAACTGAGAGGGTGCGGGTGAATAAATTGTTACCAAAAACTAACTTATGCAACATTAACCAATTTTTATATCATAGATCTAATAATTAATAGTGCAGTCATAAGAACAACATATCAGAGACACGTGAACACCAAGATTTTATACGTGGAAACCCTGTTAGGGGAAAAACCATGGTGGATGTTAGTCCACAAGATTATACCCTGTTAGAAGTATAATGGAGAATAAAAAGAGAATGCACTTGCATTTAGGCACACTGCCTAGAGCACACTACTCAAAGGGAAGGATCACTGCCTTACATATAGTAATCAGATTAAAACCATCTGATGAATATGAACTGAGAAAATAGCTTCTGCAAAAGCTCGATGATAGTTCCGATTAGACACAGAAAAACTTCTTGAAACTCTTCCACCCTTCTGCTCAAACTCTTTCACACTTTTCTCCGAATGATCTGACCTTTATTCACACTTGTACACTTGATCACACCCTCTAAATGAGAAAAGCAATCTCGTATATATATATCCTCTATACAAATTTACAACCATTATTCAGTCGGCCACAAATAAAGAATAAATTACAAATGTCGACCTTGATACATTAATAAATTACAATGTGTACCAACATAAGTCGGTCACAACATAGTGAGGACCCAAACACACATCTCCAAACATTCCAAAAAATTAAATATTAATCTTCATGGATCCACAACATGCTAACACCACAATGTCGACCAAGAACATGAACACTCGGGCCGATATCGGAAAAATCTTTATTAATGAAAACTTCAATAACTGTGGATGTACAAGAAGGATAGAGTATTATCTAGACTCATCCATGAATTTCATAGATACATGCGCAACACATGAGATTACCATAATTTCATCCGCTTCAACTAAGAACACCATCTACAGAAACTATAGGCACACAAATCTTCATAACTTCCAAAAAACTTGATACACACCTCTGAAAATTTTGGACAATATACTAGAAAGGTTCAAAAACAAAACCTTCGAAGTGCACCTTCAGATCTTTAATACACAAATATTTCCAACATTCTGACCTTCTTAGCTCCACTGGCTGCCTGAACTATATTTTTACAATTTTCTTAATCTCCTCGACATATACAGCCTTAAGCAAATTAAAATTCTAATAGTGTTGACATCAATGACAACCACATATCAACAACACAACCACAACATCCAATAATCTCCCCCTTCGGCATTTATGGCAACACATGATGTGAAAAATAATACCATCAACCCAACTAACTCTTCTTCAACAATCTCCCCCTAAGATTGTGCACTTTTTCCTGATTCCTTCATTGCTCTTCTTTCCCACTTTTTCGTATTGCTTCTCTCCCCCTTTGAAATCAATGGCAAAGGTACACATGATCTGATCTCAAATTTGAAACATTTTTCTACTCCCCCTGAGTAGTAGTCACCAGAACATCCATCCAAAATATTATATGGCAATGAATTCATGGACTGATGCAAACACCTGCATCTTAGTTCTAATCAAGAGGGGAAATCACCCCTAAATTTCCTCTGAGGTACTCAAAAGTATATTTAGGTAATATATTTGTAAAGATATCTACAATTTTCTCTTTAGTAGGTATGTACTCCAATCTGACTTCTTTGTCACTAACTTTGTCTCTCAAGGACTGATACTTGATGGATTTATGTTTTGTCTTTGAATGCAACACTAGATTCTTAGAAATGTTAATGGCACTTGAATTGTCAAAAAATATAGCAATGGGTTCTTCATACTCAATTCTGACATCTCTCAACATTTGCTTCATCCATAATACTTGGGTACAACTGTTTGCAGCAACAATGTACTCTGGCTTAGTAGTAGATAATGAAACTAAGTTTTTATTTTTACTTAACCAAGATACCAGCTTCTTACCTAAGAAGAATGCACCACCACTCGTACTCTTCATGTCATCTACATCAATAAAAGCACTTAGAGTAATATCATCATTCTTTTTGATACCAAAGACCAAGATCAATTGTCCCTTTCAGATATCTAAATATTCTTTTCATAGCAAACACATGGGACTCTTTCGGATCAGCTTGAGAACTAGCAAAGATGCACACAACATTCATTATATCTAGCCTTGTCTGAGTTAAGTAGATTAATCCACCAATCATTGACCTGTACCTTGTCTAATTTTCTTTGGGAGTATCATCTTTTTGTGTAATTTTGCATCCACTCACCATAGGTGTACCAACATGCTTTGAATCCTCCATGTCAAACTTTTTCAGTAACTCTTTCACATACTTAGATTGAGATACAAAGATTCCATAATCCAATAATGTAATTTGCAATCCTAAATTTTTTTTTAGCTCTCCTATCATTGACATTTAAAATTCACTTTTCATTTCATTAGAAAACTTCATACATAAATCATCACCTTCAAAAATGATATCATCAACAAAGCCTTCAATGATCAGTTCTTTGCTCTGATCCAGTTTAAAATACAAATTGTTGTCAACAATACTTTTATTGAATCCAATTTTCAACAAGTATTTATCCAATCTAGCATACCAAGCTCTAGGGGCTTTCTTTAGTCCATAGATGGATTTCTTTAATCGACATACCATATATTTTTCATCTATCAACTGAAATCCACTTGGTTGTTCAACATAGAATTCTTCCTCTAGTTCACCATTCAGAAATGTTAACTTCACATCCATCTGATAAACTTTGTAGTTATTGAAAGTAGCATAAGAAAGAATAATCTAACATCCTCAATTCTAGCAACAAGAGAAAAAGTTTCTTCAAAATCAATACCTTCCATCTGTGAGTAACCTTTGCAAACCAGTCTTGCTTTATTTCTGACCACATCACCTTGTTCATTCAACTTATTCTGAAACACCCACTTGGTTCCAATAAAAATTTTGTTTTGAGGTTTGGGAACAAGATCCCATGTATTATTCTTTTGTATCTGCAACAGTTCTTCTTTCATGGTTTCCATCCAATATTCATCTTTGCATGCTTCACTTATTTTTCTAGGTTCAGCTTTAGAGATTAGAGAATATTCTTCTAGAATTCTTCTAGTTTGCACACCTTTGCTCTTGTCTCCTATGATCTGACTATCAAAACAATTTCTTCATACATACTTAGGAGTTTTGAATTTATCTCTTACCTCATGTTCCTTTGTTCTTTCTTCTTCATTTTTTCTTGCTTTTGCTTCTTGATTTCCTTGGTTCACCAGAATAATTTGTAGTTGATTTTGTGTCTGAACATTATTGTTAGTATCATCATGTTGATCATCTAAATCATGATCACTAGTTTTGAATTATTTACCAATATCTTCATCAACCTTAACATTTTCACTTTCAACCATTTTCTTCAACCTTTTATTAAAGCACCGGTAAGCTTTGCTCTCAGTAGAATATCCTAGGAAGATTCCTTCATCACTTCTAGCATCAAACTTACCTATATCATCATCTCTCTTGATGTAGCATTTGCTTCAAGAAAAATGAAGTATTTGATAATATACTTATAACCAAACCATAGCTCAAAAGGTGTCTTACCAGAATTACTGTTGGAATTCACTCTGTTAATGGTGTACACAACAGTTTTTATAGCTTCTCTCTAGTAGAAATGACAAACATTTTCTTCCAGCATCATGGTTCTAGCAGTATCTAGAATGGTTATGTTATTTCTTTCAACAACTCCATTTTGTTGAGGGGTTCAGGGAGAAAATAGTTGCCTTTGAATTTCATGCTCTTGACAAAAAGAATTGAATTATCGTGAGGTAAATTCACCACCTTTGTCTAACCTTAGAAATTTTATCTTTTGACCTATCTCATTCTCTGCCATAGCTTTAAAACTTTGAACTTTTCTAATGCTTCATGTTTTTCTCTCAATAAAGTGACCCATATCATTCTAGAATAATCATCAATGAGTAACATAAAATATCCTTTCACCTTGTAGGCTTCTGATTCTAGAAGGACCTCATAAATCAGTATGTATTAGATCTAATACTCCATTAGAGCTACACTGTTTTCTCTAGAAGGAATTTCTTGTTTTCTTTCCCATCTGACATTCCTTGCACATAGTGTTAGTAGGCTTCACTTATGTAGGTAAATCTCTGTCTGCTTGAGTAGAGCTTATCTTGAAAATGTTATCAAAGTTCACATGACATAACCTCTTATGCCATAACCAGCTTACATCAATTTGAGAAATCAAACAACTTTTAATAGCAACACTTAAATGAAAGATATTACCTTTTGTCTTTGTTCTTGAAGCAATCATATTTTCCAAACTTCCTATTATTCTGCAATTACCATTCTTGAACTATAGATTGTAGCCTTTGTCTACCATTTTTCCAACACTCAACAAATTATGCTTTAGGCCTTCTACATAAATAACATCATCAGTATTGTTCTTACCACCAAAATAAATAGTGCCTATGCCACGAATCACACCAAAAGTGTTGTCACCAAACCTCACAACACCACCATCATAGTTTTCCAAACTTATAAATTTTCTTTTGTCACCAGCCATATGATGTGAGCATCCTCTATCAATTACCCACTCATATTTCTCTTCAAATTTTCCTGCAAGAGCTTTCTCAACATTCACATTATTAGCAGATTCAGTGGACAGCTGACCATTTTCTTTGATAGCAATAAATACCCATTCATCTTCATTTTCATTTTCTTTATCAGATTCTTCATCAGTTACACCTTCTTTAGCATAATAGCACTTTCTTTGGAATCTAGTCTTCTCAAGCTTATACTTTGAAACTCTTTGAAGACATCTAGAAGTAAAATGACCTATCTTAGTGTAAGAAAAAAATTGAATAGGTAACTTTCCTTTATAGTTACCATGACCTCTTGATTCTCTTTTCACAATCAATGCTTCTAGTTCTTCCAATTCTCTTTCTTCATCTTCAATCTACTTCATCTCATCTTTATATTTGGATGTTCTCTAGGAACTTTCTCTTGAATCATATCTCTTTTTCCCAGATATAGTAGCCTTCAAAGAAAACTCATCCTTACGAGCAGACTCACCAAATTCACTTAATTCAAATGCAACAAGTTTTCCAATCAACATGTATTTTGTAATATTTGTCACTGTTCTAAGTTCTTCAATAGCATGAGCTTTTGTCTTGTAGAAAGCGGGCACAAATCTAAGTATCTTAGCCACAATTTCATCTTCATTCATAGTTCCACTGACACATCTAATATCCATCACCAATTCATTTATCTTATGCGAGTAGGAAGTGATGTTCTCATCTTCAAGCTCTCCCATTTGCCTTTTAGACTTTGTAGCTTAGCACTTTTCACTAGTGCATCTCCTTCATACAATGTTTCTAGCTTTTTCCAAATCTGGTATGCAGTCTTCAATCCCATCAAATTTGTCATTTTTGAATCTATCAAAGCACTCACTAGTGTTTCTACTGATCTGGTATTAATTTTTGCTTGCTTGATCTCATCTTCAGAGGAGGGACCATTCTAAGGAATATTATATGTAATTCGTGTCATCTACCAGAAAGGTTCATGAATGCACCTCAAATGGAATTCCATAGAGAGTAGTTTGTACCATCAAATCTAGGACTATCCTTCTTAAATGATGCCATCTCAGATCACCTCAAGTTGTTAGGCTTCTTTAAGAGGAACTAGCTCTGATACCAATTGTTGGAAAAACAAGGATAGACAACTAAGAGGGGGGGTGAATCATTTGTTACCAAAAACTAACTTATGCAACATTAACCAATATTTATATCACATATCTGATAATTAACAGTGCAAGCATAAGAACAACATATCAAAGATACATGAACACCAAGATTTTATACGTGGAAACCTTGTTAGGGGAAAAACCACCGTGGATGTTAGTCCACAAGATTATACCCTATTAGAAGTATAATGGAGAATAAAAAGAGAATGCACTTGCATTCAGGCACACTTCCTAGAGAAAAATACTCAAAGGGAAGGCTCATTGCCTTACATATAGTAATTAGATTAAAACCATATGATGAATATGAACTGAGAAAATATCTTTTGCAAAAGCTTGATAACAGTTTTGGTTAGGCACATAAAAACTTCTTCAAACTCTTCCACCCTTCTACTCAAACTCTTCCACACTCTGCTATGAATGATCTGACCTTTATTCACACTTGTACACTTGATCACACAAAAATATCATATATATATCCTTTATATGGATTTACAACCACTATTTAATCAACCACAAATAAAGAATAAATTAAAACTATCGGCCTTGATACATGAATAAATTACAATGTGTACCAATATAAGTCAGTCACAACATAGTGAGGACCCAAAAAAACATCTCCAAACACATCAAACAATGAAATATTAATCTTCATGGATCCGAAACACACTAACACCATAATGTTGGCCAAGAACATGAACACTCGAGCACATATCAGAAAAATCTTCGGTCACAAACACGTCAATCACTACAGATGTACAACAAGGATAGAGTACAATCTAGACTCATCCATGAATGTCATAGATACATGCGCAACACATGAGATTACCATAATTCCATTTGCTTCAACTAAGAACACCATCTACAAAAATTGAATAACTATAGGCACACAGATCTTCATAACTTCCACAAATCTTGATGCGCGCCTCTGAAACTTTCAGAAAACATAATAGAAAGGTTAAAAAAAAAACCCTTTGAAACGCACCTTCAGATCTTCAATACACAGAGTTTTCCAACATTCTAACCTTCTTAGCTCCACTAGTTGTCTAAACTATATTTTTACAATTTTCTCAATCTACTCGACATATACAACCTTAAGCAAATTAAAATGCTAATAGTTTTGACATCAATGACAACCACATATCCACAACACAACCACAACATCCAATAGTCTCTGTAAATTAAGAAATAAGTCTTCAATTTATTGATTTCGAAAAGATAATTGAATGGAAAAGATTGAATGCAAGGATAATTTAGAAGGGAAACTTGCATTTAGAACTGGAGGAAAAATGACTTAATTGAAAATAAATAAATAAAGTATTTATTTTCATCAAAATATATTTTTTCGAGAGTGGGGGAATGAAAGACTATAGCATGAGTTAAATTGGGAAAGAGAAGAGTTAATTGAAAATAAATAAGGAAATTATTTATTTTCAACTAAAAGTTGTCATTTCAAAAGTGGGGAGTGGATTTGGAAAATAAGAATCATGAGTGAAAAGGGGAAAGAGTTAAGTGAGATAGAAATTAGAAACTGGAAGAGATAAATGGGAATGGAAATTGGAAAGTGGAAGAGAAAATCAGAAGTGAAGTGAAAGAAAGTGGGAGAGATAAGTGGGAATGAAATCTAGGTGAGGATAATTAAATATTTTATAATTAAATAAGATGAATTATCCTCACCTTTCAAAATTAGTAAGTTAGAAGGATAAATGCAATAAATTAATAAATATATTAATTTATGAGCTCATATTAGGTAATTAAATAAAATGAATTTATTTAATTACAAAGAAGATAAAAGGGAATAAATAAATAAATTTTATTTATTTATCACACTAGGATAAGGGGGGAAATTAATTAAATAATTAATTCCCCTAAGACATGTTAATGTTGAAAGGGTTAGTCGATTAAACAAATTAATCAATTGGGTTGATGACATGGATGATTGAAATTGAAGACAAACTAAATAATTAAATAATGAAAATTATTTAATTGATGGTTAAGAAGGAAAATAATTAATCTTACCTATTTTTTAGCTATAGCTCAAAGCAGGTAGAGCTGAATTGGATTCATCATTGAAAGGTACACAAGTATCCTCAAAATTCTTGCTAAGTATTTATTGATCATGAAAAAATGGTTACTTTTGGATTCAGTATAATTATGCAATAATTGTAACATAGGCAATTATGCAATTGCATATAAAAGTTGTTTTATTCATATTGTAAAAATCAAGGTCCCACACAAATTGTGGGAGTAGCTTAATTTGATTTACGTAATCAAATGATAGGTACAAGAACAAATTGTAAACTATGCAACTGTATACAATATAAACATAGAAAGGAGGGTGGTTCATCATTACTTGTAATGATGAAGCCATTGATACTTGGTATCTTTCAATGGTGTTGTTGAAGCTTTCTAGTTTCCTCGACTCCAGCCTCCTTGAGTTGTCTTGTAGGATGAATGGAAATGATGTTATAGATTGACTCTAAGCAACGATGAATCAAGATCAATCCTATGCCTACACACCAAGAGAAATATAATATGCATTCTTTCAAAGTATACATCAGATGATTAATATATCAAAGAGCACAAAGAAAGAGGAAGCTTTTAGCTTCAATTATTTTGCTAACATGTTTGTTCACTATGCAGGAACAAGTTCATTATGTTCATGATCGGTTTTCATCATATATGTGGAGAAAAATGGGTTCCCACAAGGGTTGAGCCCGGAATATCAGATATACATGGAAAATGAAGCATCATCATAATCAAAAGGACAATATTCATGATATGCATGAAAGGCATACCTTCAGGATGCAAAGAGAAATCATATAAATGCAATAGATTTACTGCCATAAAGCTAATCGAGATATAATCATACTAAGCACAATTGATAAGGCAAAAAGCATGCCTTACAATGATATAGTCTAAAAGTGAAAAGAAGCTACCAGTGTAGGAAATTTAATCCAAGGAAGATATCATGGGAAAATCAAACTACATTAGTAAAATTGACTCAATGACTGAGTAATATAGAGAACAATATTGGCAGGATCTTGGCACAGTCTTTCTTTTACAGAATTTCATTCATAGCAAAGAAATACAACATATTTTCATGGACTATAGCAATTATAGTAGGATGAGTTTTTATCAAATAGAGAAGTGAAAGAAATATTTCCAATCAAAGTCTAAAACACTTTGTTCTAATAGACTTTGTTAAGATCAGAAGCTCATGCTAAAATAGAGTTGCATATTAAGGATAAAAGGAGAAAATAAGAGTTAAGTTATATGTTTGATGTTACTTAGCATAGAATGGAAATGAAGCTACAATGCATGTATTAAAGGAGGTGGAATGATGTTGTTTTATTCAGTAGACAGTGTTTTACATACAAAGAGCATAATTTTGAAGTAAAAGACAAATCCATTTCCAAGTCTTTGTTTCAGAAATATGATCAGATTTAATGCTAAGTTACAATGCAATTCCAACACCAAAGGTAGTATTCTCAGGTGGTATTCCAAGAAAAACAATAATAAAGGCACATAAATGATAATCGTTGTGTAGAAAAATTCAAAGAGAGCTTTTATAGAATGTGTGAAGAGTGCAAAGTTAGTAAAGAGTTGTCTCTGTACATAAAGATAAGTAGAAAATACCCAACAAGTGAAACCCTTGGCCTGCAAATGAGAATAATAACCAGATGGAGAAAAATAGAAAGACTGAACCAACACCATAAGGTTTTTGCAAAATCTCAAATACGTAAGCAATAAAAAAACCATGACAACCTTCTCCATTTGGTAAGAGTTCATAATCTTCACTATCTACAACCAAGCAATGTCTTTTATTTTGCTAATTATATAAGGGAGTGCTCACAATAAACCCGTGGCTAGGTCAGAGAAACTGGGACAATTTGCACAAATCTTACAGAGACAAACCCACATGAAGAAGCTCTCAGAGTCACCCACAAAACTAAGAGGTCGTGGCGAAGAGGTAGATGGAGATTCCATTTTTTGCAGAAATTTTTGAAGAAGAATACAAGATTCAGGAAATAACGAATAATTAATGGAGGATATCCTTTATTTTTTGTCTCATAATGGTAGGGAAACACCAACAAAAGATAAGTAAAGGTGCAGATTCATGGTGATAAACTTACCTCTGCTTATTTTATGTGAGGAAATACTTTGAAACTTCACAATCTAGATATGCTATTACAAAACTAGCTTCATCTCACAATGACATCAAACACAAAAAGAAGGGAACACAAAGGGGAATGAGGAAAATGCATTAGAAATAAAGTATGGTCGTGGTTGTAGAAGCCACAAAATGCTTCAGAAATTATGGAAAATGTCCAGACTTGAATCAAAATACTTACCACGTGTTTCATGGTGAAAATATTCAAGAAAATCACTCAGAGATATAGAGGAATGGAAAGCTCTAGGACTCCAAACCCTACCTTATGGCAGCTAGTAGACAGAGAAAATTCTCAAAGCTTCTTGAGCAAGTCGACTGAATGAAGAATGGCCGATGATAATTAGGGTTGAATTTATTTTTACTCATGCCCTAATTCGGCATGTTAGTTTTTTTAATTATGTTTTACAAAGAAAAATCAAATCATTGAGAATTATTGTTGTCCTGGTCTTAATATACAAGTCAAATGAATGTAATGATATGCGGTGGTGATTTTTGGTATATACTTAGTATTTGAATATATGCTAAGTATTATGGTCGGTATTCAAATATTTGACATTTGATGTCAAATTTGCTAATTATATAATATGCATGGAGCCGGTGAAGTGGTGGTGAAGGTGTAATATTTGCATGACCTGCAAGGTATAATTTGATGCATGGAGAGCTAGACTATGACCTCAAATCATTTTTTCTCATGCGAGGTGCTTAAAATAGATTATGCATGGAGGAGATAAATGCTGAAAATACTAAAAAAATAATCGCTCATGCACAAAGTGGAACTTTAATTTTTAGTTATTCAAGTCATCCAAATACTGAGGTTTTTCTTTCAATTCTACATTAGTTCACGAGGTATTTTGGTTAGGTGCATAGAGAGGTGGATATTTCTAGGGACATAGGGTAGTTTGCTTTAGTTTTGGGCTATTTTTATCAAGATTTTCTCTTTTGCTCGGATTTCACATTGGAGATGCTATTTTTCACTTGGGGTTAGCTTTTAGTTCCATTTTTGGCCGCTTTGTGCATGCCTTTTATATGTATTGGAAAAAGTTAGTATTTTTCTTGTAGTTCATGTTTTGTGCCTTTGCCTTCAGCAAAGAGACTTCATGTAACTCAGCTTTGAAAATTTAATAGATTATGCAACATTTTTTACAGGGTTAATTAGTTTGTGATTTGCTAGAAGATTCCTTTTAATTTCTAGTATTTTCAAGTGTTTCCTTTAATATTTTAGGCGTCTCTATTGTGTGGGATTTTATCGAAGGATTATTGTATTTTTGATTTTTGAGACCTCTAATGTTTTTGTCTCATTCATATATATATGTATAAATTTTATTTTAAGTTCACTGGTTATACATTGTGCATGTAACTGATTAAGCAGTTTAGTCGTGAAAACCATGTTTTCCCTCAAAATTGTATTTGATCAAGGCCTATGTTTAAAATATTCAGGTGATTAATCTACTAGATCAGTTTGTGCAAATAGAAGTACTGAGTAATAATTTGTGAGTTAAGTCTGCACATTAGTTTCTTTCGATGCATCACCATAGTTCAGTTTTTCCAGTTTTGCATTAGATTAAATCCTTTTCCTTTTTCCAATCATTTTTCTTAAGTTCATAATCAGAAAGCCATATAGGAAGTCAACCTAGAATTCGGATATCTAGTTCCATATAGGGTACCCACAACCTGGAATTAGTCCAATGTTACACAAGATTTTATTGTTTTACAACTTTGCATGCGGGTGCAAATCCCAGTGATAACAATGAAATAATTGAAAATTATTTAACTATAGGGAATTAGAAGAAGAATATTAGCACTAATTAAATATTAAATTATTTAATCAGTTTTAGATGAAAAATTAGTGAAAAGTGTCATCGAAGACCTATGATAATTTTTAGTGTCCATGTTTTTCCCCTCTTTGAGACAATGCGATTTTGAGTGTTGTTTCAAAGAAAAATTAAAAGATCATGCCCTAGTAGACCAAGAGATGGGTTGTGTGTTAAAGGCATGACCAATCTCTCAAAATAAGAAGAGTGTTGAAAGAGATGAATGGTTATTAAGGAGTGAAGAATGGTGGTTGATGGTTGATCAATTGATTGATAGATTGACAAAGTGATGATTGATTGAATGATTGATAGATTGATAAATTGATTGATTGGACTGAAGAAGTGTTAGTAAATAAACAAAAATTAGATGAAGAAAAATTAGTAGTGATGAAACCCTTGCTTTCATAAGTGTACTTTATTTTAAAGAACTATTTTTTATTTTGCAAAATTGATGCGACACACCATGGCACAAAAATCCATGGTGATGATGCAGTCTCTTTTGCGTAAAAACTGGTAGTCGCAGACAAGGAATGTCCTGACTCATACTAAGGGTTATGTTGTCCTAGTCTTTTTGTCAATAAAAAACACATACAACAATCAAATAAAATACAAGTCATGAGACATCCTCGCTCCTCTAAATATTTCATGGGACATCCTCAAGGTAGCTAGTAACATGACCAAAGAAAATCCAAAAGATAAGACAAAATAGACCAACAAGATCAATAGTCATTTAGATTATTTTCCAAGAAATGTTTTCTAGTGCATTAAGGGATGAAGTGAGCGACGAGTTGACTGTTTTGACAAGCATGGTTTTAGGAAAAGAAAAATGTTGTATAAGACATCAAGTCTGGTTCCAATCATGCAACTACTTGTACAAGGCAAATGGAAAAGTGTGATAGTGACAAGGTCTAGTTTCAGGAAAGACACATCTTGTATAAGACCATTGGTTTTGATTGATCTGACTAGTTTGATTGATTTTACAAATGACCAATTTGACTTGGAGACTTTTTGTCTTGCTTGTCTTGTTGATTTTAAGATTTGTGTTTGAAGTTTAGATGGCGATGTCATGTCTAAGTTGACAATGTCCAATTTATTTTGAAAGATCTGACGAACCCTAAAACATTAACCTAGGGGGCCTCGGGGGCTCATCAACAGATGGCCTTGCCTACATAGAAATGCGTAGAGACCTCATAGTTTGACATGACCCTGTACTTTGTTTCAATGAAAAAGGACCAAATCATGATTTTATTTTACAACACCTAAAGACTGACCTAATGCCTCGAGGGCATATCAATAGATGGCATTGCCTACATTAGTCACAGAGGCAACTTAGTTTGACAATGAAAAATACTGACATGACTGAATTATTGTGCCCTCAACACACACGCCCCGTTCGGAATGGGGACCCTCTCTTTCTTTTGCCTTGCTGAGTAATTTTGTCACCGCCTCATTTTGTGTGCCCCCGTTTTGGTTGCCTAGATGGTCAGTGTGCCTCCAGAGTCTCATCATAAGTTGACCATGTTTCACCCCATCAAATTTTCTAATTATTGGGTCCCCCCAGAGTTCTTTTGGCCTTTTTCCTTTTGCCAGGTGGCCTAGGGACTTTTCGAGTTCGGCTAGTCAGATTTCCCTTGTGAGATTGTTAGGTTGCTTTTCCTCTTTCAAACGGCCATCGGCCCAAGTCCTTTTGACAACTAGGGCCTACCTACCTGATCATCATTTCATAAATTATGTTGCAATAGACCATCCTTCATGTGCTACGGGCCCGGTCCGTTGGATTTCTCTGCTTGGGATTCCTTTATACATTTGTTGTTTCCAACAGTCGTCGGCCCATGTCTTTCTGGCTATTGGACCCTGGGCTCCTCTTTGCCGATGATTTTTCACTTGGTGTTTGGGATGGTCTTAAGCTCACATCATTCTGGCCTTCAGGATTCGGACCTCCCGCCGCCGTCTCGAAATTTGAATTCACCAACCCTTTTGGCCCATCATACATGCATTAATTTGGTGCATTAAAAGAATTTAAGAATATAAATAATCATGGCCAACCTATCATTTTCACAATGTCAGGAAGTTCAGAGCAGCTACAATGACCTCTGGAGCCTTCGTTGATCATCACCTTCGCGCCCGCCACCTCCCTTAGCTGTTCTTCAGGGATTCATCAGTTCTATTCATGAGATTCTTGGGGTAAGTTTGTCATTCGCCCTCCTGTTGTGCTTTTGGAAATTTTACATTAAAATGATGGATAGCAAAGGTTTTGAATGTATTCATTTGATAAAGGGACAATAGTTCTAGAAAACCCATGTGATGAAATATCGAGAAAATCCGCCAAACCACCAAGAATTTGAATTTATAACTTCTTCGCCCCGATGTCGTTCTTTGTATGGAGCAATAGTGCCCTTTGGATCCAAGCCTCCCCTTCATCATTGATGAAACCAAATAAAACACAACTCCATACAGTGAGATGCCTCCTCGGGTCCGCGACCCTGGAACTCCCTTGATGGGTTGTCGAAGAAATTTAACAAATTGAACTCCCTGCTTCCAAAATGGAAAGCTATCTTCTTGGGCCTGCTCCCGCAGGATTTAGTCCCCAGGATATCATCTATATTTCACCATTCAAAATGGAGTTTTGGTCCCGTCCATCCATGCCTTAGGACCCACTCTTTTATTCACTGTTGGGGTTGAATAAAACAATCAAGTCCTAACGCCCTTCGGGTCCTAGTTCGTGGACCTCCATCCGCGGACTGCCGTTGTAACTTTGTTGTTTCTAAAATCCATCAAGGGATTGCCTTCTATCCTCTAAGACCTTATTATCTCTCTATCACATGGGTCAAAGCAAGAAAAAATAAGTGCCTTCACCTTATCGGGTCCCCTCCGCCGAACTTCCACTGTCGGGCCTCCATCTCCGTCTCAGCCTCACAAAAGGGAAAATCGACTTCGTCCTTCTGACCTTCGAGGTCCGATGCTTCGACTGCTGGTAGAATTCAACAAAGAAACATGGAGAAAATTCTAATTCTTGTTCCGGTCTACTGGATTGCACCCACCAGACATTCGCTCGTGCCCCGCCATTCTAAACGGCCATCCTTGAATAACTTTTTGGCCTTCTTGGTCTGAGCACTCAAACAATTAAAAGTTGTGTCAACTGTCCTTCAGCTTCATGGGTCCCAAACCTTGGAACTCCACCTCTGAAACTTCATTTCACCAAAGTCATTCCAAACGGTGAACTCCAAACAAATTTCCTTCCTCATAACTCTAGGTGCCCTAATGATGGTCCAAATGCCTCCCAATGTGAAAACAAGCCTTGACCCACATGCTCAAATTGGACCCTCTCCTACATGAACATTTCAAATCATCTAGATCTAAAGATGGGAGGAACCATCCAGATTGCTTTGCTTTGTTCACCCTTCAAAACAACATTCGGACTAGAGAGGTCTGGCCTCTAGGGCCCGAACTATCCAAACTCCCTCCAGTAAACTGTTGATGGAAATTTTGACTAAATATTAGACTTTTGAATCATAAATTATTCGATATAACGTTGTTTTCCATGGATTTGGCTAAAATATGTGTCCTCGTGCTTGATTATGCTCGCCTTTCCTTTGTGAGAAGAACATATGGAATCGGGTGTAGAAACCTCGAGAGTAGTCACAAAATAGGACAAAGGGAAGAAAACAGGCAAGGTCCCTCATGGAAAAGAAGACAAAGACCAAATGCAGTACCAATTCCAAGGGGAACCAATGTAGTCTAAAGTCACCACCAATTAGAAGGAGGTATTTGACACCAACATTGGACATGTAGACATCAATGAATTCATCCAGAGGGTCAGGGTCAACCCTAAGACAAAAAATGCAAGACTAATCAAAAGTAGTGGGATAGCCAAAGCTGCAGGTTTCCCTCCCTCTCTTGTTTCCCCCGAGCTAGTTCGGGACTCTATCTAGTCTCAGCCTCACAAAAGGGAAAATCGACTTTCTCCTTCTGACCTCTAAGGGCCAATGCTTCGACCATCGGTAGAACTCAACAAAGAAACATGGAGCAAAGTCTAAGTCTGGGTCCGGTCTACTAGATTGCACCCACCATACATTTGCTCATGCCCTATCGTTCTAAATGGCCATCCTTGAATAACTTTCTGGCCTTCTTGGTCTGAGCACTCAAACAATTAAAAGTTGTGTCAACTGTCCTTCAGCTTCACGGGTCCTGGACCTTGGAACTCCACCTCTGAAACTTCATTTCACCAGCATCTTTCCAAACGGTGAACTCTAGACAAATTTCCCTCCTCATAACTCTGAGTGCCCTAATGATGGTCTAAATGCCTCCCAATCTAGAAACAAGCCTTGACGCACTTGCTCAAATTGGACCCTCTCCTACATGAACATTTCAAATCATCTAGATCTAAAGATGGGAGGAACCATCCAGATTGCTTTGCTTTGTTCACCCTTCAAAACAACATTCGGACTAGAGAGGTCTGGCCTCTGGGGCCGAACTATCCAAACTCCCTCCAGTAAACTGTTGATGGAAATTTTGACTAAATATTAGACTTTTGAATCATAAATTATTTGATATAACGTTGTTTTCCATGGATTTGGCTAAAATATGTGTCTTCATGCTTGATTATGCTCACCTTTCCTTTGTGAGCAGAACATATGGAATCGGGTGTAGAAACCTCGAGAGTAGTCACAAAATAGGACAAAGGGAAGAAAACAGGCAAGGTCCCTCGTGGAAAAGAAGACAAAGAACAAATGCAGTACCAATTCCAAGGGGAACCAATGTAGTCTAAAGTCACCACCAATTAGAAGGAGGTATTTGACACCAACATTGGACATGTAGACATCAACGAATTCATCCAAAGGGTCAGGGTCAACCCTAAGACAAAAAAATGCAAGACTAATCAGAAGCAATGGGATAGCCCAAGCTGTGGGTTTCCCTCCCTCTCATGTTTCCCCTGAGCTAGTGATGGCATGCAGGGAGGCATATTAGCCAGAAACTAGAACATTACTAGATAGAACTAGGAACGTGTTTGATGACATGTTTGCCCAAGGAATAGCAAAGACCTTTCATATCCCTACCTTTGAAGAGATAGAATTTCCAACCATAAAGGAGTGCAAGGAAATGTGGGATGAAGACCCAATAAAATGCAAAAAGCTTATAATCAACATTGGCTCAAGGAGAAGAGGGCAGTGCTACAAAGTTTCCCTAGGAACTCTTTCGCAGTGACATTTATGAAGACTATCGTGATCTGGTGACCCTACTAAGCAGAGTAATGGGCCTCCCTGCTACGACCTATTTTCAAGAATGGATGGTCTACTAGAAGACTTCCAAATTTTACATGGCATCTTACCTGGTGTACTCATTGGCCAAACAAAGGCAATACAGTGGTCATTTCAGGGCTCTGGGTGAACAACCTGGTAGGGAACTCAAGGTTTATGATAGGTACCCTAAGCTACAATTCAGGAATTTTAAGAAGGACTACTGTAGGGTGAATGATGCTTTCATAGGTTATATCATCATGCTGCTCGGGGGTGACTTCGAGAGGAGAGTCTCTTATAGTGCTCGGGCTTTTCTCAAACAATATGCCTTCTTGTTCATTCAGTATCCTAAATTTACATACATTCGCGCCCAAGGCCTCTTGGAAAGACCAAATAAGTTTCCCTGATATCCCAATGACCAAATAATATTGTTGGAGCTTTCTCAGAACCTATGACATATTCACACCCTCTTAAGTAGTAAACATTTGGTAAGGATTTCCTATCCGCTTACTTTCGGCTAGGGGATGTGCGAACTCTATACCTCCCAATGTGCCCAAAACTCAAAAAAGGAATTGGTGGAGTATCATTTCAAACTCCACACGGCCCGACCACAAATGGATCCCTATGGCCAAATTAGGAAGGCACTTGTAAGGATGACAATGAGGTATGGATAAGGCATTATATGTGAATGACTACATAATTTTTGAAAAGGGTGAACCTGTTCCCACTACCTGATCAGTTGGAAGAGGATGAAAGCACTGTGATATACCCTAGGTATAATGCAATTTCCAATCTACCACTACTACTAATTGATTGGAACGAGCTAGAGGTCGATGACCTCGACATTATCACCAAGCCCATAGAGGCTTGTACAAAAGATTGGATTGATGGGAAAATTTCCTGATTGAAGCAACAAGGGTTTGTCCTGACTTATAAGGGGCTCAAGAGTGAGCCAAGTGGATCATCGGATGGTGGGGTAGCTGCTACATAAATAGGAGAAACATCGAAATCCCCTCTACTCACTTGCTCAAGGAAGAGAAAATAGACCGACAAGTAGTAGTCTAATCCAAAGGCGTATGCTAAAAATGCCTCGGAGGGTGAACCTTCCAAGAAACATAAGAAATTAGGCAACATCACTGAAATGCATGTAATACAATAAGATCCACTCCATGAGGGAGAGGAAATGGAATTTGATTCACTAGGGTCTCCACCTATCGTATCCATTGTTGCAACCGCTATTGTTGTTGCTACCACCCCGCTTGTCACACACGCAATAGCTTCTACCTCTCCACTCACGGTGGACATCTCTGTCCACCTTGTCTCTACCTTTCCCATAGCACAAGTCATATCAATGGATTCCTCCTCGGCTACCACCTCGCCACTTTCCTCATCATCCATGTCCCTATCATTTTTTCTTCCAACTACCACCGCAACAACTACAATGCATGCCCTCGCCCTTCCAGAGTCCTTTGTTAAATATATGCAAAATGTGTCATCCAAACTCTCTAGAATGTTCACAAACCCAGCGGTACAGACTGCCATTCCCCAAGCAATAAGCAATCTCCTAGTTCCTCCTCCTCTGACTAAGTTTCCCATAATGGAAGCCACCATGCAGATTTTTGAGGAGTTGGATAGGCAAAAACAAAGGGAGGCAACTAAGGGGTTAGAAGAGGAGGCAAACGACTACCATGAACAGCCTATATTGGTGCATTGAGTAATCGACGAGTTAATCTATGAGTCCTTCGGTGATGATGGTGAGGATTTTGATGCAAATATTATTGAAGAGACCTCTGATCCAGAGCTTGATGAGAAGCCAACCAAGCAGCTCAAGGAGGTTGAAGAGAAGGAGGCTGAAAGATAGCCTATTATTGAAGAAAGGACCATTGACATAGAGGTAGAGGGAAATAAATCTCCAACAGAGGAATCTGATTGCAAACCCAAGCATAATGAGGAGGTGCCCCCTCATGATGAATAGGAAGATAAAGAAGAAGATAAGCCTGAAGAAGAGGTTGAAAATCATAAGAATTTGAATACTGAGCAACTCGAGGAGCACAGGCATGATGAAGAAAAGGAAGAAAAGGATACTAGAGGGGAAGACATCCTAAAGGAATGCCTACCCATTAAATTCCCCATCAAACACAGTGTGTTCATATAGGACTCTGATGAAGAAAAGGAGGATATGAGGAAGAGCAAGAAGCTCTTAATGATAAAGATGTTGAAATCAAGAAAGATGAAAAGGAACGTGACAAGGAATCACCCAAAAAAAGGTCCTTAATGCCCGATTGGTTGGAAAAGTAGTTGGAAAAGAAAACTCATGTTCTGAAGGACCCAAAAATGAGGTTTGAGGCTATATTGGCTTGAGCTCAGGTCAACATCAAGAAGGAGAAAAAGCCTAAA